>CM076577.1:943425824-943864449 GCA_034641835.2 Pinus albicaulis
TAGGTGATGCACATTGAATTTGCTCAATTCAAACAAAATGGTGGAAACATTCGTGCCCATACTGCTCAATTAATATGATGTGCTGTAGGTACTCTGAGGCCGGTTCTCTGAAGTAAATGCTTTGGATGGAAATCTTTTCAGGAAAAAAATGTAGAGAATAAACTATGCCAACATCCTGTCCTTTCCTAAAGAAAATTCGGCTGAAATAAAACCTTGAGGGCATTGTTTTCTGTTCCGGGTACCCTCTACCATCTAACATTTGAATTAGAATCCAAGATCTTTAATGCAGGACGCTGCAGTTCTTGATTTCCCATGGATATTTTTTGTTGTAAAATTAAAATCTCCATCTGCGAAATCTACCTTTTGAGTTGCTCTGGAGGGTTTGATAGATTACCACTCGTGCTTCTTTTAATAGAAGTCATGTCTCAGTAGCTACCCAAGCTTTTTTCCATAAATTCCACCGCTGAAAAATAGTCCTTTAAAGTGGCTTCGGCTTCTATAATGGAGGCGGTGAATAATGGACCTCTTTCCATCGCCGTAAACCTGCAAAACCCACAAAACTATTAAAGAAAACCAGACACAGGGATGGTGAATGTGGCGGGGCTGAATGGAGATGGTTGTGCAGACGAGTGGGATGGCGGAACGATACAGGGCGGGGGTGAAAAACTCAGCGTAGCAATGTTGGGTTGACGGGTGAGAGTTTTTAATCATGAACCTTATAATCAGACCCAAAAACAAGCATATAAAGGATTGAGGAGAATACGACAAACACGTAGATTAATGGTGGGTGCACGTACGAAATTTTTTATGAAAAAGGGTGACGTGGAGGCAGACTTGGTCAATTAGTGCAACGTGTAAACGGTTATGAATCATACGATCCACAAATGAAATCGACGGTCGAAACTTCACCGGGGGCAATGGAATGGCGGGCCTGGGGCACTGTGCACTGGGACTAAAATTTGTGCAACTCGGGGAAACTATAGTCGTTGATGAAGACCCCCAGATTTGGCGGTTCACGTTAATTTCGCTGCACGTCCTGGGTCGAGCGTTAATGCACGGGAGAGGGCGGTATTGAGGCCATACTCGGGGACACGCGGCGCACGCTGAATGGAATCGTTGCGATTTGAGAAAAACCGCCTACGAGTGGATGAGTGGTGCGTGAAAACATGTTTGGTTTGGAGTAGGAGGGACATGGGGGCGGGGACCACAAGAGCAATGGGCTATGGTACGTTGATTTGTGTTTGATCAGATGGTTCAAAACATGCCCGATAGCCTTATACGGTAAACGCCTTTTGATCTGGCAGAGGGTCTCAGGGCTGGCTCATGTGGAGAGAGGAGGTGCAGGGACTAAGGCCGAAGGGTGCTAAGCCCAATATATTTTCAAATATGAATTTTCACCCTTTTAGAACATGATTTTGAAACCAAGAGAGGGCAATGAGAGGCAGTTAATGAACTTTGAAAACCAGGGCGAGGGACTTGGATGTTTCGAACCATGCTGCTTGCGAAAATTTTAATAAGGGAATGATCGTGATCAACATTGGCTCCACTTGGGGACGGCACATTCATCCCTGGACGTTTCAAGAACTCGCAGACCCTTTGATCATTTTTTATGCATACCTTGCTCTTCAACCCTCTTGCATTTTTCTTCAAAAATAATCAAGTCACCCGTGCTATTTCAACAAAAGCGAAAAGGAAATTAATGTACAATATAGTACACCAGGATGCCTTTTGCCTGAATCAGAATTGGAAGTAGGGCTTGAGAAATTGGCCGTTTACAGGAGCATCCAGCAAGTCACCCTGTAAATTCTCCAATATAAACGTGTTATTGCCTCCCAGTTCCACAATTCTAAATGGGCCAAACCACAGTGGATCGAACTTGCCATGTTTTCCTTTTTCAACCCTTCGTACATCCCATCTGAGAACTAGATCTCCAATCTATAATTTCCTATCTTTTTCATGGTGATCAAAAATATGTTTCATTTTCTCTTGGTGTTCCGTTAGTCTCTGATTTGCTTGTCCCCATGTTTCCTCTAACTCTACCAATTGATTGATTCTTCTGACCATATCATCAGGTTCCTCCTGACTGTCTTGCATGAAACGTGCCACTGGTAGGGCCAGCTGCACAAGAAACACTACTGCTCGTCCGTACACCAATTCATATGGAGATTTCCCCGTTGCTCTCTTACTAGTAATTCTATTAGCCCATAGAGCAAATTTCAATTGGGAATCCCAATTTTTCTGATTCTCACTTATAGTTTTCTTCAAGTCCCTCACCAAAGTTTTATTAGAAGATTTGGCCAAGCCATTTCCTTGTGGATAGTAGGCTGTGGAATGATTTAGTGCAATATTATACTGTTGGCAAAAATTCACAAATTTTGCAGATTTGAAGGCATGCGCGTTATCAGTCACTATTCTAGCAGGGCAGCCAAACTTGGATATAATGTTTTCTTCCATGAACTTTATGATGATAGTGTCAGTAGCATTCCTTGCAGGTATAGCTTCCACCCATTTTGCAAAATAATCTGTGGATTTCAATATCCATTTATGTTGGCCACTTGAGGGTGGATGTATCTCACCTATAAAATCTATTCCCCATTGTTGAAATGGCTCATTCACATGAACTGGAATCGAGGGAAAAGCTGCTAATTTTTGCCTTTCAACAAATTTTTGACACTTATCACATGCTCTGACCCAAGTAAAAACATCTCCAAATAATTTTGGCCAGTAGAAACCAGCCTTCAGTATTTTATGAGCTGTAGCCCTCCAGCTATAATGTCCTCCACAGATTCCCTCATGAAATTCCATCATTATACTCTCTACTTCTTCCTCTGTAAGGCATAGGAGTAGGATTCCAGAAGGATCTCTCCAATATAGCTGCCCATTAGCAACTATGTATTTCTGTGATTTTAATCTTAAAGCCCTATATTTTGCTTTGTTACAACTTGGAGGACAACTGAGTGTCAAAAGATATTCAACTATTTCTTTGTACCATGGACTGGTGAGGTATTTTATATGTGCTTTCTGAGAAGTAACTTCCAGTCCTTGCTACTCCTTTTCACTCTCAGCCTCTTCACTTGCAATCATAGACAAATTTATGCCCAGAGCTTGATATTTCGACTCAGATAACATTTTAGCAAGCCCCTGTCCTTTGATCAGCTTGGTAGGGAAGATATCTAAATTATACTCCTGTATTTTAGCAATCCACCTTCCCCTTTTTCCTTCACTGTCTCCCTGAATAAGAATGTCTTTAACAGCTGTTGTAGGGACAAATGCAGTGATGTGAGACTGCAAAATATATATGCGAAAAGCTTTGAGAGATTTTACCAGGGCATAGGCCTGCTTCTCCAATATATTATATTTCAGTTCTGCATCATGGAGAACCTGACTGAAGAAGGAAATAGGCTGCTCATATCCCTCTTCATTTTTCTGTAATAACACTCCAGCTACTGTATGAGGTGATGCAAAAGAAAAGATCATAAATGGTTTAGTATAATCTGGCCCAGCTAGTACAGGGGCTTCAGCAAATGCAGCTTTAATTCTAGCAAAGGCCTCCCGTGATTCTTGTGACCATTTCACCTCATTATTCTTCTTTAGCATATCTGTTATATGCCTAACTATCTCAGCATAGTTAGGAATAAATCTTCTCAGGAAATTTATCCGGCCTAGAAATACCTGCACTTCCTTCTTATTTCTGGGGAGAGAGATGCTATTTATAACCTCTACTCTTTTGGGATCTATCCTTACCCCATCTTTAGTTACAATATGCCCCAAGAGTTTGCCTTCCTCTAATGCAAATAAAGACTTTTGTGGATTAAGAGAAAGACCATGCCTTCTGCATTTTTCAAAAGTTCTTCGTAAATGCTCAATGTGTTCAGCATCATTTTTTGAAAATACTGTAATATCATCAAGGTACACCACCAAAAATTTATCCTGCTCCCCAACAAAAGCAATATCCATCGCCCTCTGAAAAGTGGCCCCTGCGTTAATCAATCCAAAAGGCATCCTGGCATACATAAATGTGCCCCATGGTGTGGTGAAAGCAGTTTTCTTCTGATCCTCTGGAAGTACAGCCACCTGGTTATAACTAGAAAATCCATCCATCATTGACATTCTAGAGGCTCCAACCACCTTCTGCAGGATGTGGTCCATCTTGGGCAGTGGATAATTATCTTTTAGAGATGCTCTGTTTAAATTCCTGAAATCCACACACAACCTTATTTCTCCATTCTTCTTTCGGACAGGGACCAGATTTGCCACCCATTCAGAGTATCTCAAGGGCACAATAATTTTGGCCTTCAGCAGCTTCTTAATTTCTTTCTCAATAAAGGGAAGCAGCAAAGGGTTTATCTGTCTAAGCTTCTGCTTATAAGGTTTTGCATTTTCCCTCAGAGGAATTTTATGCTGCATTATACTAATATCAAAAGTTTTAAGGTCTTGATAGGACCATGCGAACACATCTTTGTATGACTGAAATAATTCCAGGTATCTCTGCTTGTATTCTTTTGGGACCTTCTTGGATAATTTGACAATTTTGGGCTCAACATTAGTACCCAGATTTAGATATTCTACCTGATTTTCTTCTACCACTTTACTAGGCTGCAATGGGACATCGTTCTTATCAAATAGTCTTTCTAGAGGCACCAACCCTCTAGGGATGACATTTCCTTTCAGCTGCAGCACTTTACTTCCTGCCATTTTCTCCTGCCATTTATTTTCTGAGACATTCTCAGCCTCATCTTCCTCACAATAATTAATCTCCATATTAGAGAATTCTCCCATTGTTTCCAGGAATCTCTTCATTTGTTCCTCATCCTCAAATACCTGCCAATGCTTAATATTATCTGGGATTGATGGTCTATAACGTACCTCGACTTCATACCTCAAGAGAGGGTTTTGGGGAGGATGAAATGTACTAGCAGCCACAGCAAGTGAATCTGCCATTATATTCTGCTCCCGGGGCATGAACTGGATATTAAATGCTGAGAAGAAATTCTCCACCATGTCCCAGACTTCATTCCTGTAAGCCCTCAACCGAGGATGTTTGGTTTGACATTGATTCCTGACCTGTCTGACCACCAGCTTAGAGTCTCCCAGAACCTTTAAGCTTTGTATGCCCATGCTTCTGGCTGTTTGTAATCCCAATAACAGTGCTTCATATTCAGCTACATTATTAGTAGCCTCATATTCCAATTTAAAAGACAGTGGGATCCATTTGTCTGTAGGAGAAATTAATAATACTCCAACTCTATTTCCTTCTTTTGAATTTGCTCCATCAAAATGTAAAGTCCAGATTCCTGCTTCATGGTTCTCTGAAGGCTGCTCAGTCTTGATCTGGCAGAAGGATGGTTCCTGGGAAAAGTCTTGATCTTCCTCTAGCATCAATCATGAAAAATTTCCTTCTTGACTATAGATTGGTGAGTTCTCAGAGCTGTCAGCCTTAGTCACCATCTTGACAAATCTGGTTTCTCTGTATAACCTCCTCTCCTGGCCACCAAAAATTGGAATAGTGGCATATGTTAAGTCTAGTTTAAGTGACCCACCAATTTTTGTTCCCCAGGACCTTGACAACAGCATGCCAAAGCGGGCCGGAATGTCAGCCACCACAATATCCATTACTACACTTTTTGCTGGAATTTGGGCTAGATTGACCACTAAATCTTTAATCATTCCTAAGCATTTAACTCTTTTGGAGTCAAATGAATAGAGGTCTTTGTATGGGTGTGTGATTTGTAGTCCTAGTTGTTCCATGACTGACAGAGGCATAAGATTATGGGAAGCTCCAGAATCTAGCATACAATTATGCAATAGCAGGTCATGAATCACTAGTGACACGTAGAAGGGAGGAGTAGATGGATCTATCTCCTCGACATGTGGGCCAAAGACAACCATGGGTCTTTCTTCTTGGAGGTTAAGACTATCTGGAGTTATTGGTGCTTTAGGAGGAAACAATAAAGAAGTAACTTGAGATTTATATGCAGGTTGTTTCAACAGTTCAGTCAGGGGAACTGGGATTTTGATTTTCTCAAGTTCTTTTTGCAGATTGAAAGCAGGAGGGGACTTTTCTATTACAACTTCTTTTGACTCTTTATTTTCTACTGAAGGTTTAACTTCTTTTGATACAGACTCAGCATTAGGAGGAGTGACTACTTTTGAAGAAGAAGGAATTTGATCATTAGATTGCAGAGGTTTGTTTAGAGGACTCTTACCTTTGTCTATAATTTTCTGCACTGTTGACTCCTTTTGAGAAAATACTTCCTTCTGGAGAGGCTCTTCTTCTTGATCCTGAGTTTGAGTCCTCTTCCAGGAAGATCTGAGATTGTATCTTCTATTGAAATGTGCTTGCATGAAATCATTAAATTGTTTACAATAATGGTCAATTTCTGCATCTTCTGTGTCCCTGATCTCTTCCTCTTCTTCGTGCAATGGACATTCAACTTCATCATTAATTGAGAAAGAAAGATTTGCATCTTGCAGTTCATAGGCGGCATCTTCAGTGGAGTCATCTACTGGGCCTTCCAGGTATAATGGGCGGGGCACCTGATCATGCTGCTCCTTTTCTTTCCTTGGCAAAATTTGCAGGGGTGGCTTTCTATACTGAGGATTGTAACCCCTGTTTGGAGCATTCTGAAAGTTCTTGGAAGCCGAGTTCTTGGTTTCCAATTCAATTTTGACTAGTTTATTAGAAATATTCTTAATCATTTTTCTCATTTCTTCAATTCTATCTGGATCCTTATCCTGATTAGAAGTAGATACTTCCTCTTTACCCCTTCTTCTGGTATCTAGTTCAGCTTTCCCTTTTAATTTTCTAGTGGAAGAAAAATTTGCTTCCAACTCAAGAGCGTCTGACTGAGCGTCATCTAGGGTGGCAGGCTTCCTTTCCTTGGGAGAGAAACCGAAATCTGAGTCAAAGGCTGCTATAAAAACAACTTTGGAAGCATTCTTATGAGGCTTCATATCGGCAGGAAGATTTAGATATAACTTATTAAATCTTTTGATAAATTCTGACACCCCTTCATTGTGTTTCTTCTTGAGTGTATTGAACTCAGTAAGACACTATCCATGATCTTTCTTTTCTCCCCATTTCCTGAGAAAGGTATTTTCCATATCGTCCCAAGTGGTTACGGAACGGTTTCCTAATGTTTTGAACCATTTTCTAGCTTCACCATCCAGAGATTGCACAAATAGTCTTAAGACTACATCCAAATGTTCTACATTAAAGTTCTCTGCAAAAGAGCAAAAGGTCTCAAGATTTTTCTGAGCATCAATTTCATTCTCCCTAGTGAATCTGGGCAAGATCTTCAAATAATCCTGTGGCATATAATTTAACACTTGAGGCAATGCTAGGGGAGCATATTTGTTTAACAAAAAAGCTGGAACATTAGCCATTGAAGGAGGAGGGGGTTGTGCAACAATCTGATGTACAAACGGAGGGAGAGGAGGAGGTGGAAGTGGAGTATGAATAACAATAGGAATATATTGTACAGCAGCCTGAGGCGTAGATGGGAATAGTTCACGGTTAACAGCAGCTACTTCGGTGACTTCTTTAACTTCTTCGACCTCAGGAGTAGGGTGAAGATTAGCTTTAATTCTAGCACCTCCCCTGGGTGGGCTATCTGAATAATATTTTGTGTCTCCCACAGTGGAGTCGAGATTTTCTTCTAGAACTTCTTAGGAAGAAGAAGATGGGTAATATTCTACGGAAAACTCAGGAATTTCAACACGGACTGATTTCTTTTCTTTCCAACTTCTTTTATGTATAATCTTCTCAGGGTCAGACACTGAAGGTGTCTTTGACTGTGATGTATCTAACCTCAGGTGTGGCTTACGGGAAGCCAGGACTACAAATAGATTTATCAAATAAACAACAGTGGAGTCGCCAAGGTGAGAGATATGCAACTCTTCAACTCTCTATGCTCACCTGATTAGAGAGTGAATGTGATTTGTCGAGGCCCAAGGATAATGATTTTATTAAATTTGTTCCCTGGCAACGGCGCCAGAAAGATGTTGTCGACAGATGTTGTCACTCCTAGAGACAGCCTAGAGTTGCCACAGACCAATGCCTAGGACATCTTATCATAGCAAGGAGCATATAATAAAACTTGGGTGTCAATCCAAAGGCTCTCCTACTATCTCTTGTAAACAAGGAAATTGATTTAAATGGGACCAGAACTTACAGAAACTGCCACAGGGAAAGTAATGTTGCAGAGACAAGATGCAAAGCTCCAACACAAAAGCATCAGACAGTTAAGAGACAATTTACTGTAAAGAGGGCCGATTCAAGTAATATGCCACAGAAATCAAATATCAGAAGGTGTATGCGGTGAAAGAAATATAAGAATATATTAGCTATCTTTGGTCTGATACCCAGATACACAACAAAACCATATATGGGCTTATCAATCTAAGAATCCATACATGACAATGGCGTTTTAAAAGCACCCTCACAAAGCAACTAATATAGAAGAAAGATGGATGAAATGAACATGAAACAGTATATCATGCCTGAGCCATATTTAAAGCGCTTGACTGATCCAAGTATGGGTATCAACTAGGATAAATCCTTACCTAAAATCAGTGAGCCACTCGCATTCCAGTACATGATACAAGAATATGGATAAAATGAAATGTTGTATTAAACACATGAAAGGAAGTTACATACTGTGGGATACCAAAGACCAGAATCCTCTAATACAGATAGAACTCCTCCTCACTGAGACCCTACGGGCTCTGAGCCTTCATACAAGAGCTTTTACAAGATGTATACAAAAAATGCCTTTCACTGCACAATTCTCTGATAAAAATCTGGAACCCTTACAATGTCTTTCTTCTCGGTTTTTATAGGAGAAACCGAAGACTCTAGAAAATGAGGTAGGTGATGCATATTGAATTTGCTCAATTCAAACAAAATGGCGGAAACATTCGCGCCCATACTACTCAATTAATACGTTGTGTTGTAGGTACTCTGAGGCCAATTCTCTGAAGTAAATGCTTTGGATGGAAATCTTTTCAGGAACAAAATGTAGAGAATAAACTATGCCAACATCCTGTCCTTTCCTGAAGAAAATTCGCCTGCAATAAAAAGTTGAGGGCATTGTTTTCTGTGCAGGGTACCCTCTGCCTTCTAACATTTGAATTAGAATCCAAGATCTTTAATGCAGGACACTGCAGTTCTTGATTTCCCATGGATATTCTTTGCTGTAACATTAAAATCTCCATCTGCGAAATCTACCTTTTGAGTTACTCTAGAGGGTTTGATAGATTACCACTCGTGCTTCTTTTAATAGAAGTCATGTCTCAGCAGCTACCCAAGCTTTTTTCCATAAATTCAAACGTTGAACAATAGTCCTTTAAAGCGGCCTCGGCTTCTGTAATGGAGGCGATGAATAATGGACCTCTTTCCATCGCCATAAACCTGCAAAACCCACAAAACTGTTAAAGAAAACCAGACACAGGGATGGTGAATGTGGCGGGGCTGAATGGAGATGGTTGTGCAGACGAGTGGGATGGCGGAACGATACAGAGTGGTGGTGAAAAACTCGGCGCAGCAATGTTGGGTCGACGGGTGAGCGTTTTTAATCGTGAACCTTATAATCAGACCCAAAAGCAAGCATATAAAGGACTGAGGAGAATACGACAAACACGTAGATTATTGGTGGGTGCACGTACGACAGATTGTATAAAAAGGATGACGTGGAGGCAGACTTGGTCAATCAGCGCAACGTGTAAACGGTTCTGGATCATACGATTCACAAATGAAATCGACAGTCGAAACTTCACCGGGGGCGATGGAATGGCGGGCCCAGGGCACTGTGCACTGGGACTAAAATTTGCGCAACTCGGGGAAACTGTAGCCGTTGGATGAAGCGCTCAGGATCGGACGGTCATGATGGATATCGCTGTGTGCCTTTGGCCAAAAGATAACGCGCGATGGACGGTGGTATTGAGACCGTACTCAGGGACGCGTGGTGTGCGCTGAATGGAATCGCTACGATTTAATGAATATCGCCTGCCCTGGATGAGCGGTGCGATGAAAACAAGCCGGTTTTGGAGCAGGGGACGCGGGGCGGGGACCACAAGAGCAATGGGCTGTGGTACGTTGATTTGTGTCCGATCGGACGGTTCAAAGCATGCCCGATAGCCTTTTACGGTAAGCACCTTTTGATCTGGCACAGGGTCTCGGGGCTGAGTCATGTGGAGAAATGAGGTGCAGGGATGGAGGCCGAAGAGTGCTAAGCCCAATATATTTTCAAATATGCATTTTCACCCTTTTAGAACGCGATTTTGAAACCGAGAGAGGGCAACGAGAGGTAGTTAATGAACTTTGCAAACCAGGGCGAGGGACTTGGATGGTTCGAACCATGCTGCCTGCGGAAATTTTAATAAGGGAATGATCGTGATCAATTTGGCCTATAAGAAATATTAAAGTAAAATTGCATTAAGCATATGGAACATACCATGTTTATATAAAATTAACATGGTATCAAAGATGAGGTGAAGACAAAGTCCCAGATAGTGTGAAAATAAATCACCGAAGAAGAAGTCTTGTCAAGGACCAATGGTCTGATGATAAGTTGATTGAAAAGTCTGCTTATCATGCATGGAAGATGTCCTTGGATTTGGAATTATAAGATCAAGATTTCATGGACTATGTGCAGGGGAAGATTCATGAGCATCCATCATATTTTATAAGGCTCACAGAAATCAGGAATGATCTCCTTGCCATAGGAGAAGTAGCTGATCGAGAGCTCTTCCTCATTGCTCTTGGAGGACTTCCTTGAGATTGGTATATATTTAATACTATGATTCTTAATAATAAAATTATTCTTGATTTTGATGAATTGTTGACTAGATGCACTCAAGAGGAGACAATAACGATGGAGAGAGGACATCCCTCTAATGGAAATAGAGGTGACCCTACTACCTTCGCTGATCATGCAAAGAAGAAGAACCATAGTGACCTGACAAATCAAAAACATGGTAGAGAGGGGCCCAAATGAAGGAAGGGAAGATGTTACGCTTGTAACAAGTCTGTTCACTATGCAAGAGAGTGCCCCAATAGAAGGGACTCTCCCAGGGATGATGACAATGACAACTTCAGGGGGAATGGCAATCAAAGGAACAACAGGTTCAAAGGAAAAAGGAAGGCTCCCTCTGATCGTAGTGGAAATGGGAAACCTTTCAATAGTTCAAGAAATTCCAGGTACGGTGAGTCTAATGTTGTTGATAATAAGAAAAATAAATATATTCTTGTATCTTCCCTCTCTATTACATCTCCTCCCGACACCCTGGATGTCTGGTTGATTGATAATGGTGCTTCAAGGTACCTCACTGGTTATAAAGAAGCCCTCTCTGATTAGATTGAGAAGGATACTAATTTAGAAATTATCCTTGGAGATAATGCCACATATCTCATGAAAGGGATAAGGACTGTGACCCTTCATCTATCCCAAGGTCAGGTCATCTGTTTACAAGATGTGTTATACGTACTTGATTTGAAGAAGAACCTTATGTCTATTTCAGCAATGGAAGACAAAGGGTTCAAGGTGGCATTCGTTGATGGAAAGGTACATCTGGAAGAGGAACTTCAAATAAGCTCTTACTATTTGTTTTAGAGTTGATACACTCTACTCCGTTGGAGGAAGTCCATTGGGGGCTATGTGATGTGATACAACTATTCAAACAGTGTTATGGCATTGGAGGTTTGCACACCTTCATTACAAAGCCCTTCCCGAAGCAAGGAAGGTGGTGACAGGGATGCCCGAATTTAAAGATGATCATGAAGGTATATGTAAGAATTGTGCAGAAGGGAAGTATATAAGGGGACCATTCCCCTCAAGTGTCATAAAGACAACTGATATATTGCAGTTGATACATTCTGGTTTATCTCGTATGCTGCACGTGACATCCTTGGGAGGATGTTCCTATTACATGACTTTTATAGATGACTTCTCCTGCAAGACCTAGATATATTTCTTGAAGAAGAAGAAGTTACAGGACTGTGTTTAGTAGTTACAGGATTGTGTGAAGTGCTAAGTATAATAAGTGTGCTCAACGAAGTAATGCAGCACAAGTAAGGGTATCATTAAAGTATGAAAATGGTGGACTGTTCATCGAAAGGAAATAAGACGTGTGTGTATGTTGAAGACCAATGAGCAAGTTAAAGTGAAGGTGCAAGGTGTGCACAAGATATTCTATAACAAGGTGTTGATATCTCAGTAAGAATCACATATAGTCGAAGAAGGGAAATACAGTTAGACCGAGCTCTTTAGTCCTGGTGTAGAAAAGAGCAAGACGGTGCAGGACAGTGCAAAAAATAAGGACCAGCTTAAAGATTCAATGAAGAAGCAGTGACAACGTCTTGGAGGCATACAAGGGTCAAGGGTTTGTGTCATGGTCATGGTACTTGTCATCTAAAAGTCTATAATAAGAATTTCTTGTGGGTTTTCCTCTCCAAGAGGGAGAGGTTTTGGCCCTAGCTCAAAGAGCTTAAATTTGTGGCTCTTGTGTTGTGGTAATTGACTTGATGAAAGACATAATAAGCTAAGAAGAGAAGACATAAGTAAAAGAAATAAGCTCACAAGTAATTATCAAGAAGAGAATTTGAATTAAACCTAGCCCTACCTAATTCTCAACAAAGGCACACACAAACATTAAGGACAGTCACAAATAAATTTTTTTTTTACCACCTTAGAGGCATCCTTGCAAATTTTCTCTTATACTATCTTATAGAGTGTATTTTTTCCTTTCCAATGAACCTTTATTTGTCCCAAAACTCCTAGTAGTTTGTGAGATATTGAATTTTTAAGACTAAGAAAATTACACCTAACAGTGAGCCGACCTGCACTTTGCCACACATGTCAGCCTCCTCTTCTAGAAGGACGTTTCCTTTAAAACATGGTAAAATAGTATAAATATAAACCTCTGCTCCTCAGTTTTTGACAATAAAATTCAGTAGGAAGCTCACACATCCAGACAAAATAAAAAAATCATAAGGGGAATTTTCTGATTCTAACACTAGGAAAAGAAAATTTAAAGCAAAAGCAACAGATGACATAGCTACCAAACGGCAAAGGTTATTGGAAGTTGGCACTGCAATAGCGGAAGTTAAGTTATGTACTCTGTGTAATGCAATTTGTAACAGTCAAATTGTTTTTGACTTGAATCTTTCTGGGAAGAAACATGTTGCTCAGGTGAAAAAATTAGAGGAAGAGGCTAAGTTTGCATCGAAAGGTAAAGATCGAGATAATATCTCCACGATTGATGTTGAAAATGAAGTTAAGAATAGTGAATAGAGTAGATTGAGGTCAAAGATGTTTTGTGAGAAAGCACTTTCACATGACCTTGGGCAAGATCAGGAAGCAAAATGGTTACACCCAGAATATATTTGAGCGAGATAAGTTATGAAGCCTCATGGAAATTAATAGTTAAAATGTAGTACTTTGGCATTCCAAAGCACTAAAAGTTGGGACATTTATCAAGTTTATTGGGCCACTGCATGTTTCTCAAGTTCTTAATGCAGTGCACCCTTGTTGTATGTGCCAGAGAATTAAATTTTAAGGCAAGGTCTCATACAATGTGGGATTTTTAATGGATTTCAAAAATTTTGTTTTAATTCAGCAAAAAAATTTGGCACTTCAATTTTTAAGATTGGGCCATTGCAGTTTTTTTAGTTATTTATAGTAGTACTTGTAATATGAATATCAAGCAAGTACAGATACAATAATATTATTACTGATCAAATGTTTTCTAGGAAACAAGAAGCACGTATTAATCGATAGATACAAGCAACCGTGATGCTATTACTTAACATGCATATACATCATAAAAATTCATGCACAGGGGAACCTATACTTGATGGATGGTCTCATGTCATATATTCATTTGTCTAGTTGCTGAAATTTCTATAAATTTGAATTTATTTACTATGTTTTGTCAAAGTTCAGGAACAAGGGGGCAAAGTAGGAAGTCTTTTGGACCACTAGAGAAAAATTGTAAATTTAAGGGATATCACAACGACAGTAGATCCAGGAAGGTATAGATCTCAAATGCATTTAGGCGGACCTGAGGATGAGGTGAAAGAAGTAGAGTATAACCGAGGAGTGACTTGGAAGTCAAGGAATAAAAAAATTTTGGGTCAAAAATCTGTGATGGTTATCTACTCCTTCGGACTTGTGATAAGAATTGTTCTAGAAGACAGAATTTCGGATTGCAAACCAAGCTACAACACTAGTATTTTTTGTGGTGAACTTATTGATCGAATTGTGGAAGATTATAGTGATTCATGCATAATGACTATAACAGTTTCAGACTGTGTATAGACTCTTGGCTCAGATTTCTTTGTTGGATAGTCCAGAATTCGCATGTCTCTAAATCTTTCAGTGGATAAGACAGAAAGATACTCTCTGTATTTTGGACCTGTAACAAAAGTTCCATACCTTCGGACCTATAAGAGGAAGCTACAAAACCCTTTGGACCAGTGGAAACCAGAACTGGGGACAAAGCTAAAACACTGTTGTGAATTGTAGTCCTCAAACAACTTCGGTCTTGAGGATATTCTATGGGGACTTGAACCTCCATCAAACAAGCTAATTGGCAGCTTGGTCCTGTGAGGAGGGCTCATCGTATATATTCCTCAGATCTACAACTTGTATCTCAGATTTTCTCAAGAGTTCAGACCTATGTGTGGAAAAAAAGCTATTCGGACTTGTGGGAAACATTTTGAGCTTGGTGAGAAGGTATATCTCAGCATTTAGACTTGAACCTATTCTTGACCTCTACACATGAATTTGGTGCTTCATCAATTCTCTGTTGCGACACATTCTAGGCTAAGAGCTCTAAATTAAGACCGTGTGTGCTTAGTCCAAGCCTCTTGCACATAATTTAGATTCCTTTTGAAGATGATCTTGGAAAACATTTTTTAGAAGGCTTGAAGAAAAATTTTTTTATCTTGAGGACAATGGTTAGCAGCTTTAGAACAGACTAGGCATTATTTGAAGTGAAATAATAACAGGTCTGAAGGGATTGTTTGGTGAATTTATTTTAAGGTATTTTTGAAGGCTTATAACTGCTTGTTATTTGCAATATTGGAGACATTTTAGGAGCAAGATGTTGAAGAAGAGTTAAGGCCTATGGACTTGGAGCACCTTGAAAAGAAGTAGAAGATATCTTGTTGAAGATCTATTTGGAGCACCTTGACGACATCTTGGAGCATCTTGTGAAGACACTTTGAAATTGAACTTGAAGATATTATTATCATGATGCATCATTGATGACATCATGATGTGACTTGGAGAATAGAGCTATTACACGTCTAATTGACACAAATATATAGAAATTATGATGGTGTTTAAAGCGTCATAGGCTTATAGAATATACCAAACTCACATTCTCCATATAGGAATAAATCAGTAGTCTATCATTCCCATACTTGAAGTATCCTTGCAATGACACTAGATTCTTATGTTGGGCTCTTGATAAAACTTCTACTTCAGCCTTAAATTCATGCTCCATCTGACCACATTCTCCTGTCAATATTTTAATTGCTTTTTGTGTGCCATCTTCTAGAGTGGATCTATATAAAAATCCAAAGCCTCCCATTGATGATGTTTTCACCACTCACGGGTACGTTGGCTCGGTCAGCAGGCAGCAAGATCTGCATACCAGCTGATTCTGGAATAACAACACCAGGGCCTGCTCCCAAGGTGTAATGAGAAAACACAGTATAAAAATCATGTTTAAAACCCTCACCAACATATATTCAGTGGTTCAAGGGCAGCTAGAAGAAAAGAAATCCCAACACCAACACTCATGGTTATGCCAAGAATAGTATTTCTTTCCAACCTATTGATTCTATGTGTAGCAATAGGTACCCCTGGTATTGACACAGGCGGACCGCAAGTGGTAGTAAGAGGCTGGCCACAGAGACCAAGGTTTCCTTCAAAACTAGACTTGTTAAAGGTATCAAGTTGATGTCTAGAAGGTATTAACCAATGAAAGTGATTATTAGAGACATTGAACCTTACTAGAAATGTGAGATCCTTCAGGGATGGTGATATGATTCCAACAAAATTATTGTTTGAAAAATATAAGGTCTCCAAATTTGTCAAGTTGGATAGTGTGTTTGGGATTATCCCCAAGAAATTATTATGACTCAAATCTAGAATATGAAGCATTTTCATCCCAACGATACCAAGGGCAAATTGTTAAGTTTACAGCAAGTATAAGCAAGAAAGGGTAACACTGAACAATGGTGTAATACAGCCCAAAAAATATAATTTTGATTTGCTTTTTTTTTTCCATGTAAAGAGAATCAAAGGAGTTTAATTTTAAAATCAAACCTTTGTATTGAATTAAAACTGAGCGCTCTTTCCTTTGCTTTGGAATTTGATCTTTAGCGGTGTGGCATGTACAAATAAAAGATGTTAGAAATATTTAAAAATGAGGCAACTAAAATAAATTCTTCAGAAAGATCAAGACTGTAAAAATATGAACATTTCGAGAGCCAAACTACATTTATCAGAAGAACTACAATTTCCAAAATTCAATATCCACATGTGAAAGTCATGTGTATCAAGTACAGAATCATATCCCCATTAAATTAAACGGAATACAATGTGATAAAATTGCAAAAGTCTGCAAAATCATGCAAGGAACGCATAATAATGATAAAATTGTTCATTTAGAACAGAGAAAAAAAGAAACCTGAAAGGACTAGACTAAGAGAATTTTACCACTGAATTTGTTTATTTTTCAAGCTCACCAATTTTAAGATATTTTTACCAGGTCACAAGCTAGCGAGAATACGATAATTATTCTTCTAATAAATCTGGATAAATTAGTTAAGGCAGTCTTAAAATTAAGTTCAATAACTCCATGTAAAGGTATTTTCAAAATTAAGCACCAACCTTCTTGAATTAGGACATAGAAAATACACAGAAAATGACTTTAAGAAATGAGTTTTATAACAGAGATGGAATGTTGTTCTCCCTTGTAGATTTCAGTTATCAGCTAGCTTGCTACGAATTCGGCTGATGCCTTGGATAGGGTGTTAAATTTAGTATTATTCTCTGTATAGATGTGAGAAAATGATGTATGCTCAAAGAGTGACATTGTTTTTGAGCCAAGTGGAAGTCAACTTATCGATAATGATGTTGTCTTCCTTATCAAATAAAACACTGCTAAAATACTTGCACCTGATACAATGGGGCTGAATGCCTCAAATGTTAAAAAATGGGTGCATAATGACCCCTTTCTCTCAAATTCCATAGATAAAGAAGATAGTGAAATTAAAATCAGGACATATGATGGTGTCATTGGTGCCCCTGAAGACAGTTCAAATTGTCAAAATTATGAAAGGGAATATGATCTTTAGGAATCCAAATTTGAGCAGTATTTTGAGTTTGAAGACCCACCTTAGGAGCCCTTGGAAACTGGAAATGACTACAAATTTGATTGTCAACTCCATGAGGGTATGTTTGTTTTCCTGGATGCTGGTGGAAGTGATAAACATACCTCTGATACTAACAGACATAGTTATCTGTTGCTGCAAGTTGGACGAAGTAGTCATAAAATGGTAATGTTTAAGACCCCTCCTATTTGTGATACTTATGACAAGTTGGATAAAGAAGGGTTTGAGAATTTAGTGAAGGAGTTACCCTTCATTATGGTGAATTTTCTGAAGATGCCCATACCGAAATTTTTAATTTTGGTGAACTTGTAAATCTCAAGTTCTATGGGAATGATTCAGCTCATCTTTATGGAAATACTCATGTGCACCGTCAGTGTCATGAAGCTACAGGTACAATGAAATTGATCCTATCAACGTTGAATTTTTGCATGATTTCTCAAAGAAAACGTGCATCCAAAATTGTTGAATGGGTTTCTGTGAATTCAGAGTAAGGTTCATCTCTAACAAAATCTTTGCATGGTGATATGCCACATAAATCCATTCAAATATTTGAAATATTGGAAGTAGAATCTTTGATATATAAGTTTGTTTCAAGTAAATCTCTCCAATATTGTAGTCCAACATAGTTATCTACAATAGAGTGCCAACATAAAGTGTTTGCAAGCATAAGATGCTCTTCTATGAGGGAAAAAAATGAATTTCAGAAGGGAGAGATTGTGCAGTAGCTATGATCACTATATGTTGAATATCCTTATACTGTATTTTGAACTAGCTGAGATATCAACATGAAAATTTTGACATATCTCTTATTTGAATATTGCTGAGGCGTGGAGAAAAGGAACACTGTACAGACAAAAAGAGAGAACCTGAAGGGATGTCATGCTGGGAGGGATTTCACCGCTTAATTTGTTTCTTTCCAGGTTCACAGAATGGATATTTTTGCAGGTCCACAAGCTAGGCAGAATACTACCAGAAAAATTGTTACTAGATAAATCCAAATAAATTAGGCCAGACAGGCTTGTAAAATTCAGTTCAATAACTCCCGTGAGAGAGTTGTTTTTCAAATTCAGAAATTTCAACTTCTTTCATTGGGAAAGACGAGAAGGTACCTGAAAGGAGAAAGCTCATCACAGGTACCTGGAGAATGACTTCTAGTGTAGTTTTATGGTGGAGCTGGAATGTTGTTCTCCCTTGTACATTTCAATTATCAGCTAGCTTGCTGCCGATTCAGCTGATGCCTTGGCTAGGGTGTTAACTTCAATATTATTCTCTGTGTAGATGTGGGAGAATGATTTATGCTCAAAGAGTGCCATTGTTTTTTAGCCAAGCGGAGATCAACCTATCAATAATGATGTTGTCTTCCTTATCAAAGAAAACACTGCTAAAAGACCTGCACCTAATACAATGGGGTTGAATGGCTTAAAAGCTGAAAAATGGGTGCATAATGACCCCTTTGTCTCAAATTTCATAGATAAAGAATACAATGAAATTAAAATCAGGACATATGATGGTGTCATTGGTGCCCTTGAAGACAGTTCAGATTGCCAAAATTCCAAAAGGGAATATGATCTTCAGGAATCCAAATTTGAGCAGTATTTTGAGTTTTAAGACCCACCTTAGGAGCCCTTCGAAACTGGAAATGATTACAAAATTGATCGCAGAACTTACATTATTTGATATATTTTTCTAAATTCTAGCATACTTCATTTTTACTTGTAACTTATCCAACTTTCCATGCATTGCTTTTAACATTTACTAGCCTCACTACTACAAAACATTTGAACCCTAATGATGAGTCCGGAAAATTCAATTGGAATCACAGTGATAGGCATGACTATGTCCATAAAATATTGGACATTTCTTACCATTCTAACAAGTTCTTGTAAATGTAGCTTTAATTGTGGCTATGGTAAGTGTCTACTAATCCTGCTAATTTTTCACTGGGTTGACAATGGATAGGATTTTCATTTTCATAAACATATCTTCTCTAGGCAGGTTTGATCATTCAACACAGTTGAAAAATCATCAACCATATGTATGTGAACATATGGTAAAAGTAGATAGTGAAAATGGGAGAAATTAAGCTCCAAAATTTCATATGCACATCCTTGAATGTCTCATACCTTCCTTTGTGAGCCTTAATCCTAGTGATCCATAAAGTACATAAAGAAAAAATGAAAAATATGATATAAGTTCATCACAACAGTAGCTTTTTAGATAATCCAAATTCTCAAAAGTCACAGGTTAGATTCATATTATTGCTCAACAAAAGAGATTAACAAATTATTGGGGAAGGTGGCTTAGCATCCTTTAAAAAAAAAATCAATAGTAAATATCATTCATGTTGGAATGCTCCATGCAAAAACAATGATTGTAAAAAAGATATATCTAAAATAAAAGTTGTTCTTTCTCAACTAAACTATATGTTTTAGAAAGAATAAGTTTATTAACACACCTCTTCTAATATTTGTAAGACTAACACTACTCAGTATATTTTCCCATTCCCACAACAAAAAGCTAAAATCATTTGCTTTATTGTTATGAGTATTTCTGACTCCAGTTTTAACTATTCATGTTCTTATCCTTTTCTTTCTTGAACTAGTTTCCTAGTTGTTACGGCTTGTTCTCAGATATTAGATCTTTTCTTATTTTATATTTATGAAAACTTAGATATTGGATCTATTTCTTGTTGATTTTTTATGTAGCTTGGGAGGTACTCCAAATCTTGGTGATCAAGGGTTGGAGGTAAAAGCGCCACAAATGGGCTTGTGGGCTTGAGATCCAATCTTGGGGGTTTTTCACCCATCGTGTTTGGGCCAAAACCATGATGATAAATTGACATGTGATGGATGGGGATGATATTGCTCAATGATACGATTCCAACTCATCTAGAATCATTTGAAATCGAGTTGTTGTTAGAGAGAAATGAATTTTTGAAGTTGACTAGGTAATTATTGGTTGCCAAGTCATGTAGGCTTGGTGTAAAAGGGTTCCAACAGATGGGTCTCTTCAAGAAAATTTGTGGAGGCTTAAAAGGCTATAAATAAGAGGTGTGTGATCCTCATTTTAGCATCCATGCTTTTGCAACACAACATAAACATAAGCGTTGAAGGGAAAATACATATCTCTGATTTGGCTGCAGTGAGAAGAGGGCATACTAGCGTGGGAACAAGTATGTTTTAGGGCCGCAGGAAGGTGACTGAATAGCTGGAGAAGGGTCCGAGCTTAGTGCAGGACCGAAGTGTTGTTCTTGAAGGTCAGAGTAAGGGAGGGTTGTTTTGAGGTGAAAGGAAGGTGGGCAGACTCTTAGAAGGGATGTCGTAGCCCTACACAGCCTTGTTGTAGGGTGCCGTAGTTGTTTGAAGGGAGGTCGAAGAGCTGGTGGAGGCTATAACAACCTAGCATCATCAACGAGGGTCATATCCTTTCATAGAAGGGTGTCTGTACCTCTTTAAGGCAATTCTGGGCAGATATTAGAGGACTGTTAGGGACTGGTTTATTTGCCCCAACCAGGCCTAGATTGCAGTAGTGGAGCTACAGAAAAATAGTCAACAAGGTATGCGTATTTGATGAAGTGTTTGTAGGTGTTGGATCCTAGATAGGACCAGTTTTGGATCAGTTTGATAAGGAGCCTGTGGAAGTCAAAGAGGAGGGGCAGACCTTGTGGTTAGAGACCCTAGACAAGTGACATTTTCCATAGTGAATGAGCAGCATACTTGCAGCAAAAGATTATTATGCATTGGGTCAGAGTGTTGAAAAAATAGCCAATATTGAAAAAATACAATTTCTTGCCACCTTTAAAGGGTTTATGGAAAATATATCACATACTTTATTCACATTGAAATTGAAAAGAACTCTGAGAAATAATTTGGATTTTTTAGAGGTAATATGGCTTGCCATCCATTGAAATAAAACACTCTCAAAATGATTCACTATAGGTTGTTTAACAGGTGACACTCACACATCATCTGGAATAATTAACCTAGGCACCTTAAAATAAAGTATTCTTGCAACTTTTGAGATGGCAGGTTGATAATTAGTGTTGCAATATTCTTTCACTAAATCCATTGTTTTGCAACTAGTCAAAAGTTTACTCCCATTAATTTGTTGTTCAACCTATTTTATGCTCTTAATAGGACTAGAGCCTTTAGTGAGATTTGATGGTTGAGCAGAACAAATCAAAGGAAGAATCTCATTTGCTCCCTCACTTGTCAAGATATTTTGAACGTCTAAAAATCAATAATTTGCAACTGTTGTATTCAAATAAGCCACACATTGATTTTGTTGGACTTCCCAATAAGGATATGAAATATTGTCTATAGTTGTGGAAAACAAATCACATTGCCCAGGCATGGTGCTAGTGAGCTCCAACACTTAAATACCATTCCACTTACTATATATGTTTCTTCTTAAAAAAATTGAAAGCACAGAGCCTTGATAAGGTAGAGACAATTGAATTTCTAAAGAAATGGTGTAAGAGAGAAGGAGAAAGCAATGGATTCAATGAATCAGGAGAAACACTAGGGGAAGAAGGCACAAGATGAAGATTTATTTATGCTTCCTTTTGGATTGCATCTAGATCAATTGAAAATTGAAATGGGTGGTTTTGTATCTCCGGCATTTGGTTTTGCCTTTGATTTTGGCATTGATGGTAATCTTACCAAACAATGGAATGCATCTCATTTATGCTAGAGGCAAGTGCATAGCTGTGGAACAATCATCCCCAGTTGTAGCTCTAGGTTCTTTCGTTGTTTATGCTTGAGTTGTTGAGTAAAATTACAATTAGTTTGATAACCAATTGGGACTTGGAGGGAAATATGGGTGCTGGTCCATGGATGTATGCTTGATTAGGGCACTTATTTTATGCTGAAGGATCTAAGGATGTATCTAAATATTTATCATATTGTATGTATTTACCACTTCATAGTTGCATTCACCATAATATTCTTCAGTTGATAGGTATTCTACTGAAAATACTTATCTTGAACAGTTTGTAAAAATGCCTTTTGTTTCCAATGAGGAGATGATAAAGTGGAAAATGTTGGCACTGAATCTAGAGTTTTATAAGTCAATTATATGTCTCAAATTAGTGATACATTCTCATTTGAAATTGAAACAAAGAATGTTCCCACTGGAGAGGGTATTTATGGCTTAGTCGATTTCACCCAATATGGTGAGATAGACAAAAAAGTTGGATGCTAGAAACCCTTTCAGACTAGACAATCAAGTGAAGTGATTTAGAGAAAGGCTTCTAAAAGATGCCAAATTCTTTCCACCCATATATTCTTTACAAAAGTATTAGTAAATATCATATTATGTTTCTTATCATCTATGCTAAGATGAACTGCCAAAATAATTACAAGTCCTCTACTTGAGTAAATAAGAATAGAAAGAACTTTTCTGAATCTCTATACCCCTCAGGGTGCCTCAAATGTTTTAGAAACAAGTTTTTGGTGTAACCTGTCAAGAAAATCTCATTAAATCACAACATTTGATCAATGAAAACCTATTAACTATGGCCAATACTTCCTAAATGTAGTGACTTTAACTAAATGAATGTATTATTGTATCATGATCCATATCCTCCTCACTCACATAGATTATAGAACACCACTCTTTGGATGAATGCCCTCAAAAGTACCAAGAAATGGTTGAAAGTGCAATTTAGAAAGAAGTTATAAATGCATCATTCATTTCCAATAAAAATCAATTTCCAACCAACACAACACATTCAAAAGAAGAATTCAACTCTTAGAATAAGATTACATAAAGGACTCAAAACCACTATTTTTGTTTTTCTTTAATGAAGCAAAAAGGAGAAGAGAATAAATTTACTCTGTAATCGAGCTAGAACCTTCAACAGATTTACGATTCAAGAGTAACTTCCATGATCATCATTCAGAAAAGTCTCAGCCATAATGTCATTGGGATGAGTTTTCCACCACTACCTATTATGACCGACTAGGCATCTTCAACAACTTCTTTTCTCCTCATCAAACTCTAGAAGAAGATGAAACCTGCTCCAATGACCATAAATAATGCATGTTGTCAAACGAGTAACTTTGATGCAAAATTAAGTTGGTCTTTACATAGTATCATTTACATTATAAAAGAGTTATTTATTTCTATCTTATTTATGTAGATTATCATGTTATTTATTCAAAATAAATAATATGTGGTGGTTGATAATATCTTTAGAAAGAGATCCAAAAACTAAACCATTAACACTTCCACAGGGATGTTGGTTTGCAAGGATTCAGAATATTGTCAAACATAGCCCTCAAGGTTGTTGACTGGTATTTTCGTGAAAGAGAAAGGCATTTAAAAATTATATAAGAAAAAATAGAAATTTAGCATTTGCAAAGTTGTTGGGACAAACTCATTCCATAAATCCAAGGGGAAAAGCACTTCATTGCTACCTCTAAAATCTGTGCTTCTAAATATAGATTCAATTATCAACTACAAACCCCAAAGTTACTTGAGGACATCACCCATTATCACCTTGGTGATCATCCTTCTCACATAAGGCTATCTCTCCTCCAACATAAGGGAGGAATCCATGATAAGCCTATAGATCTGTCCTTCAAATGCTAAAAAAACAGATTTGCAAAATGATATTGTTTTTGTCTTTTAAGATTTAAAATGGAAAGCTAGGCAAGGCCTAGTTCCTAGTCCCTGGGCTATAGACTCTAGGAAACAAACAAAACTTTAAAAGTGATGAAAAATATGTGAGTCATGACAAAAAAACCACACAACAAGTGTTATCAGTCAATAATATATCCAATAAATATGTAGCAGTGCTATCTCCTAATAGATGGAAGATTTGAAGACAATGTTCTCCCCCAACTTGATCTCTTGTAAGTCACATAGCTGAAAATTCCCTTTGAGGTGTGTGATGCAGTGAGCTATCTCAAACCAAAGCTAGTGGGAGCCCACTTTGAATGAACCAAGGGGAATACTAAGGTTGGGCATCCAATGTCTAATAGTATAGATAGGCCTATCAATAAGATTCACTTAGCTACATAAAGCACTCAAAATAATAAAATGACATATTCACGCTAATGCCCTCAAGGAGGGAAATCCAAGTGATTTTGATGTAGTTTGTAGATATCCTCTCTAATATCTGAGGTTAAGTCACATTTAGATAGTAGGAGCTGACCTAGAGTGTCCAAATATTACCTAAAAAGGGCAAGTTGATTGATAGAAATAGCCACTAACTGAAGCAATTAAGAAGAACCCACAACAATTACACCAAGGAGGGGTCTATTGAAGCAATACTCTGAACTCCACCTAGATTATAGATTGAGGAATTGCATGTTAGCAGCAGATGAAGCATCATAATATAAGGGTTTATAATCTCTCTATCCTATCCCAATCAACCCAAAGCAACCTAGGTCCCCAGACCTTGAAGCCATAATGGGTCATGGCTCTAATGATCATGTCCAAAGAAGTGCATCTTGAAAGAGATGTCCTAGAGCACTATGTCTTTAGCCAAGCAAACCATATTCCTTATTAAGTTTGGGCTAGAAAGCATGCCTCAAGCTAAGCTAGAACCCTATGATCTGACCCCCAAGTATGTGTAGGTTGTATTAATATGAATCCCATCCCCTCCAATGTAAAAATGGTAGTCAAGGAGAGCATGCTGAGACATGTGAAGATCGTAATCTTAGTCTTACTAAGTTAAAATTTCAACTATCAAAGATCAAAAGAGTTGGAGAAGGCCTAAATTTTTCTCTACAACCCCTTAGGTGAGGTTCCAAGAGGATCATGTTGTTGAAAACTAAAAGTAAGGAGATCAAGACATCGGGTAGAAGACAATCAGCACCATCCTATATGTGCTCCTAAGAAAGGAGTCCATCTCATCGATATAGAACCCAATGAGATTTAGTGAGAGAGGGAATTCCTATTTGACCTCTATAGTACTCCTAAGGTAGTCTAAGAAGATGTCAATAGTGCAGAAATGACCAAGCACTAACTAATATAGTCCCATGATAGAATCCAATGCCGTATCACCTCTAAAACAATGCCTCTCTCATGACGAAGTCAAATGCCTTACAAAAGTCAACAAATCAACAAAATATTTTCAAAGAGAAATGATGGGCCTCTCTAATAATGGCACACAGAGTGAAATATGTGGTCAATAGTTTGGTCAGTAGATGATGGGCCTCTCTAATTAAGGATTCATCTTGACAAAGACAAGAGGAGTGTAAATTTGTAAGCCTATCCAGGGAGGTCTATCTCGAATGAAGTCATTACAGTCCCATCCTATTTCAATGGCACTCGGCATCAAGCAACTAAAACTCCCAAACACATGATCATTGGAGTTCAAATAATTTGGGAAGAAAACTAACATGATGGCTATAGGTGCATCTTTTGGAACGCTGTCAGCTACAGAAGTAGAGGTTGAGAAGAAACCTTGAGCATGGCATGCAAATGTAAATAGGAAACCACAGAAATTCTGCCTGCAATCATAAACCAAGTCCTGAACTAACTTGGAACTTGAAGGGAAGAAAACAATACAGAGAACAATGCCTAATTTCATAGCAAAAGTTTCCCAAGAGAATTAATTGGTGTAAGGTATCTCTCCTGTGTATAATATATATAGGTATGTGCACTGGAATTAAAAAAAAAATTAAAGGAGGGGGGGGAGGACAACCTCAATTTGGGCCAAAATAAAATTTTTTTGTTGGAACCAACATTTATTTAAGGTGATTTGTACACATGTGAAATGAAATTTATGATGGGCTTACGTGTGTGTGTAAAGTCTTGTGACCATTGCTAGGAGTAATTTTCTCATCCTACGGGGGATTTCCTATTGAAGAGCCCATTTATTTGCACAACAGACACATGGAAGAAATGGGGTGCTCAACCCAGCTTATGAGGACCCAGAGGATGAGTTTTCCCACCTTTAAAGGAGCCAGATGAGTTCACTTTGAAGCACTCTACACTTGGAGGAATCTTGGAGGCGTAGTTTTCCCTTTGGTCATTCCTTTGCCTTGCTTTGTGAGCCATGTGCCCACTTCATAACAATTTTGTGACCCTTCTAATAAATATTTTGAAGGTCTATACACCCTTTGAAGGGTCATTTATTGGAGGTACATGAGCCTATATCATAGAAAAAGGGTTTATTGCCCACTTTGAAAGACATTTGGAGGTGGAAATCCCTTGTTTAGTGGAGTATTTGTTACAGCTATGGAGGAACTTGAAGGTATCCCTCTCCCACTTAGTCAATGGCATTAGGAGCCCTTGTACCCACCTTGGAGGAGAATTTTTGGGGTTGTCTGCCCACTTTAGAGGCTTTTGGTGGGCAGATTTAAAGACTTCTTAGATAAGCTATGTTTTTGATGGGCCTTGGGAGGCTGGATGCCATTGCAACAAGCCCTTCATCACCTTCATTTGTGGAGATGGGCACTTTGTGAGGGCTCATTCCCCTTCTTCATTGTAAATGTGGCATGAAATCCCCTAAATTCATGTAATTTTCGTTAATTAATTATACAAGAGGGCCTTGGCACCTCCTTAAGCTAGAATTGGGGATTTTAGCTTAGTAAAATAATATTTCACTACGAGGAAAATTGAGCACCTCCTCTATAAATATAGGTGCTTTCCTTTCATTTTATCATGGTTGGATTTGGGGGAGAAATCTCTTAGAAGGTATAAAATTTCCGTGATTTTTCTCTCTTACAATTTGGCTATGGATGGAAGAGTTGAGTGACTTTTCTTTCTTGGGTGCAATTGGAAATTGTGTGGTCTCTTTTCATGGATGCTTATGGTATATCTTGGACAATGCTTGGTGAATTAAGTTGATTTATTTACTTTTTCCTAGTATATTGGAATGTGTGTATTATGAAAGGCAACTAGAACACTATATGCAACATCTGGCCAGGGTTAAACTCATAATTTCTCAACAAAGACACAATCACACAAAAGAAACACTTATTTTCTTTTCAGGAAACCCAACAGGGAAAATATTCCTCCTTGATGTGGCTATTTTATTGATTGTTCTTGAGCACTTGGATCTATTACAAAGGAATCTGTATCTCTTGAGAAAGTATTCTTCTTCTCACAAAAATCTCAACTAATATAATTGATCTTGGCCTTCCTTGATCACAACTTGATCTCGGTTGCTGCACATAATTGATCCTATGTTGCCGCCTTGACTTGCTCTACAAACCATGCTCTCTTCTCCTTAATATTGCACACTTGTGACTTACTACTGCTTAGGACACAAGCTCTGCACACAATCAATCTCTTATTCCCTAGCGCTCCTGTTCCTCCTATTTCTTAGGACACAATTCCTGCACTCTCCACAATCAAGGCTCCTCTCACAAACTTGTGAGATGTCTTGTCACACAAAACTTTGTGCATAAAAAAATTGTCCTTTCCTCGTGTATTTTTCCTCTCTTTATAAATTCGATCCATGCTAAATAGTAAATTAGGCTATTTCAAATTTAGAACTCGAGTTTTTAATTAACGAGTTAACTGAGAGAGTCACTCTTTCTCCCTCCAATCAACACTGGAGTTCTTAACTCATTCATCCTTCAATCAAGACTGAAGCTCGAACATGTTCTAACTGAACTCATAACTTCCACCCAATCATGTAGTTAAACTGACGAAAAATCCTCTTATAAATGAAGCTCGAACTCCATGCATGCTAAATTGATGATTAATCCAGTAAAATAGAAATAACTCATCCTAATTGAAGTCTAATTCAAGAGGACAATTCGAGGTCTTCACGGCTAAGGCACAAGCCAAAATACCTTGCTTGCTACATTTTCAACAGTAAATCATTTATTCAAGTTTTTTAATTGAAAAAATCCTCGGTGTAGCTTTCCTATAACACTCTCTTCTTGAGTTCTTATGTTTGGATGGTGATCTTTTCTCTTATGTTGGATTTCTTTCTCAAGCTGATGTTATGGGTTCATCTGCAGTGTGATCATTTTTTTTTTTTTAATAAGACTAATTTATATTATACAGTACACAAAAGTACAGTCATGTTGTCCCTTGGGGGGAAACCAACTCACAGAGATAGTTCAAAAAATCAGAAATGGAGCTGCCCCAGGGGGGAAACCAACTCATAGAGAGTACCATAAAACATAGGAGGAGCTGCCCCAGATGGGGAAACCAGTTGTTGACAGAGTAGTCATAAAACTAAGATTACTGTGCATAAGAAAAGTAAGCAAATAAACTGTAGCAAGGCCTGAAAATACTAGAGACAAAGGAGCGATGGCACTACTGAAGTTGGTCCTTTGCATCTTGTTGTTGCATATGCAGAGGTTCTTCCACAATGTAGCACCCATCATCGGAGAGAGCTTCCTCCTTCTTGGAGAGAAGAGGAGCCAAATCCAGCATGGAGGTGGAGCGAGCGCCTGTCTTCCACATTGTCAGGTTGCCTGATGCCTTCAGCAGAGCTGCTGCCCATGCTGTAAGAGGTTTCCTCCAGGGTTTTGATAGGTAGGGCCACCATTTTTCTGGGCATTGGGAAAGAAGAGCAAGAGAGTGTGTATTTTCTAGGCCTCTTCCTAGAACCAGAGCTGGAATTGTCTTGTTGAATTTTTGGAATTCAAATTGAGATATGGGCTTAAATAATCTGGGGATCAGTAACCTTCAGTGCATCCAAGGCCACTGAGAAAGCCACAATGCACTTTTCCAAGAGCGGAATTGGAGGGCGAGAGGGACCACCACGACCACCACCACTGTGGAAACACATACGATGGTGGTGAGGCATGATTTCTGTGGAGTGTTAGGGATGAAAGGGAGGGACACAGTGAGCAGAAAGAGACTAATGAGCAGGGGACAGATGCGCAGCAACGTGAAATAGATGAGCAGAGGGCTGATGGACGATGGTGTGAGTAGCAGATGCACAGTGGGGACAAGCATAACAGAGAACAAGAACTTGCAAAGTAAGCTTGAGAGAGAACCAAATGGAGGTGCGTGAAGAATGCAGGGGAAGATGGCACCATTTCCCATAAAAGGCTAGTGAATGCAGCGAAGCGGTCGAGGCAGAATTGAATTCTCAGTACACCAGAGTGAATGCCTAGAAATGAATGAGGCCACCAACTAGCTGAGGTTATTTAAGGCTCTCGCGCCTGAAGTAGGTGCTGCCTCATGGTGAGGCCAGCTACATGACAACAGAGAGGTTATGTGGCCTTCCAGCAAGGCTTGTCTATTCACCTGCATTTGGGGATCTGTAGCGTGATCATTATTAAAGTGTTAATTTTTTTTTGTTTGGTTGCATTAGGCTTTGTTGAAGTGTAAATTGTAAATCTTAAAAATCCTTATGATCTTCTTAAGCACTTGTGGTTGTACAGTGAACTTCTCAATCTTGTGTTGATTTTCTTTTTAAGTTTTTCAAGCTCATGGGATAGGTTCATCTCTAGTGTGATCATTATTAAATTGTTGTTAAACTTTTTGTTTGGCTAGATTAGGGTTTGTTGAAGCGTTTGCCATAGATCTAAAAGCTCTTTGAGATCTCAATAGCCAGTTATTAAATTGGCCCTATCTCCACACAGAAAATGATAAATAAGCCTTAATGCCACAAGTAACCATAGAAGTAGAACCAAAACATCCAAAAACTAGGAAAGAGATTGTTAATTTTTTTTTTTTTTTAAATTGCATAATCTTAAAAGAAAAAAAGAACATAATAAAGAGGAAAAGATATAAAAATACATACCTCCTACCAATACCAAGATATATTTTCCAACAATGTAATTAAATTTCAATGCGTGCTACGCCATTTGTGTGGTAGAAAACCAGCATAAGTGTAAAATAATCCAAAAATAAACCATCGAAGGGAACATCAACATGCATCCACAAATCAATTTATGAAATGAAATTTACAACAACCGACTAAATTTCATAACCCTACATAAACAATAGAGGAGAATAGAGTGGATTACCTGTGTCTTATAAAGGCTGTTGTAATATATCTCTTCAGATTCATCTTGAGCTTTTCGAAAACCTCCAAGTATAAATAGACGATGATCAATGAGTGCAGCATTGTGCCCCTCACGAGCTGCTAGTCCTTCGCCACTTACGTTAGGTTGCACCCATGTATTTACAGTGGTGCCCAGTTCTCTGGATGAGTACTCTACTTCCTTTTGCTATAAATTTTCCTTTTCCTCCGGCGTGATCCAACATCTTGCTCTTTATTTTGTTAGTTTTGGGGTTTTCATCGCTATTTACCCTAGATGATTGAAGAGGTCGAATGGGGCGGACAACACTATTTTTCTAAAATGGTCGAATGGGGCGGAGAACACTGTTTTTCTGAAATGATATTCACTATGGTGCCCTTTTTATTTTCATATAGTTACATAATTGAAATTATATCCATTATGGCGCCTTTTTTATTTTCTGATAGTTGCACATTTGAATATTTATTATTAGTTAAAAATATTTTAAATTAATAACATTTAATAAGGAAAATAGAATCCTATATAGATTGGAAGGCTAATTTTATTTTCAGTTAATTACCAAATTGAATATTTATAGAATTCTATATAGATTAAATTGAAAATACTTAATTGGAAAATAGAATTTTATATTGATTGGTAGGTTAATTTTTTTTAGATAGTTATAAAATTGGATAGTTAGGAAATTGAATGTTTGTAATTATTTACACATATGTTAAATTAATAACACTCAATAGTAAAATATAATTTTATATAGATATGTTTACAATTTTATATAGATTTTTTTTGGAAATTAAACAAAAAAAATGAGAAGTAAAGTGGACAAATTATTTACTTGGTGGGTAGTAACTACTAATAAAAATACACATTTATAGTTTTACTTTTACATAAGTGTTAAGGAACACATATATACTATGGAAGTAACCCTCGTTAGGTATTCATATCCATTTTTTATGCAAAGATTTACTCAAATTATACTGGAAATTAAATTATGGTAAATATGTTATTAAGTAGAGTATAAGCTATCTTAGGATTTTCCTACAAATCCTAAGAGTAAAAGATCAATGAAAATATATTTTGAAATCATGCATTAATATTGCAACTATATCCATGAATTATATATATATATATATATATATATATATATATAGAGAGAGAGAGAGAGAGAGAGAGTATTAATAATAAAAATTTTCTTATAGTTAAAATGTGTGGGTTTGTGAACATGACTAAGTGAACATGGGCTATGAAAATGACTAGGAGTTGGGGTGGGTCCATGCTCCTTTACTCAATCCGCCTCCGCGAAAGGTCCTGTGGGTGTGATACGACTAGGGGTCAGGGCTCACCGCTCGACCCCTCCTCCCAATGCGCCCATACATGTCGTTCAAATATAAGTGACAGACATTATGGTTGAGAACCACCTATAGGTGAGATAGTAAGGCTTTTGAGTTTTTTATGGCAAGTCGTTGGTTTGATTCCTGCGAAGGCATTTCGACCTTTAAAAAATTTTTAGCCAATGTGGAGGCGCCACGTGGTGGCCTCTAGTTGGGCCACGTGGAAGCTTCCCATTGGCCCACCAAAATACACTGCAACCAATAAAATTCGGCCAAATCACACTTCAATATCAAAATTGCAATTTTTCATTTCTAGAGTTACACAATTAACAATTACTAACATAAATGACTAATTCATATACTTGTTGTACTTATTATTTGGTCATATATTTTAGTCCTAGATTAAATTAGTCATTTTAGTTAGTCGTTTTTAGTTTGGTTACTTATTATCTAGTCATATATTTTAGTCCTAAACTAAATTAGTCATTTTAGTTAGTCGCTTTTAGTTTGGTCACTTATTATATAGTCATATATTTTATCCCTAAACTAAATTAGTCATTTAAGTTATTCATTTTTAGTTTGGTCACTTAAAATTTCTCAAATTTAGTAGTAATTCACTTGATATAATTGTGGTGACTAAGTTTTTTAGTCACCTAGTCACTAATTTCATCATTTTCTACTAGTGCTTGCAGAGGAGAAAGTATTATCCTTTCCCTAAGAACTAGTAATGTAGTGGCCCACTTTGTCACATAGAGCTTTGAAAATACCATCGCCATAGAAAAGAAGGGGGAGATATGACAATCTAATCTAGATAGGCGCAAAAGAGATTTCCATGATAGGATTAAAATCCAGAGTCTAGTGGCTAAGAAACATTCCCCTAGAGCACATGAAATATGGCCCAAATATATAGATCACATCCTTGTCCTCCTTGCTTAAAAAAAGAAGAATCAAAGTAACCATTTACACAATATGTAGTACCAATGGGCTCATGATCAGACCAATTATTAGAGATCCATTCTAAAATGGAGCTACAGTTGGGCCAAATTCAAGTTAACTTATCAATCAACCTTATTTCCTTAAGGGTATTAATTTTCTTCATAGTGATAACAAACCCCAAATCGAGAAAAGGAATTGCATGTTCCCTTTTTACAAATCGATTATGGGGCAAAGAGTCATGACCATCCTTGCCGGGGTTGGAAAGACCACTCTTTGTATCAACATTGAACTCAACAACCTGCTTGCACCATAAGATATTAAAAGTCAACAGCCAAGTGATTAGGGCAATTAAAAACTAAAGCTCTAAATCTGCAACAACAATGAAACAACCACAAAATGAGGGTATTTTTTAAGGATTTACTATTTTTCCTATATATAGTATTGTAGGTGATTATTCTGGTTTGAAAATTCATACATATAGAATGTAGGCGAATATTCATTAAAAACATGTAATTTACTATTAATTTGGTATTTTTTGGCGAATATGATCCATTTAATCATATATATGTAAAAAACAAGTGAATTTTTAGCCAAATTGGCAATTATATATATATATATATATATATATACAGAAAAAGTCCAAAAAATAGCCCATTTGCAAAAAAATTCCTCACAAAATACTCTCATGGTATAATGTGAAATATTGCAAAATATCATGGAGAAACAATGATGGTTGGGAGAAAAAACAATGGCTAAGAAACCCTAGTCGTACACTCCCTATGCTTCATGAGGTTTGGTTCCATTTTCATTTTTTCTTTTTATAATTTTTTAAGGAGGAGATGAGGGTGGGATTTGATCCACTTATGTGTGCAAAAGTTATGAGAAAATTTAATATAATATATTTAGGTGCAACCTCACGTTCAATTCCTACCTCACTGTGCCCCCATGACTCTAGGTTATACCCTCATGGTCATGTTAAGATCCACTGCCATTATTACACCAAGTACAACTATTTTATAAATTGCAAAAATAGGTCATTTACAACATGTCTCTAGAGACTCGAGCACACCTAACTTAGGAAAAAAATTGTTCACCAAACCACTCAAACTAAAATTTTGTAACTTATTTTATTTAAATTTTTAATAATACATAAATATTTTTTTATATATATTTTTATTTTTAATTAATTTAATTTTTTAAATATATTGTGTAAATAAAAAATAAAACATAATGTAATGAGATTTATTTGTTTAAATTTTTATACAAATATAAAATATTATTGTGTATATAAAAATTGTAATATTTTAACATATTTACTTTCTAAACTTCTATATGCCTTAAAAAAAACTTATTTTATTTTTTATAGAATAAAATAAATATTATTATAATTTTAATTTGAATATATATGTGTTCATTAAATGTATTTTATCTTTTTTTCTACACAAATTTATATATTAAATTTAGCAAAATAATCTTAATAAATTATAAATCTCCAAAAATCAAATTATTAGATATCATTTTTTGGGATTCAATTGCGTTAAGTAAGTCATTCATCTATGACCATTTCCATGATACTTAAATACAAAGAGTGAAGGGAGTTCTACTTGAATGGTTCATGAGGCACAATACTTGCTAAGGTTTTGCAAATGGGGTAGCAAGCTAAATGGGCTTGATTGTGGGGAAAAATTCATAGTTAAGTGCACTTGAGCTAGAGGCAATCTGGGATGGGTGACCTCTTGGGAAGTCCTGGTTACCGGGTGCAAGTCTCAGAAGTGATGATTGACGTTATCTGATTCATTTCAGTAGTTTCAATCCTACTTCTTCATCCCTGTGAGCATCACCTAGTGCAATGTGTGCTAAGTGGACTATTCAAAAATCATGAGAAATTAGTCAGTTATGACTACCTCTCATGAAAATGGTCATAGATGAATGACTTACTTAACTCAGTTGAATCCCTAAAAATGATGTCTAATATAATGCACTCATGGAAATTGTCATAGATGAATGACTTACTTAACTCACTTGAATCCCAAAAAATGATATGGTCATAGATAAATGACTTACTTAACTCAGTTGAATCCCAAATAATTATATCTAATATAATGCACTCATGGAAATTGTCATAGATGAATGACTTGCTTAACTCAGTTGAAACCCAAAAAGTGATATGGTCATAGATGAATGACTTATGTAACTCAGTTGAATTTCAAAAAATGATATCTAATATATTGCACTCAAAGAAATTGTCATAAATGAATAACTTACTTAACTCAGTTGAATCTCAAAAAATGATATCTAATATAATGCAATGTGGATTTATCTTATTACATATTTATACATTATCATTTATATAACACACAAATCTTTTGCAAAATAACTTTAAAAAATCATTATTTAATATTGATAAAAAATCACAATAACCTATTGTAAAAACACCTTTATAAGCCATGTCACAACTATACAGTTTAACCTTCTACAATCCGTATGGAATAGTCAACATAGTTAAATCCTTATTCTTAAAAACAATAATTTTATTAAATCCAATTTTGAAAAAACAAATTAATAAAACCGAAAATATTTATTTTCCTTTTTAGTAAAATTGATGATTAAATATTAAATTACATAAAGGCCTGCAACAAGATATGTGTATGTGACTGTAACATGTACACGTATGAGTCAACATCTCATTGAATTGGAACGGAATGACGGCCCGAATTGCGTTGTGATTTGATGACAACTCTAATTTTTGCCGTTAAAATATTTGCTATATAAAGATTTTATCTGACGGAATTTTAAAAGACTTGTTATAGAATTTTATCATAAAAAATTCTTTAGTCTAACATTCTAATCATTGAACGTGCTTGTAATATCTTGTTTCCAGAATATTTCAAAAACACACCAAACCCCAACCAGAGATTGACTGGGAGGGCATTTACCGGATATGTCGCCTCTAAAAGAGAACGAGATCCGGAGGCCATCTGGCCATTTCTAGACTCTATATAAGAGTGAGAGATAAACACACCAAGTGGTATATAGCTATAACACCCAAACAATAATAGTGCAGCAAACTGTAGTATTCCAAAAATGGAATTCTCACCAGATCATGCCTGAAAAACGCATTCTTCAGTTATGATGGCTTCAGATATTATATAATATCTAAAATGAGTGTATAAGGAAATATGCGTAAAATGACGTCTCAAGGTTCTGGGATATGTTAGAATAGGTCAAGAGGGACTTCCATGTCGAATCTCAGCTCAAAAAAAGGCGTTTTGCTAAGTTAAACAGTTCCTCCTTCCCGACTAGTCAATAAAAACCCTGATTTCCCAAGACTTTGAATATGCAGAAATTTTCTGAAGCAAGGGCAGCGTATTTTCTGAAGGAATATGATGTATAAAACTATAAATAATCATAGAATGAGTTTTAGAACAAGGCATAGGCTTTTAGCAAGGTTAAACAACAGTTTTATATAGAAAACCCCTCAAGATAGAGGTGTCGCAAGACAAAGATTGATCCAGAAACCCTTCAGCGTTTTCTCCAGGAGGCTGAAGCTTATATTTATTATATTACAGATCTGAAACTGATAAATACATGAAAAAAGAGATCTATAATGAGACAAAATGCCCAAAGGGCTCTTTATTACTTTCCCCTTGGGGATTTCAGCAATACATGAAAATGCCGGAGCAGATCTGAGTTTTACTGCAGCAGATCTGAAGAATGATTCAAAATTTCTGAAGCAAACTTCAGTATCAGATCAGAAATATACTTGGATTGGTTGGCCAATCCAAGGATCACCCTCAATCAGAGATCTAACTCCAAAATGATGCCAAAACCCTTGGAACGTTGCTCCCTCAGCAATAGCGCAGATCTGGGGAAAGAACTGCGCAGTATACCATGAAGAACATATAGGCCTGATGCCAAGATCTGATAATAAGCTCCAATATCTCCCAATCTGATCCTCCAAAGGAGAGAGAAGCTCTCCCTCTGAAAAACAAGAGAAGGAGGTGGTGTCGTAAAGTCACCACGGCAACACCCTACAACACAGTATTACGCCGCTGCAGCAGTAACGCTGTCCTGGAGGATGATGCTAAGAAAATAACCTTGCCTGAGCAGGCACTCGAAGTCCCCCGAGGCTAAGGGTGAGATCTCCGCACGGAGACACTCGGTGCACTAAACAGTGCAGCAGACGGGCTAAACAGCCAGCGTGCCAAAGAAAGACAAATGTCTCACTCAATAATCAATAATCAAAGAATCCAAGCATGAATGAAATGAGGAGGCTCCTCCATCTTTTATAGTGTTGGTTTCCCTCCAAAACCCAATGTAGCCTCTCTCTCCTCCACATCCTCATCCTTATCCACATTCTCATCCTTATCTGCGTAGAAGCTTGGAGAAACTTCTAGAGTGTACATAGGCCCCCTCCTCCACGTGGTGTTGGGTCCCCCTTGACTCCCACTTAAGTCACAACGTTGTGCTACTAGGTGGATGTCTTATTTCATTTAAGTGAGTTTAGACCCTCTTTACTCACTTTTTATTTACTTACAAACTATAGGTGGCAAAATAAACAAAATAGAATATTCCAATTTGTTGTCGCAAATTAGGAATATTACAGTCCCCCCCGGCAAAATGTTGCTTGCCCTCAAGCAACTTCCTGAGCAAGTCTCCTCCTAGCGGATGCTCTCCACCGATACTGCAAAATATGCCTGGGTCCCAGATGCGCCACTAAATCTCCCCTGTACTCTGCATCATCCTGATATGAAGGGATCTCTCAATGCCAGGATCCCAAACTGATCTCTCATGGTACCAGCCAACCAACAATCCTCTCGGATCCCATCGCCACCATGGCCAATAATAGCCCAAGTCCCATGGCTCAGACTGTGCACTGCCTCTAGCTATGACTGATGAAGACCATGACTCTGGCTGTGCTATATCTGTCATGGTGTAAGCTGTCCCATCGACTGTGTACCATCTCATCACCTCTCTCCACTCAAGGCATGAAGTGAGGAACATCTCTCTCATGTGGATCCTCCATCCCCAAGCAATCATCCAAACAAAATGAGCCACCTCCCGACAAGGCAACTCCTGAAAATCTCCTTCCACCTCAAGCTCCGGTAATGAAGGTGGGCTGAAAGTCTGATCTTGGCAAGCATCATGGCTTACCCCATGCTGTCCTTCTCTCCACTCATGACAAGTGTAGAGTGTATGCTGATCTTGGGCTGCAAAATCATTGCCCTCCAATGGCAAAGTGAAGAACAATCCTCCAAAGGAGGTTCCTCCAACAATGAAGAACAGGCTGGCCCAAAACAATTCATCCATGAAGAATAGGACATGTGCATCATGGATCATCCTCATGAGATGTTTGCTGAAGGTGTCACATGAGGATACATAATGCAAACAATCTCTCACAAGGATACAACGTAGTCTCATCCACTGCAACTTCAAAAAATTACATGGCAAGCAATGTACAAGATTCATCACATCTACTAATGGATAGTAAATGGTTGAATATGACAACAACATAAGACCAAACACTTGCCCATGGCTGTACAATGGATGAATATCAATCTCATGGCCCACCTCAAAAGAGAACACATATGTAGTAGTGGTGGCCATGCCTCCTCCCATGCTCCCATTAGAGCATGTAGTGCAGAAATTGTGAGAATTCTTCCCACTTAAAGACACATCCAGCTCATGTGTCTCCATCATAATCAAGCCTCCCAGACAAATCTGATCTATATCAGCAAATGAAGAGATGATCAGCAATAATATGAAGGGAACGCTGAAGGTTTCATGTGATGAAAAGAGGTACCAACATCTTCCCCAACAAGTACAGCGCAGTTTTACAAGTTGTTGCTTGATAAGAGTACAAGGCAAAATGTTTATTTTAACCATGCATGTCTCCATATGATACATGATATAGTGCTGCAAATGAACATACATGAGGTGATAGAACATTTCCCCAAAGCCACAAAAGGGATGGTTGCCTCCATCATGTAGATTGGCCCAATAAAACTCATGGAGCAATATGACAAGCTTGCCCCCTTGTGAAGCAATGCACTGCATAGGAATGGCAAGAGTGTGCAAATCAATGAATGTATAGACAAACTCCTCACCATATGCTGGAAGTAAGAGGGTACATGGATCCATAAATGAGTCCTCCATAGTGTTTTGGCATGCTATGAAGAAGAATGAACCATGTGCTACAAGAAGATAATCCTCCTTATGCTTGGAAATCCAAGTTAAGAAGAATATGCCATAGTGATAAATGTCTCTATCATCATTACCTCCTCTTTGTTCATCAAGTGCAACAAATATGAAGTGATCCTGGGACCTATGGGTTATAGATCCACCATATCTCTGCTGGGCACACTTCATCCATAAATCTCTGCTCCAAGGTGACAATGCTGTGAGCTCATGCAAGTAAGCTCCTGTCAATACAAAGCTCTGTTCTTTGACATGCTCCTTGTCAAAGACTCCTCTAATAATGCCGCAGCAAATATGGAATACCTCCCAAGATGGAAGTGCTTCCCAATCATCATCAAAGATCAAGGAGATAATGCCATCTCCTCCTCCTGCAACATCATACAAAGTGTGAGAGCAAATCTTCCCTTGCTCTCCCAAGCAAAGCAACAAGACATTTTGCTGCCTCCCCATACTTCCATCATACCAATCATGTGATGAAGACACAATGAATGATATGAGTATCATATCAACACCATGCATCCATACTCTATGCTGCTCAATGATGCAAGTATCCCGCCATCTTTCCTTCATCCTCCGACTCTTAGGAAGAGTGTTTGCCAAGTGGTGGCCAAACTCTTTCAAGAGTAACCAGCGCAGCCAAGCCTCCTGCTGCCCGGTATCATAGATTTGCAAGTACAAGTGATGGCCAAACTCCCTCAAGAGTAACCAGCGTAGCCAAGCCTCCTGCTGCCTGGTATCACAGATCTGCAAGTAGCCTCCTAGATCCTTGCTCATCATCCCCATCCACTCAATCACTTGTGGATGCCTCCTTCTTCTCCTCATCCTGGTACTCCTCCCATGAGGGCTACCATCCTCCCAAATCAAATTGCTGATTTTGCACTTCAGGGGATTTTGAAATATGAGCTTCTCAAGGATCAATGAGACCCTATCAAGAATCAAATAGGTGGTAGGCAAAAACCTCCCATCATGATGTGTGGGGCTCAAGGGATGTCCAACACAAGCATGAGAGATGTTATCCATCCTAAGATGTCCTCCATCTACTATCTTCTCTTGTGAGAAGGGAAGAGAGTCATTGCATCCCATGGTATTTGGAAGTGCATCTCCCATGAGATCTCTCCTTGAGACCTCCCCTTCATCCATGTTGCACAGCGCAGTGCAACCAAGCTGCTCTCGATCTGCATTTGGAACTTCTTGTAGAGCTGCAAGAGTCCCATCCTCAAAAGTGTTGGCTGCCCCAAATGTTGATGCATGTGGTTGCTCCTCCATGACTATGACAACGTTTTCACAAGCCTCCTCAAGAGGTGATGTGATCTCTTCTTCTCGATTAGAATTGGAAGCGCATGGTACTTCCTCTTCTTTTTCTTCAACCTTCTTGACCTCCTCAACAGTGGATGCATCTTTTCTGGATCTGAAAAAGAATAAACTATCCTTTTTCACCGTTCTGGTCCTCTTGGGCTTAGACTAACAGGGACTAGTGGATCCCTCATGCATGGGAAGAGGTGATCTCCCAGTAGTATGCTGCAAATTTGAACTCTGTATGCTAGAAACTCCATCCTCTCTGAGCTGACAGTAATCTTTAAAGGGCAAAATTGCTTTGAAGTCTTCCCCCATGGACTTCCATTCTCGGAAATAGTCTCCAAAGGGTACATGACCACGCTGCCTTGGTACTTCAGGTAAGAATGTAGGCATTGTGATCCTCATATTTTCCATAGATAGCTAGCTCCACAGGCTGAGCCAGAACTATGCTTTGATACCACTGTAATATCCCAAAAATGGATTCTTCAGCAGATCATGCCTGAAAAACGCATTATTCAGTTATGATGGCTTTAGCTATCATATAATATGTCTGAAAAATGCTCAAAAACCAAAAGAAATAACAGCAACAACCTTTACTCATCTTTTAAGGGCAAAAAGGCGGCGAAAAGTGAGGATTTTGGCCCTAAAATGAGTGTATAAGGAAACTGCGTAAAATGAAGTCTCGAGGTTCTGGAATATGTTAGAATAGGTCAAGAGGGACTTCCATGTCAAATCTCAGCTCAAACGAAGGCGTTTTTCTAAGTTAAACAGTTCCTCCTTCCCGACTAGTCAATCAAAACCCTGATTTCCCAAGACTTTGAATATGCAGAAATTTTATGAAGCAAGGGCAGTGTATTTTCTGAAGGAATATGATGTATAACACTATAAATAATCAGAGAATGAGTTTTAGAACAAGGCATAGGCTTTCAGCAAGGTTAAACAACAGTTTTATATAGAAAACCCCTCAAGAAAGAGGTGTCGCAAGACAAAGATTGATCCAGAAACCCTTCAGCGTTTTCTCCAGGAGGCTGAAGCTTATATTTATTATATTACAGATCTGAAACTGATAAATACATGAAAACAGAGATCTATAATGAGACAAAATGCCCAAAGGGCTCTTTATTACTTTCCCCTTGGGGATTTCAGCAATACATGAGAATGCCGGAGCAGATCTGAGTTTTACTGCAGCAGATCTGAAGAATGATTCAGAATTTCTGAAGCAAACTTCGGTATCAGATCAGAAATATACTTGGATTGGTTGGCCAATCCAAGGATCACCCTCAATCAGAGATCTAACTCCAAAATGATGCCAAAACCCTTGGAACGCTGCTCCTTCAGCAATAACGCAGATCTGGGGAAAGAACTGCGCAGTATACCATGAAGAACATATAGGCCTGATGCCAAGATCTGATAATAAGCTCCAATATCTCCCAATCTGATCCTCCAAAGGAGAGAGAGGCTCTCCCTCTGAAAAACAAGAGAAGGAGTTGGTGTCGTAAAGTCACCACGGCAACACCCTACAACACAGTATTACGCCGCTGCAGCAATAACGTTGTCCTGGAGGATGATGCTAAGAAAATAACCTTGCCTGAGCAGGCACTCGAAGTCCCCCAAGGCTAAGGGTGAGATCTCCGCACGGAGACACTCGGTGCACTAAACAGTGCAGCAGACGGGCTAAACAGCCAGCGTGCCAAAGAAAGACAAATGTCTCACTCAATAATCAATAATCCAAGAATCCAAGCATGTCTCAAATGAGGAGGCTCCTCCATCTTTTATAGTGTTGGTTTCCCTCCAAAACCAAATGTAGCCTCTCTCTCTCCTCCACATCCTCATCCTTATCTGCGCAGAAGCTTGGAGAAGCTTCTAGAGTGTACATAGGCCCCCTCCTCCACGTGGTGTTGGGTCCCCCCTTGACTCCCACTTAAGTCACAACGTTGTGCTACTAGGTGGATGTCTTATTTCATTTAAGTGAGTTTAGACCCTCTTTACTCACTTTTTATTTACTTACAAACTATAGGTGGTAAAATAAACAAAATGGAATATTCCAATTTGCTGTCGCAAATTAGGAATATTACAGTCCCCCCCGGAAAAATGTTGCTTGCCCTCAAGCAACTTCCTGAACAAGTCTCCTCCTAGCGGACTCGAAGTCCCCCGAGGCTAAGGGTGAGATCTTCGCACGGAGACACTCGGTGCACTAAACAGTGCAGCAGACGGGCTAAACAGCCAGCGTGCCAAAGAAAGACAAATGTCTCACTCAATAATCAATAATCCAAGAATCCAAGCATGAATGAAATGAAGAGGCTTCTTCATCTTTTATAGTGTTGGTTTCCCTCCAAAACCCAATGTAGCCTCTCTCTCTCCTCCACATCCTCATCCTTATCCACATTCTCATCCTTATCTGCGCAGAAGCTTGGAGAAACTTCTAGAGTGTACATAGGCCCCCTTCTCCACGTGGTGTTAGGTCCCCCCTTGACTCCAAATTAAGTCACAATGTTGTGCTACTAGGTGGATGTCTTATTTCATTTAAGTGAGTTTAGACCCTCTTTACTCACTTTTTATTTACTTACAAAAAATAGGTGGAAAAATAAACAAAATAGAATATTCCAATCTGCTGTCGAAAATTAGGAATATTACAATCCCCCTCGGAAAAATGTTGCTTGCCCTCAAGCAACTGCCTGAACAAGTCTCCTCCTAGCAGATGCTCTCCACCGATACTGCAAAATATGCCTAAGTCCCAGATGTGCCACTGAATCTCTCCTGTACTCTGCATCATCATTATATGAAGGGATCTCTCAATGCCAGGATTCCAAACTGATCTCTCATGGTACCAGCCAACTAACAATCCTCCCGGATCCCATCACCACCATGGCCAATAATAGCCCAATTCCCATGGCTCGGACTGTGCACTGCCTCTAGCTATGACTGATGAAGACCATGACTCCGGCTGTGCTATATCTATCATGGTGTAAGCTGTCCCATTGACTGTGTACCAGCTCATCACCTCTCTCCATCCAAGGCATGAAGTGAGGAACATCTCTCTCATGTGGATCCTCCATCCCCAAGAAATCATCCAAACAAAATGAGCCACCTCCCGACAAGGAAACTCCTGAAAATCTCCTTCCACCTCAAGCTCCGGTAATGAAGGTGGGTTGAAAATCTGATCTTGGCAAGCATCATAGCTTACCCCATGCTGTCCTTCCCTCCACTGATGACAAGTGTAGAGTGTATGCTGATCTTGGGCTGCAAAATCATTGCCCTCCAATGGCAAAGTGAAGAACAATCCTCCAAAGAAGGTTCCTCCAACAATGAAGAACAGGCTAGCCCAAAACAATTCATCCATGAAGAATAGGACATGTGCATCATGGATCATCCTAATGAGATGTTTGCTGAAGGTGTTACATGAGGATACATAATGCAAACAATCTCTCACAAGGATACAACATAGTCTCATCCACTGCAACTTCAGAAAATTACATGGCAAGCAATGTACAAGATTCATCACATCTACTAATGGATAGTAAATGGCTGAATATGACAGCAACATAAGACCAAACACTTGCCCATGGTTGTACAATGGATGAATATCAATCTCATGGCCCACCTCAAAAGAGAACACATATGTAGTAGTGGTGGCCATGCCTCCTCCCATGCTCCCATTAGAACATGTAGTGCAAAAATTGTGAGAATTCTTCCCACTTAAAGACACATCCAGCTCATGTGTCTCCATCATAATCAAGCCTCCCATACAAATCTGATCTATATCAGCAAATGAAGACATGATCAGCAATAATATGAAGGGAATGCTAAAGGTTTCATGTGATGAAAATAGGTACCAACAGCTTCCCCAACAAGTACAGCGCAGTTTTACAAGTTGTTGCTTGATAAGAGTACAAGGCAAAATGTTTATGTTAACCATGCATGTCTCCATATGATACATGATATAGTGCTGCAAATGAACATACATGAGGTGCTAAAACATTTCCCCAAAGCCACAAAATGGATGGTTGCCTCCATCATGTAGATTGGCCCAATAAAACTCATGATATCTGTTATTACCCCCTTGGCAAACAATGCTGGCATAGGAATGGCAGAGTGTGCAAATCAATGAATGTATAAGCAAATCCTCACCATATGGAAGTAAGATGGTACATTGATCCACATGAATGAGTTAAATAGTGTGTTGGCATCTTATGAAAGTGAACCATCTCTTTGCAAGAAGATGCTTGGAACCCAAGTCAAGAAGAAAAACATACCATAGATATCTCTATCATCATTACCTCCTCTTTATTCATCAAATTGTAACAAATATGAAGTGATCCTGGGACCTATGGATTATAGATCCACCATATCTCTGTTGGACACCTTATCATTAAACATGTATACTGCTCCAAAGTGACAGAGCTGTGAGCTCATGCAAATAAGCTCCTGTCAATACAAAGCTCCGTTCTTTGACATGCTCCTTGTCAAAGGCTCCTATAATAATGTTGCAACAAATGTGGAATACCTCCCAAGTTGGAAGTGCTTCCCAATCATCATCAAAGACCAAGGAGATAGTGCCATCCCCTCTTCTTGCAACATCATACAAAGTGTGATAGCAAATCTGCCTTTTCTCTCCTAGAAACAGACAAAGCAACAAGACATTTTGTTGCCTCCCCATACCTCCATCATACCAATCATGTGATGAAGACACAATGAATGATATGAGTATCATATCAACACCATGCATCTATATTATATGCTGCTCAATGATGCAAGTATCCTGCCATATTTTCCTCATCCTCCTACTCTTAGGAAGAGTGTTTGCCAAGTGATGGCCAAACTCTTTCAAGAGTAACTAGCACAACCAAGCCTCCTACTGCCCGGTATCATAGATCTGCAAGTATAAGTGATGGCCAAACTCCCTCAAGAGTAACCAGCGCAGCCAAGCCTCCTGCTGCCCAGTATCATAGATTTGCAAGTACCCTCCTAGCTCCTTGCTCATCAACCAAATCCACTCATTCACTTGTGGATACCTCCTTCTTCTCCTCATCCTGGTACTCCTCCCATGAGGCACATCCCCCCAAATCAAATTGTTGATTTTGCACTTGAAGATTGAAATATAAGCTCCAGGATAATAAATTCTGTCGAGAATCAAATAGGTGGTAGGAAAAAACCTCTCATCATGATGTGTGGGGCTCAAGGGATGTCCAACACAAGCATGAGAGATATTATCCATCCTAAGATGTCCTCCATCTACTATCTTCTCTTGTTGGAAGGGAAAGTCATTGCTCATCCATGGTATTTGAAGTGCATCTCCCATGAGATCTCTCCTTCATCCATGTTACTGCAGTAGCAGTTTTGCTCCATTTTGCTCTCGTCTGCATTTGGAACTTCTTGTAGAGTGCAAGAGTCCCATCCTCAAAGTGTTGTTTACTTATTTATTGATGCATGTGTTGCTCCTCCACAAGTGTGACAGTGTTTCCACAAGCCTCCTCAAGAGGTGATGTGATCTCTTCTTCTCGATTAGAATTGGAAGCGCATGGTACTTCCTCTTCTTTTTCTTCATTCTTCTTGACCTTCTCAACAGTGGATGCATCTTTTTTGGATCTGAAAAAGAATAAACTATCCTTTTTCACCGTTCTGGTCCTCTTGGGCTTAGACTCACAGGGACTAGTGGATCCCTCATGCATGGGAAGAGGTGATCTCCCAGTAGTACGCTGCAAATTTGAACTCTGTATGCTAGAAACTCCATCCTCTCTGAGCTGACAGTAATCTTTAAAGGGCAAAATTGCTTTGAAGTCTTCCCCCATGGACTTCCATTCTCGGAAATAGTCTCCAAAGGGTACATGACCACGCTGCATTGGTACTTTAGGTAATAATGTAGGCATTGTGATCCTCATATTTTCCATAGATAGCTAGCTCCACAGCTGAGCCAGAACTATGCTTTGATACCACTGTAATATCCCAAAAATGGATTCTTCAGCAGATCATGCCTGAAAAACATATTATTCAGTTATGATGGCTTCAGCTATCATATAATATGTCTGAAAAATGCTCAAAAACCAAAAGAAATAACAGCAGCAACCTTTACTCAGCTTTTAAGGGCAAAAAGGCGGGGAAAAGTGAGGATTTTGGCCCTAAAATGAGTGTATAAGGAAACTGCGTAAAATGACGTCTCAAGGTTCTGGGATATGTTATAATAGGTCAAGAGGGACTTCCATGTCTAATCTCAGCTCAAAAAAAGGCGTTTTTCTAAGTTAAACAGTTCCTCCTTCCCGACTAGTCAATAAAAACCCTGATTTCCCAAGACTTTGAATATGCAGAAATTTTCTGAAGCAAGGGCAGCGTATTTTCTGAAGGAATATGATGTATAACACTATAAATAATCAGAGAATGAGTTTTAGAACAAGGCATAGGCTTTCAACAAGGTTAAACAACGAGTTTTATATAGAAAACTCGAAGATAGAGGTGTACATGAAGACAGATTGATCCGAGAAACCCTTCGAGCGTTTTCCGGGGAGGCTGAAGCTTATGGTATTATATTACAGATTTAGGCCCAGTAAATACATGAAAACAAAGATCTATAATGAGACAAAATTCCGAAAGGGCTCTTTATTACTTTCCCCTTGGGGATTTTATTGATACATGAAAATATCAGACGGACAAGGTTTCTCTGTGAATGTGAAATGATTTTTTTACAAGCTGAAACTGATAATTCACGAGAAATATACTTGGATTGGTTGGCCAATCCAAGGATCACCCTCAATCAGAGATCTAACTCCAAAATGATGCCAAAACCCTTGGAACGCTGCTCCCTCAGCAATAACGCAGATCTGGGGAAATAACTGTGCAATATACCATGAAGAACATATAGGCCTGATGCCAAGATCTAATAATAAGCTCCAACATCTCCCAATATGATCCTCCAAAGGAGAGAGAGGCTCTCCCCCTGAAAAACAAGAGAAGGAGGTGGTGTCGTAAAGTCACCACGGCAACACCCTACAACACAGTATTACGCCGCTGCAGCAATAACGTTGTCCTGGAGGATGATGCTAAGAAAATAACCTTGCCTGAGCAGGCACTCGAAGTCCCCCGAGGCTAAGGGTGAGATCTCCGCACGGAGACACTCGGTGCACTAAACAGTGCAGCAGACGGGCTAAACAGCCAACGTGCCAAAGAAAGAGAAATGTCTCACTCAATAATCAATAATCCAAGAATCCAAGCATACCTCAAATGAGGAGGCTCCTCCATATTTTATAGTGTTGGTTCCCTCCAAAACCAAATGTAGCCTCTCTCTCTCCTCCACATCCTCATCCTTATCCACATTCTCATCCTTATCTGCGCAGAAGCTTGGAGAAACTTCTAGAGTGTACATAGGCCCCCTCCTCCACGTGGTGTTGGGTCCCCCCTTGACTCCCACTTAAGTCACAACGTTGTGCTACTAGGTGGATGTCTTATTTCATTTAAGTGAGTTTAGACCCTCTTTACTCACTTTTTATTTACTTACAAACTATAGGTGGCAAAATAAACAAAATAGAATATTCCAATTTGCGGTCGCAAATTAGGAATATTACAGTCCCCCCCGGCAAAATGTTGCTTGCCCTCAAGCAACTGTCTGAACAAGTCTCCTCCTAGCGGATGCTCTCCACCAATACTGCAAAATATGCCTGGGTCCCAGATGCGCCACTGAATCTCCCCTGTACTCTGCATCATCCTGATATGAAAGGATCTCTCAATGCCAGGATCCCAAACTGATCTCTCATGGTACCAACCAACCAACAATCCTCCCGGATCCCATTGCCACCATGGCCAACAATAGCCCAAGTCCCATGGCTCGGTCTGCGCACTGCCTCTAGCTATGACTGATGAAGACCATGACCCCTGCTGCTCTGCATCTATGACTGTGTAAGCTGACCCATCAACTGTGTACCAACTCATCACCTCTCTCCACTCAAGGCATGGAGTCGGGAATATAATGAGGAATATCTCTCTCATGTGGATCCTCCATCCCCAAGCAATCATCCAAACCAAATGAGCCACCTCCCAACAAGGCAACTCCTGAAAATCTCCTTCCACCTCAAGCTCTGGAAATGAAGGTGGGCTGAAAATCTGAACTTGGCAAGCATCATAGCTTACCCCATGCTGTCCTTCTCTCCACTCATGAAAAGTGTAGAGTGTATGCTGATCTTGGGCTGCAAAATCATTGCCCTCCAATGGAAAAGTGAAGAACAATCCTCCAAAGAAGGTTCCTCCAACAATGAAGAACAGGCTGGCCCAAAACAATTCATCCATGAAGAATAGGACATGTGCATCATGGATCATCCTAATGAGATGTTTGCTGAAGGTGTTACATGAGGATACATAATGCAAACAATCTCTCACAAGGATACAATGTAGTCTCATCCACTGCAACTTCAGAAAATTACATGGCAAGCAATGTACAATATTCATCACATCTACTAATGGATAGTAAATGGTTGAATATGACAACAACATAAGACCAAACACTTGCCCATGGCTGTACGATGGATGACTATCAATCTCATGGCCCACCTCAAAATAGAACGCATATGTAGTAGCGGTGGCCATGCCTCCTCCCATGCTCCCATTAGAACAAGTAGTGCAGAAATTGTGAGAATTCTTCCCACTCAAAAACACATCCAACTCATGTGTCTCCCCCATAATCAAGCCTCCCATACAAATCTGATCTATATCAGCAAATGGAGACATGGTCAGCAGCAAAATGAAGGAAACGCTGAAGGTTACACATGATGAAAAGAGGTACCAACAGCTTCCCCAACAAGTACAACGCAGTTTTACAAGTTGCTGCTTGATAAGAGTACAAGGAAAAATGTTTATGTTAAACATGCATGTCTTCATATGATACATGATATAGTGCTGCAAATGAACATACATGAGGTGATCAAACATTTTCCCAAAGCCACAAAAGATATGGTTGCCTCCATCATGTAGATTGGCCCAATAAAACTCATGGAGCAATGTGAAAAACTTGCCCCCTTGTGAAGCAATGCACTGCATAGGAATGGCATGAGTGTGCAAATCAATGAATGTATAAACAAATCCCTCACCATATGCTGGAAGTAAGATGGTACATGGGTCCATACATGAGTCCTTCATAGTGTTTTGGCATGCTATGAAGAAGAATGAACCATGTGCTGCAAGAAGATAATCCTCCTCATGCTTGGAAACCCAAGTCAAGAAGAATATGCCATAGATATCTCTATCATCATTACCTCCTCTTTGTTCATCAAGTGCAACAAATATGAAGTGATCCTGGGACCTATGGGTTATAGATCCACCATATCTCTCTGTAGCTACACTTTGTCACACACCTGTCTATCTAAAACCTAGGTGATAATAATGAGCTCATGCAAGTGATCAAATGATCTAGCTACAATATTATTTAACATGCTCCTTATCAAATATTCCTCTAATAATGCTGCGATAAATGTGGAATACCTCCCAAGATGGAAGTGCTTCCAAGCCATCTTCAAAGATCAAGGAGATAGTGCCATCCCCTCTTCCTGCAACATCATACAAAGTATGAGTTGCTCTCCCAAGCAAAGCAAAAAAGTATTTTGCTACCTCCCCATACCTCCATCATACCAATCATGTGATGAATACACAATGAATGATATGAGTATCATATCAACACCATGCATCCATACTCTATGCTGCTCAATGATGCAAGTATCCTGCCATCTTTCCTCCATCCTCCGACTCTTAGGAAGAGTGTTTGCCAAGAGATCGCCAAACTATTTCAAGAGTAACCAACCGACCAAACTCTAGTTTTGATTCATGGATGTGAAAATTTCAGGTGATGGCCCAAACTCCCTCAAGATTAACCGTGCTTGACATTACTCACCTGCTTCCTGGTATCCTGAGATCTGCAAGTAAACCACTCTAACTAACATGTCATCCATCCACTCAATCACTTGTGGATGCCTCCTTCTTCTCTCATCATTACTCTACATGAGGAATACCATCCTCCCAAGTCGAAAGTCTTTGATTTTGCACTTGGAAAGTTACCAGAGCCTCAAGCTTCAAGGGGATAATGGACTATCAAAATCAAATAGGTGGTGGAAAAAACACTCCATCTAGCAGTGTGGCAGAGACAGGATGATCAACACCAGCATGAGGAGATCATTTGTCCATCCTAAGATGTCCTCCATCTACTATCTGCTCTTGTGAGAAGGGAAGAGAGTCATTGCATCCCATGGTATGTGGAAGTGCATCTCCCATGAGATCTCTCCTTGAGACCTCCCCTTCATCCATGTTGCACAGCGCAGTGCAACCAAGCTGCTCTCGATATGCATTTGGAACTTCCTGTAGAGCTGCAAGAGTCCCATCCTCAAAAGTGTTGGCTGCCCCAACTGTTGATGCATGTGGCTGCTCCTCCATGACTGTGACAGCATTTTCACAAGCCTCCTCAAGAGGTGATGTGATATCTTCTTCTCGATTAGAATTGGAAGCACATGGTACTTCCTCTTCTTTTTCTTCAACCTTCTTGACCTCCTCAACAGTGGATGCATCTTTTCTGGATCTGAAAAAGAATAAACTATCCTTTTTCACCGTTCTGGTCCTCTTGGGCTTACACTCACAAGGAATAGTGGATCCCTCATGCATGGGAAGAGTTGATCTCCCAGTAGTACGCTGCAAATTTGAACTCTGTATGCTAGAAACTCCATCCTCTCTGAGCTGACAGTAATCTTTAAAGGGAAAAATTGCTTTGAAGTCTTCCCCCATGGACTTCCATTCTCGGAAATAGTCTCCAAAGGGTACATGACCACGCTGCCTCGGTACTTCAGGTAAGAATTTAGGCATTGTGATACTCATATTTTCCACAGATAGCTAGCTCCACATGCTGAGCCAGAACTATGCTTTGATACCACTGTAATATCCCAAAAATGGATTCTTCAGCAGATCATGCCTGAAAAATGCATTATTCAGTTATGATGGCTTCATATATCATATAATATGTCTGAAAAATGCTCAGAAACCAAAATAAATAACAGCATAAACCTTTACTCAGCTTTTAAGGGCAAAAAGGCGGGGAAAAGTGAGGATTTTGGCCCTAAAATGAGTGTATAAGGAAATATGCGTAAAATTAAGTCTCAAGGTTTTGGGATATGTTAGAATAGGTCAATCAGGACTTCCATGTCGAATCTCAGCTCAAAAAAAGGCGTTTTTCTAAGTTAAACAGTTCCTCCTTCCCGATTAGTCAATAAAAACCCTGATTTCCCAAGACTTTGAATATGCAGAAATTTTCTGAAGCAAGGGCAGCGTATTTTCTGAAGGAATATGATGTATAACACTATAAATAATCAGATAATGAGTTTTAAAACAAGGCATAGGCTTTCAGCAAGGTTAAACAACAATTTTATATAGAAAACCCCTCAAGATAGAGGTGTCGCAAGACAAAGATTGATCCAGAAACCCTTCATCGTTTTCTCCAGGAGGCTGAAGCTTATATTTATTATATTACAGATATAAAACTGATAAATACATGAAAACAGAGATCTATAATGAGACAAAATTCCCAAAGGGCTCTTTATTACTTTCCCCTTGGGGATTTCAGCAATACATGAAAATGTCGGAGCAGATCTGAGTTTTACTGCAGCAGATCTGAAGAACGATTCAGAATTTCTGAAGCAAACTTCAGTATAAGATTAGAAATATACTTGGATTGGTTGGCCAATCCAAGGATCACCCTCAATCAAAGATCTAACTCCAAAATGATGCCAAAACCCTTGGAACGCTGCTCCCTCAGCAATAACGCAGATCTGGGGAAAGAACTGTGCAGTATACCATGAAGAACATATAGGCTTGATGCCAGGATCTGATAATAAGCTCCAATATCTCCCAATCTGATCCTCCAAAGGAGAGAGAGCCTCTCCCCCTGAAAAACAAGAGAAGGAGGTGGTGTCGTAAAGTCACCACGGCAACACCCTACAACACAGTATTACGCCGCTACAGCAATAACGCTGTCTTGGAGGATGATGCTAAGAAAATAACCTTGCCTGAGTAGGCACTCGAAGTCCCCCGAGGCTAAGGGTGAGATCTCTGCACGGAGACACTCGGTGCACTAAACAGTGCAGCAGACGGGCTAAACAGCCAGCATGCCAAAGAAAGACAAATGTCTCACTCAATAATCAATAATCCAAGAATCCAAGCATGTCTCAAATGAGGAGTCTCCTCCATCTTTTATAGTGTTGGTTTCCCTCCAAAACCCAATGTAGCCTCTCTCTCTCCTCCACATCCTCATCCTTATCCACATTCTCATCCTTATCTGCGCATAAGCTTGGAGAAACTTCTAGAGTGTACATAGGCCCCCTCCTACACGTGGTGTTGGGTCCCCCCTTAACTCCCACTTAAGTCACAATGTTGTGCTACTAGGTGGATGTCTTATTTCATTTAAGTGAGTTTAGACCCTCTTTACTCACTTTTTATTTACTTACAAACTATAGGTGGTAAAATAAACAAAATAGAATATTCCAATTTGCTGTCGCAAATTAGGAATATTACATCATATAACTAACAGTTGGGTGATGTGATAGTCAGGGAAAATTTTAGGGGCTACTATTCGTAGGTGAGCTAATTTTCCATATTTTTTCCAAAAAAAATATTCACCAATTTCCATTTTTCTGAAAATTAATTCGCCCAAATTTTATAGTATAAAACCTTTTTACCCTAAAAATCGCCAAAATTTTATATATACTAATATAAAATAATTAGAAACCTAAATATTTTTACAAAATAGCATAAATTTTTTTACAATTTACATATTGGGGACTAGTAATATTCGCCAAGGTTTCTAAACTTTAAGATAAACTTCATCCTTAAAATTTTCCCTGGTGATAGTACATAATAAGACGCAATTTCAGCAAGCTAAAAATCAAGACAAGGGAATTGGGTAATAATTCCTTTGACTATGTTTGGAAACCACGGTTCGAAACGAATGAGTGCTTTTCATACAAGAAGTATTCTTAACCTTGATTTCATGTGACATTATTAGGATATGTGATATATTCATGGACATGCATTTGACATGTATTTTAGCTAGTTTCCATTTATGGCTAAATGTTTCAAGGAATCAGAGTTCCTTGGGAGATGATACATGTACGTGTTTAGTTATAGGCTAGTGTTCTTGGCACAACAAGGTAAGGTAACCAGTATATTTTTATGTTTATCTATGCACTGATAGTTGTGTGTTTATGGTAGTATGATGTAGGGATTGCATGGAAAAAGATATTGTCGTGATATCTTGAAGAAGGCTCAGGGTGATATTTCCCTTGGAAGCATTGGGAACTCATGGGGATTGAGTCACGATTTCTATTGAGAGTTTCTTTCAGTTCCTTGTGATTTGTTTGCATTTGATTTACAGTTTGCTTGTGTCTGGTGCATGGCCATGCCACCTTGTTTGTGGTGTACTATTGTTATTGGTTTCCATGGTTTTCTTTTGTTTTTTTATTGTTACTTCCTTTTATGCGTTGAGGGTCTTGGGAATTGGTTTGGGGAAGGAGGAATTCAATGGAGCTCGAGGAGAGTTGAATGAAGCCCAACAAGTAATGTAAGACCTAGATGAAGCTCGACGCATGTATAAGGGTAGTTTAAGGCAAGAATATAACATTTAGTTGGATTGTTTGGGTCCATTGGTGTAAATGGACAGTGGTAGGAAAATCATTAGAAAGGTCAAATTAAATGGATTTGAGGCATCAGATGCCTTGGCTAAGTTGGAAAATTTTATTCTTATTGTTGTGCATATTGTGCACAGATAAATGGAGTTCTCTTAACCTTGACCTTATGATACCTGGCAATTATGTTGTGATCATGGTTATGTTGATGTCTATATATGTATACATGTATGTATGTATGTCGTTTTCTGACAGGGTCGTCAGAGATCATGATTGTTTTATGCTAATGATTATATATATATATATATATATATATATATATATATATGTCGTTTTCTGACATGGTCGTCAAGGATCATTCTTGTGGAGGAATGATTTTTTATGTAGGTGAATGGCATGCAGAGGTTCCTGGTTTGGAAGGAATCAAGTGGGAAGAGTAGCCTTGACGAATCTATGAGGTCAGTATCATGTGTATATGAATTGATATTATGTGATTATACTATGTTTATGTTTATGCCATAGCATGTAATTATTAGGGATACATAAACGGAATGAAAGCAATGAGCTCTGTGGCATGATGGGATAAGCGTGGATGGTGGAAAGACACTAGAAGAAAGTTTTTTTGGTAGAGACTGTGTGATCTCTGGATGTGTAGTACTGGTGTTGTATACAAGTTGTATATGTGGTGTTGTGTACATTTCGTTCATGTTGTGTTGTGTATATGTGGTATTGTGTAATCTTTTTGTTGTGAAATGCATATTCGTGATATTGTACGGTGTGTGTGTGTGTGTGTGTGTGTGTGCACCGAGTGTAGGTGTATTTGTTGTTGAAATGGAACCCCAAGGGGGCTTCTGATTTAATTTTCCATTAATTAAATTGCAAGAGAAATTGTAATTTCATCTCATGAAAGCTTGATTAATTAACTAAGTCAAAATTATTTAGTTAGCTTAGGAAATTTGATTTGAGGGTCAGAGAGTAGGCATGTAGAGTTATCCCATGATTTAAGGGGGTCCAGTTACAATTATTTGTGAGTTGTAATTAGTTAACTCAATTAATTGAGTTAAAATCAATTTAACTAGTTTTAACAGAGTGATGGGATACTGAGAGATCCATTCAATTAAATCTAATTTAATTCACAAGTAGTGATCAATCAGTTAATTGATAATTCACTATAAATATTTGTTCCATGTCAGTTCTAAGGAATTCCCAATTAAGATTGAGGTTAAAGGGATGATAACTATCAGTTGTATAATTAGAAAATTTTACAGGTCAGTTATAGAGTCACATGGAGGCCAAGGATTCAATGCGCAATCAATTCAAGGGAATTTCCTATTTAATAGAAAGATAATTCCTCCTAGAATGCGTGATCAAGGCAAGCTGAGCAGAGGCTCAAAATTGGTTAAGTAATTGACTGATTTTTCCTAGATTAGAGTGAGATAGTTGGTTTAGTGTAGGAGTTTCTCTGAAAGAGAAAAGCATTGTATTGTTTCATGATATTAAATTTATAAAATATACATATAGTGGGGTTTTAAGCAGCGTGCTTTCCCAAAATACATCTTGTGTTGTGCGATTGATTGTCTCTTTCTCTTACTTGTTATGTGATTGTGCGACCGTGTTTAGTTCATTAGGGGAATTTTGAGGTCTAAAATGGGCCTCCTCATAAAAATGTACAACCAAAATAAACTTTATAAGAACCAATAGGATTCAAGATGATGATGTCAACCGTGGGGGATGATTCACCATTTTTTAAGTAAGAGGGTAAAAATATTAAAAAATAATAAAATAATAAAACTGTTTTTTCAACTCGTATTTTCAACTTATCTCCCAAAGATTTAACTCAAATTTCGAGTGGGAGTACTCGTTGGATGAAAAATTTAATTCCTCATTCAAGGAGTACCCATGTTGCATACTTTTGATGGACAATGCTACGCAAAAAATGATAAATACATGAAAACACATGATTGCAATCACGTTTTTTTATGTATTTCTAATTTTTCATGTAGCAGGGTCCATCGAAAGTATGCAACATGGGTACTCTTTAGATGAGGAATTAAATTTTTCATCCAATGAGTACTCTCGCTAGAAATTTGAGTAAAAACTTTGGGAGATAAGTTGAAAATACAAGTTGATTTTTTTTTTTTTCTTTTTTCCCTCTAAAATTTGATGATGTAATCAAATCTTATTTTATTATTTCCATTATTATTTGATAATTTCCTTAGGAGGCCCATTTTAGACCTCAAAATTCCCCTAATGTCTGCAAATTGTAGAAGAATTTAGTATTTTGTTTTAGAACATTCTAAGATCGGATTGAATCCCATTGTTATATTTTCTACATGGTATCACAACGTCGGCTATCACAATAATAAGATAATAATAGATTTTTTTTTTATCATGGTTTGAATCTGCAGATTTATTCTTCAAGATCTAGCATTAGATTAAGATATATTTCAATGGCTTGAGACTCAAATATGCACTCGAGGGAAATCCAAATTACATTGCATGGAAGGACAAGATGGAGGCAGTTCTCGAGGAGAACGGACTGAACGCTTTCATAGATACTGATGTCCTCAAGGACGCAGCAGCAGATGCTCGACTTTTTTATTCATGGAAGAAGAATGTGGCCAAGGAGAGAAGGATATTGTTAGAGGGAGTCCGAGATCATATTTTCTCAAGTCTCCATGGGAAGGCGACTCCATATGCTATGTGGAAGGCCTTGACAGATCTATATCAGAATAGCAGCAACCACAGGAAGTTGGCACTGAAAGAAAAGCTCAGGAAGATAAAAATGGATAAGGGAAACACAATCCAAAAATACTTGACGAAGTTCAGTCAGTGTCGATATGAGCTTGGAAGTGTTGGGATAACTGTTACCTCAGATGATTTGGTGAGCTTAGCTCTTCTAGGCCTTCCCAAGAGTTGGCATATCTACTAGGAATCTATGAATGGGAGGGAGAAGCTACATAATTGAGAGCAACTATGGTATGATTTAGCACAAGAAGAAATTCGACGGAGCACCAGAGATGGATCCTCATCAAAGACTGATGATGAGGAGAACTGTGCCTTGGCTGGAAAGATGAAGAAGGGAAAAGGGAAGGCATCCCATTCAAAATATGAGTCCCATAAGGTAGGTAAGAAACGAGACTTGTCAAAGGTAAAATGTTTCAATTGTCATGAGCATGGACACTATGCCACAAATTGCTCACAAAAGAAGACTAAAAAGAATGCCTCAAGAGGAGCAGCAAGTGAAGAATTGGTTTCACAGTTTGAGTTGGAATTCACTCTCATCACATGCATGGTGTCATCGATGATGGGTTTTGCTTGGTACTTGGATAGTGTAGCTTCATTCCATATGACCGAAAAATAATAATTATTTAATAGATTGGAGGAGAAGGATCTTCATATGCACATCGAAATGGGTGACAACGGGAGGTATAGCTTTACCAGTGTAGGTATAATTACCTTTCAGAGGGACTCAGGTAATCCTTTCAAATTAAAATATGTCATGTATGTTACTGGTTTAAAGAAAAATTTGGTTTATGTTTCTATGTTGGAATATCGTGGCTATGATGTGATATTCAGTGAAGGAAAGGTGTTCCTTCATCACAAAGCCATGCGACAGGTGAAAAATATTGGGGTTCGAGTAAAGAATCTATACAAAATGGATGTGGAAGACTGAACAACATTAACCACTAAGGCAGAGAAGGTGGAGATTCAAGACATCGATGAGTTATGGCACATGATGCTAGCATATAAAACACAGCACTTTGAAGAGCATGCAACATATTTCTACATGACTTCCAAAGGGTTCACTTGCGCAGAGAGATACATGCAAAGGGTGTAAATTGGTGAAGTATACCGAAGCCACATTTCACGATAAGGAAAATCAAGCCAAGGTGATCCTTAAGAGAGTTCACTCAGACGTGTGTGGACTGTTCTCAATAGATTCCACAACAAAGCATAGGTATTATGTGCTTTTTCAAGAAAGTGTTGGATTTTATTCATGCAGCAGAAAGATCATACTTTCTCCAAGTTTTGTGAATTCAAGGCACTTGTCGAGAAATATACAGGGAAGAAGGTGAAGGCTTTAAGGAACGACAATGGTGGAGAATACATCTCTAATGAATTCAAGAACTGTTGTGCCTCAGAAGGAAGTTGAAGAGAATTGATTGCACCTCATAACCCATAGCAGAATGGAGTTGCAAAAAGAAATAACAAAACTATTGTGGGATAAACATGAGCTATGTTACATGATCAAGGCCTAATGTTACATCTATGGGTGGAAGCATGCAATACAATAGTATTTGTGCAAAACAGAAGTCCTCATCGGATACTTGGGATGAGTACACCATAACAGGCGTTTTAAAGTAAGAGACTGGATGTGTCGTATTTTAAAATTTTTGGTTCATCTGTTTATCTCCATGTGACCAAAGATGCCAGGAAGAAGCTAGAGCCAACAACGGAGTTGGGGGTATTTGTGGGGTACAACGATACACCTCATAATTATTATTTTTACTTTCCAATGCACATGATGAAAGTGGTAAGAAGAGATGTGAAATTCAATGAAGACAAAGCCATGTGATTGTCCCTTTAGAAGGGGCTCAATTTGCATGAATTTCAGGAGCTCTTGGCTCCAAAGGATGAACCACAAGATGTGGAACAACCACAAGTAGAGGAAAAAAGAATGTTAGAAACCACTCATGCAGAGCCATCCATGAGAGATGGAAGGAAGCACACCAGAGAGGCTGATAGATTATTGTTTGACGCGAGAGATAATGTGGGAGCACCCACATCACAGTCTATGAAGAGAAGGTCCCTAGAGCGATAAACTAGATACATGGCTCTTATGAACGAAGGTATTGAGATAGAACAATCCTCTTTCGAGTAAGAAGTGCAGAAACCAGTGTGGGAGTATGCCATGGTTGAGGAGTATGAATCCATTATCAGAAACATTGCATGGGAAGTTGTCCCAATACCAGTGGGTAAGTTAGTTGTAGGATTTGTTGCAATCAAAATTGCAAGTAGTTGTTAATTTGTGATCTACTGTTCGATAGATCACCAGAAAGACACAAGCACGACTAAGAAGATATCCAAGATCCCCAATCCTAGATGATTCACAAGCAACATGCAATTTTATCTATGCTACGAGGAAGAGAAAATTACCTTTCCTCCTTGCAGATTGGGGATGTATCTTGAGTTCAAAGTAGAATTTTGCGCTCCACACAAGCAATCTACCCGATCTGATTCCAATCTCAATACTGGCACACAATCACAAACATGCAAGGATGAAAAGTGGTCACCCTCGGAAGATCCAAAATTCAGTTGACCAAGTTTGACTTTCAAAATTTGGAAAAATTAAAAAGGAATATTCCAAGGAATATTTCGAGAATATTCCTTGAAATATTCCCTAGGATATTCCATCTGGGAAAATCATTTATGGACAAGTGTCAACTTGGGATTCGAGGATGGTTTGACTTCAATTGTTGGTGGCCAATCAGAGGGTGCCACGTGGCAAGCCTGGAGGCCACCACGTGGCCCCAGGTCGAGAATCAGGTTTGACATGACAAAATTATTTTTACAGTTCGTGAGGTTTGAACCACAAACCTCCTACTCGCAGGTCACATGACTTACCATTGCACCATTCACATTTGACTTAACCGTTACGCAATTCAACATATTGTTATAGTTTGATTTTGAAAGTGGTGGAAGGGTTAAAGGGCTAGCCCTCAGGGCTAGCCTCGACTTCATATGACCAACCCTCCAAGTGACCGTGATGTCAGCGCCTAGATGCTAAGGGTAACGATGGTTTAATAGGCCATGTGGCCAGCCACTATAACATTTAATATAACAGTTGGATAACGATAAATGTTGTGGTTAGGTCGGAGTAATGAAATGTGATCATGCCATAACAAATTAAATGCTACATCTAACGGTTCCACCAAATTTTTAGCGCCTTCCATCAATTCGGAGATATTTTGGAGCACTAACTGGAGTTCCTCTAGTTTTGGAGGAGGATTTTGGGGGACACTGGGCAAAAATTTGTTTTTTCCATAAATCCCTCAATATTGAATGAAATTGGATGAAATTTTAGTCAATTTTGGATCTATTTGACCTCTTGAGCACTTTGGGATAGGTTTCAGGTCGAATGGAGGTGATGTTTACTATATTTTTCTTCAGGGAAGATGAAGGAGCCATTAGGGCCACCATGAGACAAATTCAGTTTGAGGCCTAGCCAGGAGAGTTAGAGTCCTTTTCTAGAGTTCCAATAGTCTAAATTGGATATTTAAGATGTTTTGAATCTGATGAGATTGTTTTCAGAGCCCGAAGATAATTTTTGAAGGACTAAAAGCTTCAGTAAATTTCCAGGGGCCATTAATGCCAGCTTTTGCCAACAGTAATGTAGGGTTTAGAAAGAGTTGTTTGAGACCATATGCAGTGAACCAGTGGTCATTATTGACCGAAAAAATCATTCTGAATCTATTTATAATGTTTTCAGAAATTTTTGAAGACTTATAGAGGTCGAAAAATCAGTAGAGAAGTTTTCATTGACCCTAGTGCCAGGGGGTGCCGATAGGTGATTGAGGCGAAACCGGAGCAACCGGAGGCCATTTCTGATTAATGAATAGTATAACTTGAATATTTCAGAAATTTTGGAACCAATGGAAGTGATTTCAGAACATTTTTAGAACTTCTAGAGCTCAAGAATCTAATGTGAAGTTCTGGGCAGCCATGGGCAAACCGTGGAGGATAGCCTATTTGGGGAATGCAGTGCTCAAATTGAGAAATTTATCAGTTGGTATTTGGTGTTTGATGTGTATTGGATATAGAAGTAGTGGTTTTAGTGACAAAAACATAATTCTAATGGATTTTGTTCCATTTAGAAGCTTAGAGTAGCTTAGTGCACCGACAAAAGGAATAAGGAATCGTGTCAACAAGAGCCTAAAGCTGTTTACAAAGTTTGGACAGCCATTAGAGGGATTTAAATGGTATTTTCAGTCCTTTGGATCATTTTTGTATTCATTGGAGTTAAGAATTTACTTTGTAAAAAAAACTTACCATAATCCCAAAGAGCTGAGTCATGATGACAAAGCTCAAAGGAGACATAGCCCACGAGATTTCGGGTGAACTCCTAGATTAAAATTGCTGCTGTGTTTGAATGATTATTTGCTGAATTATGTGGCTGTCATAAATGTTAAATTTCAGCAATAACAAATGAACTTAAGACACATAAACAATAAAAATTCATATACCACTTTCAAGTAAATAATTCCGCAAAATTGTCAAGTACAAGCTAGATCATTTTAATTTAAATTGAGTGGTAGGTTCTTGAAATACATACAAGTTATGTAGACCATTTTTAGATCATTTCCCCACTAGGTGTGACGGATGAGTATGAAGAGCACTCAAAAGCTCTCAAGGTAATAGCAAGATATTAGCAAGGATCAAGATCTCAGTGCGACAACAGTATGGCTCTCCAAAACTAGAAAGTCTCTCAAAAACTATCCTAACCATCTCAAATGATCAAGTATAAATAGGTAGATGATAGGTCCTAGGAGGATGAATGTGGAAACTCAAGACGAAAAGAAGTTAGAGAAACTTCTAATGGATGAGTCATGACCAACTCGAAACAATGAGTAATCAAGGTGATATCCTATGGATTGAGTCATTTAGGAAAGTTCCCTTGACCACAAGCTCAAAAATGAGGGATGAGGGCCTTATCCATAGGCACAAGAGGCCTAGGTCACAGCTGAAGGCCCTTAGCCATGAGAAAAATCTTGCTAGGTTGTAGTTAAGGATTAAAACTGGAAAAATACTCACCTCAAGTCAAGAAAAAAAAAACTGATCATGACGGCTAAGGGTCAGTGATGTAGGGTTAGAAAAATAGGTTGATAACATATGCCCCCTAATGTATGAGGTCAGAATGAGAAGTTGATTGTTGAAGTACATTATAAAAAAATCATAGTTCAAAGCGGCATTGGGGAAACAGAAGCAAGAACGTGGATCAAAAAACACTGAAGTTGAAGTCTCAATTGTGCTGATAACATCCTTGAGGCGGGCATACCCATGCTCGGTCAGGAGAAAATACTAAACATGGCCACCAAAACATATATTGTGAATCCATGACATAAATTTATAGAACATGGCCATGACAAACATACACAACGGACTCATGTGACTCAATTAAAAGAGCATATCCACTAAGAAATACAACTATGGATCTATGTCGCAGTATACATCAGTAGGGCTATGGACACATGATAGACAGAGGAGAGTCCAAGATAGCCCTCAAAGTACATAAATGATACATAACTCCAACGTAGCCTGGGAAGGATTTCATATAAGAGTGAGATGTATTTAACCCGAGGTCTTCAACACAACCTTAATGGTATGAATATACTCATGAGAATAGATGAGCTGAATTTAAGCAATGGTAGAAACCTTCTTATTGCCATACAATGAGGTAAACCAGTAACAGACGTGAGGGAATCCATCAATGAGGAAAATGGACCCCAAGGTACCTAGTACAGTTCACTAAGTGTGAATAAGTGAGCTGATGTTGAACACGAGTGAACTCGACCAATCAGGAGCTAATGATGTAAACCCATTTTCAATCGCGAGGAAGCCTTCCACCAAGGTCTGTAAGCTCCAAGGTACTACAGGTTCCTAGATTAAGCTCCTAGATAATGAGCTAAAGTTGACAGGAGAATATTCATCGAAGGAGGGCCTTAATGTATCCCCCATCATTCGACACAAAGCGATGAAGTACAAATGACACAAGGATGGATGACTCAAAAAGGTCAACAGGCTACTACAAATGGTTGACATAGGCTGAAGCTTCCCTTGAACACATAACGACACAACACAAGAGTGAATTGGAAGCATGAATAAATAAGCACCATGCGATATCATGCAGTGACACAGGAGGCATCGACGCACACTCCATATGACTAGAAGAGTAACCAGCCAAAGGAGTAAAGAGACTCATATGGATGTTACGGCTCTTAGGCAAGCTAAAACCTAATTATAAGATAATGAGAGAGACAGGTCTCGTGTTCAATGGTGATGCAAGTGACGTTGCCAATGGATGAAAAAATGAATATAGATGTTCCCTCCCTTCTCTTTTTGCTTTTCTTTTATAAGTTCCTTTTTCGTAAAGTTGTCCTCCAAGCCTGAAAAAGAGATAAAAGTATACAAGGGAGAACCTCCTAGCCATAGTAGAATAGGGTATTCCTTTTTCATAACTAGTCTATCCCAGTATGGAAAAAGGGTTAAACTTATACTTGGTAGACAACACTTTAGGTAATTTAACGAGCATGAAGCAGACAATTTCACTTGGAAATCTTTTCTAAGTTAAGGAGTTTGAAAAGAGCTTAAAGAAAACTACTCCTGGAGGAACGAGTGATATAAAGGGTAGCAATTGGTTCCAGTAATGGTGGAACTTATCATGACATAAGGTGGACACGAGGCTTGCTAATATGACCACTCATCGCAGTGATTCCTCCAAGAAATGGTAAAACACCAAGTGAGTGAAAATAGTAGGCCAAGTAGGTGATGAATATGGATACGAGAAACCAAAGCTCAAACTGTAGAAGCAAGATAGTAAAATTTCCAATCACAAGGGATAGAGTGTGGAATCCTCCTGGGGTATGGCCAGAAATAAGACGAAGAAGAGAACATGAGGCTCAAATTCAAAGTAATGGCGGGTGAGAAGGAGGAATTCCAAGAGATACAAAATGAATGCATGGACACCGATACAACAAGAGGGTGCTAACTAGGGTATCGATGAGAGGGTAGTCTCTACCGAAAATCTAATACATCCATACAGGAAGTGGTGAAAGTCGCAGCTTGACAGGGTTAGACCTAAGGCATAAAAATAGTGTTGGTGGTCAAAATGCGAAATCGGAAAAAATGGTATACCCCTATATGCCAGTTCAAGAGAAACACACCTAAGGTCCAATGGATGTCGTAATAGAAATTGCACCCTTCCCTATAAAAAACATCTAAAAATACTAGACCCATGGTTAAATCACATAATGAAAGAAATAATCATGGACGAGGGAAAAACAAGACCTATATTTTTGGTTTTTTGAATTTTATAAGTTTTTTGGGTTTTTGGCATAAATAAGGCATGATAAATACTCGCATCACAAACTAAACCAAAAATGGGATGAAACATTACACTCTTTTGTACAGTATATACAAGCATGACACAGTCCAATAGGTCATGCTAAGGTGTGCCCACAACCGGGCACAGGCCAAGGGTTTCTATATGTCAACTTATGGGAGGAAGAGGCCATATGGCTCACAAGTGTAAGGTCATGCCAAATGAATTCAAACTGCCCCATTCAGAAAACCCTACCAGGGACAATCTAACATAATTATAATTTCAAAACTGCCCCGTGGACATAAAGGAGGATTAGGAAATAATGGAGGTACTAGATGCTCGTCGACAGTTGATGAGGATTTGGATGATTCAGTTGAAAGTTCATTATTTAAAACCTAAAACTTGACTCGTTCCATGACTGGCAGTTCCAAAGAAGTCGAGGAGATGCCCCCTAGGTTGATTCAAGGTTTAATATGTTGAGCTCTACATGTTCCAAATCGGGGATATTAGTGGCAGAAAGAAGTGTAACCTCCCTATGATTATCAATGGTACTTACGAGAGTGCCGGAGAGGTAATCTCTTCCACAATAGGTGGCGGATGGACTAGGTTGATCATCTTATATAGTAATAGGCAACACTACCGATAGATCAGGAGCTCTATGGGGTCCACAGGTGCCAAAATATATCATACACACAGGAGTAGTGGTAGGATATGAGGGAGCGTTGGGTGGAGGGAGTTGATGAAAAACCCCCATAAGAGTGTAAATTTTGAAAAGTATAGCACCAACACTCGAAATTGAATTGGATGGTCCCCCAAAAGTGGTACAGTAGTTCCAGTAGTGGAAATTTGGGTCGATGGCATGTAATATTCAAGTTGGTCAATAGTGACGATCTTTCCTTCATGAGGAAAGCAAAGTAAATGAAACACAGACGAGACTACCGCGGTCATGGAATAAAACCAACTACAACCAAGGATCGGGCTATAATCTAAAGGAGCATCGATAAATTCAACATTTACATGTATTATTTTACCTCCTAACTCGATGGCGAAATGTGGGAGGACCCCCTTTGGAATAAAATTGTGACCTTCAAATGCTTGAAGAGTGGTATTAGACATTGCGAGAGCAGGAACGCCAATATTTATCCAAAAATATATGGACATGGAATATGTGGAAAGAAATATGATGGGCAAGACGAGGGGCAGATTTCTTAGCATTGAAAGCGATGACACCAGAGTCAGACAAGTCAAATCCACCAATGGAAGACAATAAGGCTTTGTGTTGTTGAGGACATATTTGCAATACCTCCAAGGCAGACATGGCACAAGGTGCTTCGACAAGATCTTCAACAATACTACAATGCTGAGTAGCCCTGGCAGAAGGGTTGTGTGTCGCCTTACGGAGAACACCCTTGGGGGGGTGATATATTGGTTCTATAGGATTATATAGAGTGAGAGGTCCACTGAAACAAGGTGGAGCTGGTGAGTTCTTGGAAGGAGAACTCAACTCACACACTTCATAGTAATTAGCTCGTGTGGTCAGGTTGATATATTCCTTGCACATAAAGACGATTGAGTTGTGAGGGGGATGGTAAGATGATCCCTCGTTGCCCCATTACGAAGTCCAAGAAGGTTGAGAAATAATTTGTTGTTGTGGTTGTCCAGGAAATGGATGAGTTAAAATAGAAATTTGTTGACAAGATGGTGGTGAAACAAGCCTATGAACTTCATCCATCCAAGGACACTCACTAGTGAGATGGTCACCATGAAAAATTTTACAAGGGAACTTGAATTTGTGATGATGCTCACTAGTGCCCCCTCCTAACTCTGAGTATTGATTTGAGACTCTTGGGAAATTTGATTTTACTTTTTATTTCTCTAGTTATTCTTGTTCTTTTTACCACCAGTTTGAGAGTTGTTCTTCATTTGAGTGGACTTGATAGTAAGAACATCGGTGGACTTCTTAGGAAGGGGTGTTTTAGCAGAGACAGATGCACTTGTTGGGGCTTGAGATGTAATAATCAATTGCCCAAGGTAGGCAGCAAGTTGGCTCATGGGATCAGAAACTGACAAAATCACTCCATCAGCATGTGGGTCAGGAACTGGTTTAGGTGGGTCAATGGAAGGCCTAGTGGCGTTGGGAAATACTTCATATAGCATACCCGACTGTGAATATATGAGATCCAACTGTTGGGAAGCTAGAATATATTGCTCCTCAGTTATAGCTCGAAACATGGATGCATATTTGAAAATCTATGGTTTGAATGATCTAATGAACCATTTACAAAGAATTTCATTGGGTAACTTGGTTTGTACCACACTCTTGCAATGAAGCCACTCATGAATGCGATCAGAAATTAGTGTGGCATCATCTTGTTTGAATTTAGACAAAAGTTCAGAGTCAATATCATGCCAAGTTGGTAACTAGAAATGCCTCAAGAATGTTTGAGCTAACAAGGCAAGATCACCATAGGATGTAGTTTCTAACTCAATGTACCATTTGGCAGCATCCCTGGTTAAATTTATTTGGAACAAGCGAAGTTTGACAGAATAATCCACCGAATAATTCGATGAGCACCATAGATGGTACTTGGTGATATGGGGTGAAGGATTCTTCCCAAGCTTCCCTTCAAACTTGGGGATATTAGATGGTAATTTGGCAGGCATCGGTGGCCACCAGGGATCATGACAGATGGGGTAATTAGTCAATTTAGCGATATCTGATAAATCAAGAGAAGATAGAAATGCATTGTGAATTTTAATAAATGGGTCATAGGGAGGAGAAGCCCCTGAAGAAATTTGCGGACCCCCCATAAATGGATTCGATGGATGCATTTGTTAGTGGTGAAAAGGGTTCACCCCGAAAAATGGTTGTTGTGGGACAACGTAATTGGTAGATGGATTTTTCCCCCTAGGGTAAAAAAATCTAGAGAGAAATGGACCCCCAAAATCATGACTACTAATGGGGTTATACCCAGGGTGAAAAGAAGGACCAGACTGTGCAGTACAACTGATATACGGGGAATGACCCAGGTAAGACATGATACTGGCAACGGGGTTAACCCCCTCCAGTAAAAGTACTAGTAGGTGGTGTCCCTCCAAAGAGCGAACTATACCAAGCTTGCGACATAATAGTAGCTACATTTCCCTTAGGATGACTAGGAACAACTAGTGATCCCCCCACAGATTCCCGAAAGTAACCATGCCTAACTGAGGAACAAGAATAGTTGTTGGGGAAATGATGGTGTGTAAATTCTTGGACCTACTGGCTGACTAGGTTGGGGTACCATCGTCGGCATATAGAATGGTTTGGGAACAGAAAAATTCAGGAAACTAGTGGGAGCCATAGATTATACTGGTGGAATTCCCCAAGAAGAATTGAGAGGCATGGATGTAGGAGCAGGAATAGCCATGCTAAGACGTGGCAACGCCATCATGGAAGCTGAGTCTGCTGATGTAGATGGTAATGAGCTCTCAGAATATTCCATAGGGTCGTTCGCCAAAGTATCAATACAGACCAGATTATTATCAGTGGGTCCAAACACAAGTTCTAACACTATGTGGCGCTCTAAGTCACAAGCGCTGACATACACTCTTTGTGCAGGAGAAATAAATCTACTTCATTCAGGAAGTAAACCTTGAAGACGTCGTGAATGTCAAAGAAAACATTAATCCATGGTGATAATAAATAAAACACAATTTAGTGCAAACACCCTAAGGACAAACATCGTACTCAAAATAAACAAAACACTCTAGAAACATCCTAAGAGATAGCACACACAAACATAATACAAAGGAGCTGGCGGTGGAATAGCTATAGTAGCGACCTAATTCCCAACCCTTTTAGCTACGAGCTCAACACAAGTTCCCCCAAAAGTGGAACACCCCCCAAGAGTATAGAGAGAGTATGACTAATATTTGTCCCAAGTACAGAGAAGACGACCCTGACCCTGCACCTATGTATGATCCCTAGAAAGAAAGGCCATTATGGTCACCATGTACAATATTTTACAACCTGGGATAGTTGTATTGTTACGGGTCAAAATACCTCCTCATCAGCTCAGAGGAGAAGACAAATATGGAATAAGTACAAAGACCTAAATAAAACCTATTTCTGACAGGGTAACGCATATATAGAACATAACAAGAGCGTTATAACGCAGGCAAGCAATACATTGGCCGCGTTAGTGGCTAGGGCAACGCTCTGTTTACACTAGAGGGACGCGTTACCCGTGTTTTAAGTTTGAATTGGGAAAAGAGCGCGGAGAAAGATTTGAATCTCCGACTTTCCCTCACAAAGGAGTCAGTGCACAAAGAACTGCAGAAGCACCAATTCATTATTGGTCATTGCCATAGAAGACTGAACTCCAAGAGAGGCAAAAGCATGGAGATCAAGGAAACATCTAAGCCTTTTCCATTCCAAACTAGTGGAAAGAGAAGGGCAACAATGGCCTTCTCCCTCTCCTATAAGAAGGAGCTAAAGGCTCTTAATTGGAGGTCGAAGGATTGCTCAATGTTCTTGTATACTTGTGGAATAGAGAATAGTGTGACATTGTGAAGGCCAAGAGTCAAAGAGGCTCCTAGAGAGCTTGTTGACTTGGACTTCTTCACTAGAGAAAGAAGAGAGATTGGGAGACTGAGGAGGGCTTGGTACAACCGATGGTTGTAATCCTCCTTCTTTCAAAATCAATAGAACTGTGTTCGTTTTGTCCATTAAATGCTTAATGTTATTATTGTTGTTTCAATATTTACTTAGTATGATATGAATGGCTCAGATGTGTATAATCTAGATGTTTGTAGCATATTGATCTAATTGATAGGATACTTGTTATATTAGAAATTACATGGGTGCTTTGACTATTTGCAGGTCTCAGATTTGGAGCCGGCAAAGAAGGACTCTTACTTTGCTGCACAGCGCTCTCCAAGGGATTCTAAGACCGTCAAAGAGGTAATTCTCTATTGTATTCCTTCAAGTTATTTCAAGCTAATATGAACATACTCATGCCATCTTTGTGAACAGCATAGCTAATCTTACTGTCTGCCTCGGGCACCGGAAAGCCCTGAGAGGGATCCACGAAAACCAACCACCCAAGCAGTTTACCCTAAAGTAGAATTGGCGACTCCACTGGGGAGTGTCTCCATAGTTTCCGGACTATTTCTTCCTTCATTTCTTCTCTCCTTTGTTCAATATCCTTCCGACCATTTTTTGATGCCCGGTAGACATACCAAACGCTTGCAGAGTTCAAACCTGTTCCTGTCTGGCCAACTGAAGAGCTTTTCCCTGGTTAACGCGACCTATGCAGTTTATCCAGTGCGTTATAACGTGGTCTAGGCTTAAATACAGTGCGTTATAACGCTGTATTTTCTCACAGACAGAGCGTTACTCAGCCAAAAACCCTGCTGTTCACTACTGTGACTGTGTTTTAGCTGTAGAGTTTTTTGGCCACCAGTACCTTTCACAGACTGAATCCCCGTGCTTGTTTACTAAAGCTGGCATTGATTATTTGTTTCTCTTATTTAGTTAGTGTGCAAAGCATTTACTTTTTTAAAGAGAATTTTTTTTTTTCTTTCTACATATTAGCTGAGTTTATTCTGAAAGTTTAGTTCACAGACTGTTAAAGAGGTAGATAGAAGTCTGAATCTTGAAAGTTGAGCTGTGTTATTTACATGTTGGTGCATGGATGATTGATAAAGAAACTTCTCCTTGTAGAAACACTCTTCATTGAAGTTAATATTTAGAGCATGTTTTGCATGGTTTATTGAGTCAGAGTCTCACTATACTTCATACGTCCATTCCCCCTCCGCAAGACTAATAACAAAGTACACTAAAAACAAAGCGATAATAAAATCAATCTAATAACTCTTTTTTGAGCTCACACAAACAGTAGTTTAGGCTAGGATCTTGGGTTAGGAAAGTGAGAAAACTACCCAAGATCTCAAAACTTGAAAACTAGAGTCATTAACGAGTGAAATCCTGCTGCACTCACATTATTGGGACCGTTCCTTTACCGGAGCTCAGCGCGAGACAACACTTGGGTGCACTAGAAGGTAGCCCGCCTTCGATTGCATCCTATGGGTGTGTTATATATTGGGGTTCCCTTCGGGGATGTCGAAACTAGATTGGGGATCTAGGTATTCTGCCCATATAGCACACTGTCCTTGACCGTGGACCCCCCTGATAGTGTTTGTGATTTGAGGTATCCTTAGTGGCCATACTTTTAGGGACTTACACAAGGTGACTGGGACGGGCTGTCCTGGTACCTGAAACAGACGGACCTACTCTGTCTTCAGTCTTTAGGAGGGTACTCGTCTTCATGAGAGTGCTTACACCTATCGTCTGGGGTTCGGGTGAAGCTCTAGAGTAACCGTAACTATACTTTCGACCAACCCTCTCTGTATGCTATTGTGAGACTGGATTTCATCACCAGTGAACGGTAGTACTCAGACAGGGCACCCTATACTGGCTGCTTGCTGATTGATTTTAGAGAGTCTTTTCTTTTTAGTAAGTGTGTGGTTACTATCACTTGAGACTTCATAATATATCACATTTTAATAAAATTTGTTAAAATTAAACCGGTCACTGTGGCGTACCCTGACCCACACCATCTGTCTCGACGACAGCAAGGTCTACCTCCTCTCACCCTAGAGGAAAGATTGAACCTTGCTGAACCCAGGCCTTCTACGGAAGAGCAGTCTCCTCTGACTAATCTTGATTATCACATAGACCCTTATTAGCCGGAACTCCTGGAGGACCCTTTCACTGAAGGCGTTGTACCTAACTACAATCCTCCACTCACTGATCCGTTAGGACCTGTGATATTCCAGATTCCACCACGCCCAGATATGTCTGCGGCCACACCAACATCTATTTCACCACCGACATCCACAGGGACGATGCCAATGGCAACCATCCTTGGTTCACCACCATCCTCCCATGGAGTGGTCGATTCACATTAGTCTCCTATACCAATAGGCTTCATTTTTCATGATTGTCTTGATTGAACTATGGAATATGTTCAAACCTTTTTCAGGGAGCAAAGGTGTTCCATATTCCTAAAAAAAATTTTAAAATGTAAAGAGGGTATACCCTAAAAGAAAAATCAAAGGGTAAGAAAAATAAATTGGTCAAAAAAGTGAAAGAAATGAACCCCAAGCAAAAAAATAGACCAAGGAAAGTGTGCAAATCCAAATGCCACTACTATTTCATTTTGGTAATAAAGCAATTGTGTGCAGCTTGTCAAACCTTTGCCACAATTCATGAATAAGTCAAACTGTTTAAACTTGGCTTGCTCGTATTTCAATTTCATGTTATAGATTAGAGAATAAATATCTGACCAAACAGTTTAATCTTGGCAGATAAGTAGATAGGTAGAGTTAATAAGAGGTGCTCAACAGTTTAATCTGAGCCCTTGGATGTAATAAGGGTAGAATTAGATAGATTTTCCTTGTAAAAAGAAAAAGATTGATAAGGGTTTGCAAGTCTAAATGCACCCTAATAAAGAAGAGAAAATGGTAGTGTCAAGTAGATAGGGTAGGTAGATGGTTGCAAAGTTTTATCTGATGAATGATGCTGCTACATGTTTTTGATCCTTTACTTTCATCACAAATACTGAAGCAGGAAATACACTGGAAAAGCACAGCAAGCAAAGTCAAATTCATTAACTTCCCTCATCACTTTCCCCTCAAAAGTTTTACTAATTTCCCCCAAAGTACTAAGGTATTTGGAGATCAAAGGGGCTCAAGGCATTTCCTTGACTTTTGGAGGGACCGGACCCTCGGCCTAATGATCAAAAAGACCTAAGTACTCTAGATAATTCATCATTATAATCATTCACCTTTAACCTTGTCCTAAGTAAAATCCCATTTTACTTAGGAAAACTATGCAAAATTCCATAAAAATCCCTCAAAATAACTTACTATTCTAAGTTTAAGTGTGGAAGATGAGATATTGCTAAATACTTCAGAAGTTATCACTTTCTTAGATGTGCAAAATATTTTGAGTTCCCTTGTCCCTTTGTCATATTAATGTTTAACTCTATTTACTAAATCTCTAGTGAAATGCCCTATCCTAAGTATATAACTCCTTTTTTATAAATACCCCAAAAAACCCCTCTATTATAAAGTTTAACCAAAGTAATTATTTCCCCGTGCATTAACATAAAAACCCACTATACGCCCTTTGGTTAAATTTATCATTATACCATAAACCCACCCCTATGGTAAGTTAATTACATTTGTTAATTTACCATATAATAAAATAAAAACATATATATGAAAAATAAACTTTAAACATACGATATATATGTTTAAACCCAAAAATATAAATAAAACCTGAAGTTTTATTTTCGAAACCAAACTTTGGAAAAATCCCGCGCCAACGTGGCTCATCCACCTAGCATTTCACCTGACGTTTTAACCCCACCGCGACCCCTATTTCCTTTATCACTGTGGGATTAATTAATTATCTGAATTAATTAATAACCATACTCCTCCGCCTATCAGACGCCCCCCGGGGAGATTAATAAAGTTAATGGCATTTAAAACCCCGCCGGGCCCGCGCAATAACTATCCCATTATCTTTCCGTTTCTTCAACCGTCGGATCGCTCCTCCGCAGATCAATGCTCCATGTCAATCCCGCTACCCATCCTTTGTAAGAACTTTAACCAGCGGGGGATTGGTGGTATTGAAACAGTTCACCGTCCACGTGTCAATTACTTTGTGGAATCGTTGCCCTCCCGACTAATACCACCTTCGTCCATAAGCGGTGCGGGGATTACCGCTTACCGCTTACTGCTTACCGCTCAACCCTCCACACGTCAGCCCGTACATTGATGACGTCACTCCTCAAAAAAATAAAAATAAAACCCTTTTAACTTGTAAATAAAGCCAATTTTCATGTTTTTTCCGTTATTTTCGTTATTGAAAACGACAGCGCCTTCTGCTACGATTTTCGAATTTCCACTAAAATCCACTGTTCCATTCGATTTCGCTCCAAGATTCCACGGCACCTGTGTACGAGTACCCTCCTGCCATCGCCTGATACCTGTTAAAAGACAGTTTTTCTCCAAGAACAGGTATTTATCTTACAGCGCCCCGAACTTCAATAGAAAATATGTTTTCCCTGTTTTCCACTGAATTGATAATTAAATCTTATCACTGAGATTACTCTTTGAGATTTAAAACTGTAAATTGTTCCCCAGAACCGGCAATTGTGCCAATTTCCTCATTAAAATCGAAAACGCGCCCGGCCTGTGAAGAAAACCCAGGAATTTCCGTTTTGAATCCACAAGAACCAAAATGGAAGCCCCAGCAGCCCTGAATGTGACCCCACTGAATGCCCCTCACAGAGAATTAGAGTATTTACCCTTAGTGGATAGAGATTTTCAGATTAAAGACTTGCATTTTGATGAAATCCCCCTTCTGAGTTTTTGTCGCTGCAGAGACGATTATTCAAAGGGGCAAGATGTCATTGGACTATGGGAATCCAATCTCCCAAGGTATCTCATCCCCTCAGTCATTAATTTCCCAGAAATTATCCACTATTGCCATTCAAGCTATGATCCCACTCAGAGAGCTGTGATATCCCCTGACCAAAGTGTTCTATTCCCCATTACTCCCCAGGCCATCAATGAAATGCTACACTTTGAACCTGACCAAGAATTGGCACCTTTATCTATGGAAGAATTGATTGAGAAGTCTAATAAATTGACCCCAGAAAAATTGGAGTCCATCTGCCAGAATTTCATGCTGCCTGATCATCAACCCAAGGGACCTCCTCCCTATGGTTTTTATTATTTCAATCAATTGGGAAGACTCATCCTCAATATGATATCTTTTGTCTTGGGCTTCAACACCAGTGAATATGTTGATGAGATAACCTTGGTTTTGCTATCCATTTTTACTCCTGGGAAACCTCCTGAGATTAAATATGACTTTGCCTCCTTCATAGCCAACAAGATCCATGATCAGTTCATGAGGCTAGATGATGAAAAAGTTTTTAAATATTCCTCGGTCATCTATCATCTCATTATCTACTATCAGTCAGAAAAGTTCCCTTTCCCTATTCAAAAACTTGATGCCAAGGGAAACCCAAGGTCAGTTATATTTTGGTCTCCCATAATTCATTCTTATGAGTCTCCCTATTCCTATTCTGAGTTTATAGATATTTTTGTATATCCTGCAACTACATTGTTGACAGGGATTCCTCCCCCAAGACTCAGTAATGAAATAAAGAAGACCTTGCAACTTTCAAGGACCTATAAAGTTGGGGATTGGTATTTGTATCAAAACCATATAGTCATCAGAATCTATGGATGTGAATTACATCCATTCAAGTTACCAAAGTATGTACCCATGAGACTGTTTGCCTTGGAATATTTTAGGCAAATGAATAATTCAGATGTGATCCATTTTTGTAGTGTGAAAAAGAAAGCTCAACTCCGGATTAAAATTCAATTAGGTCCCTACATCTGCAACTCTAGAGAGGCTGAGCGAGAAGCAGAGGATATATTACAAAACCGCTGCAAATTTCAAAGAAGTTTTCATTGGGTTCCTTATGACCCATTTGGTTTCATCTGTGAAAAAAGATTAAAGAACAAATCTTCCCCTTATATCCACCACAAGATTCCTGATATAGAGCAATATGCTAACCAAGATGAATGGGTGGAAAAAACACTTGTTGAAGAAGAAAGTGCGGAAGAAAAAATGAATAAAATTATGAAAGATCTTCAAAAGAAATATGACCTAGAATCTTATGGTCAAGTGCAGGTATCTCACATTGGCACATCTTCAGCAGCAAATCCACAGCAGAGATTGCAGGAAGGCAGTTCATCAGTGGCAGCAGAGACAAAGGGCAAAGGAAAGGAACCTGCATTACAGGTGATTGAAACTTTAGTCATGGCTGAGAAGCCTCAAACTTCCAGAGAAGTTTCTCCCACTCAGGCAAAGCACACACAAGTTCCAGAGTTGCAAACTCCATCAAATGTGGAAATAGGAAAGAAAAGGCAGGTTCCAGACACCACTCCTCCAAAAGAAACCTCACAGGTACATCAGGCCAAAAAACAGAAACCAAATCCACTTCCAGATGTGGAAATCATAGATGAGGTGTTTGATGATGGAAGGGAAGACAGTCAACAAACTGGCACAGCAAGTGAAACAAACACAAGCCAGAAAGGGAAAGCTTTACAAAAGCAATTGAGTACTGAAGTATCCTCTTTCAGGCCACCTAAAACAGATACAGGGGATATCAAAAGAACTTTCATTAACATAAAGGCAAAGAATGATCCATTAAGAATGAAAGTATATGATTAATATCTGAAGATGGCTCCATATAACCAGGAGAGGTTAATGTCAGCATTTGACATTTCACAGGGCAAAATGATAATGAGCCACTTCAAGTCAAAGGTGCCAAAACCCATTACTGCAGCTGACTACATCAGAACAAATTTTGAGGTTCTGGCAAAGGAAATTCATCCTCTGGACCAGATAGAGCTACACAGACAAATTGGGGAAATGGTCTATTCCACTCTTACCAATAAAGCCATGGCAGCCATAACCCTGCAAGATTCTTTGAATAACACAACTGCACAATTGCAAATTGAGAGGGCCTCTTCACAGGCCAAAGATAACAGAATAAAGTCTTTAGAAGACATAATCATTGGTTTGGGGCACAACCCCAAAGATATTAAAAGCATTGAGGCATTAATCAAGAAGAAAGATGATGACATAGCTGCACTGAGAAAGCAGCTAAAATTGCCAGCTTCAAGACATCCCTAGACCCAAGAACTTCTGAAGGGGAATTCACAGGAGGAGGTAATGGAGTTGCTCTTAAAAGTGACTGAGCAACTAAGTGAAACTGAGAAGGAATTGGAACAAGCCTTACAGGAAAAGGAAGCTATCAAGCAGGCATCTGCCACAGAAGCTGCTACAACCACAGGTACTTCAACAACAGGTCAGCAAACACAGCCATCTCAGGTAAACACTTCTGGTTTGAGTTCTGATGAACTAATAAAACAAATGGAAAGTTTACAACTAAGGGTCACGGAACTTCAAACCACAAAATTGCAATTAGTAAAATTGGAGGAAAAATATGATACATCTAAGAAGACAGTTGCTGATAACACCAGGGAAATAAAAAGGTTAGAAAAATTGGTTCAGGCTTTGGAAAAAGATCTTTCATTAGAAAAGCCTTTAAAGGGAATAAATGAAATTCTTTGGGGTAGTATCATTGAGTTAATAAAGGGTATTTGGCCCTCTGTTCAAGCAATTTTTGAACAAAATGATTTGGTTAAAATAGCTCAAGAAGAAATAAACAGAACCAGAAATGAATTAAGAGGCAGGCCTGAGCAAGCCAATCAGCTCATTCAATTTTTGAACACCCGGACAAAGCAACAACTTGCAGTATTAGGGATTGAGGACAGGACCGGCACAGTTTTGGAAATAAAGAGAGTTTCATCAAAAGGACTTTCATGCAGAACTTAGAAAGAAAGTGCTCAGACATATTGATTGATATCAATATTTTCAGGGAGAAATTTCAAGCTTTGTTGGACAATGGATTACCAAGTCCTATGCTCTCAGAGGATCAAATAATGGACTTAGAAACCTATGTAAAGAAAATAAATACTCATGCTCAAAATACAGCTGCTTGTTCTACCAGTTTGCCAGAATCGACATTACCAACAGGGAGAAGTATCTATGATAGAGTGAGGAATTTATTTCATATGGAACATGAAATAAAGTATCTATTTCCTAATGAGCCCACCTTTTACAAACTCACAGAAGCAGATGAGACATTGAGAAAACTCAAAAGGACTATGATACCAGACGATTCATGGTGGAGAGACTTATTGGAAATTCTATAAAAGTTATTTTTAGGATGAGAATTTTATCTTTACTATCAGGTAAATGATAAAAATGAGTACAGATGAAAGAGTATCAGTTACACAGGTTAAAGAGTATCCGTAAAGACAAAGAGTATCAAACAAGCAAAGAAATTACTCTAGAAGACAGCAACAAGCCCTTTTTCAGCACTTACCTCCAGCACATCCATAAAGAAAGGAAACAGCACATCAATAGTTACTTATTATTCTATCTACGAGACCATTTGTCTCCTGTTTACTTGTAAATTACTCCTTAGTCACCCCAAATTATGGGCTAGGATAGTGTGAGATATTTTCAATTATTTTGTGTATAAATAAACCCTCAAAGAGAGTATTGAGGGTGGATTCTATTACTTTGCTGTAACATTGAGATTTTCGGAATAAAAGCATTTTGGAGAAATTTATTCGTGGCTTACTGGATGACGATTTGAAGCTCAGGACTTTTTGCGGGATTCATGTGTTGGACTGCAGTTCAATAAGTCTTTCTACCCTTTGTCTTAAGTTTTATATCAGTTTATAATATCATTATGTCCATTTCTGAATAATTTACATAAATGATTGAATCAGAATTTACTTAATTGTACTCTGATTTCAGATGTGATTGTTCTTAATGTTTTCCTCTGAATTAGTTATAAGCATGAATTCTTAAATGCTCTTGCTTTGCTAATTTAAACATTGTTGATTACTATAATAAAGAATTCTTCATTTCTCTTTGTTTGTAGTCATCTCATTTCTTTCTTTTGAACATGGTGAAAGATTCTTAGCTGCCTTTCATCCCTTCAAGATCATTCCATCCACTTTAAATTTTAAGGATTGTTCTCTGTCTAGCTATCTTGCCCTGTAAAACCATCTTGTGTTTAGAATAGAAATCCAGTAAAGCCATCCTTTGACTCCATAGCCCAATGGACCGAAAACTTTCAACCTTGCCCTTAGTTTAAGGATTCCACCATTTTTCAAAACAAACATCTTGGATCTATAACTAGCCTAAAACCTTCTAAGAACAAAGATAAATCATAAAGAGAGAGCCCTCTCTGGATGCAGATTGGCTAGATTCTGCATCTGAAGGTTAGTTTGTGGTTACCTCGGGTATACTTTCCTCTTACACAACTTCTAGGGAAAACCTGAGTGATAACATGTTCCCCGCTTATTCTTGGGCCAACGCCGATGATCGACATATCTTTACCCCCAACCCTATGGTCAACACAACTGTCAGTAGTTTACCGAACCCTTCGGCATCTACTCCTACCGTGACCACGTTGGGGACCACGGTAGCTCCTCCCACAAGCACGACTACTTCGGTGCCCTTTAACATCCCTTTCGGTTGGAACCCTCTGTTGAGTTCAAACCCCCTGGCCACTATACCAGGGGTCAGTGTTATCAGTACACAGGTAGCAGGGAATATTTCTCTTCCTATGCAATCCTTAGGACAAATGGGACAACCCATTGTAAATACTATCCCCTTAAGTGGTTCAAACATAGGTGTAGGATCTATACCGTTGCCAAATTATGCAAATACTAGTATGCCTCCGGGAAACTCTATTGCATCCATTTGGACTAACCAACCCCAACCTCCGTCTAGAGTGGGAGGGCACTTTTACGCTGGGGGCAACCAACCATTTGCCCCTCAATACACTATGCCCTATGGACATCAACCGTATGTTCCTACTCCTCCACCTATGGGAGGTTTTTATCAAAGTCCCACTTACCCTTCTGGTAACACATGGATGGGAGGACCCTATGGTCCCAATAGTCAGCCCATACTGCCTTGGTTAGACTCGGGGGCAAATCCACAATTTCCATTCTTGGCAGCTTTGGACATACCCGACATCCATAAGCTGACGAACGACCCCATCAACCACAACTCGCTTTGGCCTCCAATACCGCATAAGATTCCTTCCGATATCCCGAAGTTCGACGGGAAGCATGGGGACGACCCGGCCGCACACATCACTACCTTCCATTTATGGTCCATATCCAATTCCATGGTAGATGATAGTGTCCGACTTCGACTGTTTTCCCGCACCCTTACAGGCAATGCCACCAAGTGGTACATTGAATTACCACGTGCCGCCATCAATACGTTTGGCGCTTTAGCGACGGAGTTCTTAAAGAACTTTCAACTACCAATTAGAGTGGAAACCGGCACAGAATTGTTAACATCACTGCGCCAAGACACCACCACCCACATCTCCGACCATATTCATGAATGGAGACGTAGGAGGAGGCTTGTCAAAGCGCCAATTCCGGACCATCTCTTGGCAAATTGGTTTTGCAAGTCTCTTTTACCCCATATCTCTAAAGACATTGGCCTTTCTGGTGCGGTGATAGAAGATCAATGTATTCGTCGTGCCCAGCACCTGGATTTAATCTATTCACAATCCGGCACGCTTTACGATCTGCTTCCCCATGCCCCTGGTAACCCAAACCCTCCGGCTACTCAGAAAACCGGAGCTCATGCCGATGGTCTCGTTGGCACGATCTCTGGTGTAGCCACCAATCAGTCTCGGGGGAAAACCTCCCAGCCATCCTCGGCTGACACCGCCCCCCATCAAACGACTCCTCTCCCTTCCGCTGAGGTAAATTCGGTGCAAACCTCACAAAGACCTAGCGGAAAGAATAGGAAGAATAAGAAGAAAACATCTTCTTTGGAAGAGCAGTCTGATAATCAGAATAACGCTAATCAGAAAAATGCTGCTAGAAATGACAAAGGAAAGGATAAACCCATGAAATTTCCTTGTAAAATCTATGCGGAGGACCACTTGACATACAAATGTCCTCGGTTGCAGGAATGCACCGATTTTATTGCTAACAAGGATTCTGGGAGAACACCTGCCGTTCTTCACAATCCCTTCCCCAATCAACAGCAGCAACATCAACATATGGTTGAAAATCCGCCACAACCCATCAACGGGGCAATGGTGGTTCGTATCCTTCCGGCGAAGGACCATCTGCCATTTATGGCATCGAGAGTATTGACCTTCAAACTCGCGCCAAGATTTATGGAACTCCTACCATAGATGCTCAGGAACCGGGAACTAGTTCCAATCCGCCACCACCCAACGATTTACATATCGAAAGGCCTACTGTTGAACCTGTAATTCGTCCCCCCAAAGGGACACTTCGACGCACGACTCATAATACCTCTGCACGTGCAGCCCAAAACTACAATATTGTAGAAGATTTGGCGCAGGCACCGTCAGCTATGTCTACACTTGAAGTATTACAAACCTGTCCAGCACAAAGGAAAGCCTTGCTTTCGACCATTGGTGGAATAGATCCCCAGGATTCCATGCTAGCAGTATTTGATATGGAAAAGGCAAAACCTCGCCTCTCGCATCAACTCGCATTCTAGGTGCAGGTTGTGTCGAAAGGGAGACCCATCCATCGCACTGTCATAGACGAAGGTGCTTCGACCTGCGTTATGTCACAAGCTTGCTGGCTGAATTTAGGTTCTCCTACTCTAACCCCGCCATCGAATTCCCTTAAAGCTTTCGATGGCCACACGTTCCTACCCAAAGGATACCTTGCTAGATTTCCCATCACTCTGAGTGGGAAAACGGTAAACGTGGACGTTGAAGTCGTAGATCGTCATCTCGACTATAATCTATTGCTCGGTCGTAGTTGGTCTTATGCTATGACCGCCATCGTGTCTTCGGTCTTCTGACTCATCCTATTTCCATTGGATGGGAGAATAGTCACGGTCGATCAGCTATCCTTCTGCACCCCTGATTATTCCACTTTACCAAGTAGCTCGGTACCCCTAATAGGAGGTGTCCCTGACTCTTACGTCAGTATCAGTACCGGTCTTCTGAAGGCATCTTCTCTACTGGGCTATTTTCCTCTACCGCCGCCGCAGATCCAAAACACGGTTGCAATGATATCCACCTCTTCGGATGGCTCTATCGACCCATGGATCATCCCGACACCTTCAGATATTGATTCCTATGGAGATCAGCTTCCGCTTTCGCCGGTTGAGTTGGCTTACCAAGCCATCCAAACCGCATCTGAACCCTCCACTGATATGGTTTCGACCACAGGTACGACCCTCTCTCCCATAACAGTTCTCTCTAAGGATCTCCTCAATGAAGTCTGGCCTACAGATGAAGCTATTCGAGAGATCATGTCATTAGAAGAACGACCTTGGGGAGAGTTCCACCATCGCGCTTCGACGATTGATTTGGAGGCGATAAAAACTGAAATCCCGTCTTTTGACCAACCTGAGATAGTTCCCTCCTCTTATATGATTGTCCACACTATCGATTCAGAAGGGAACATGGGTAATATTTCCAAGACTCTACTCATTGATATCTCGGTCAAGACAGGTATCATGGAAAATATTCCGTATTGTTTTTCAAATACCACACCTTTCCAACTTGCTTTCGGCCTGGAGGCAGTACTTCCAATCGAGTGCGAAATCCCATCGCTTAAACTGGCCGTGGAACTCTTGCCTGGCACCACCGCCACAGAAGAGCGCTTGCTCTCGCTCGATCATTTAGACGAAACTCGTCGAGATGCTACATTAGCACTCGAAGCTCACCAGCGCCGAGTTAAAGCTCAATACGACAAATCTGTCAAGCCTCGTTCTTTCCAAGAGGGCGATCTTGTTCTACTTTATGATAAAAAACACGACCTCTTGGGGGCAGGAACACTCCAACCATTGTGGCTCGGTCCTTACATCGTTACTAAAGCCCTCTCAAAAGGAGCTTACGAACTACAGGACTATAATGGAATTCCACTCGAGGAGCCCCGCAACGGGCTCTATCTGAAGAAGTATTTTGCCTAGTTTCACACTAGGCATATGCTTTGTAATTTTATGTATATAAGTTTTGCCTATTTTTATTTTGATGCTTCTGGATTATTTGTTTGGTTTAAGGTGTTTTTCTCATGTAATATTTTTCTTTCGCACAGATGTCATCACATTCGTTATCATACGTCGGGTATGCAGACGGTGCTAGTCGTCACACTAGGCACATTGCTTCAGCTGCTTGGGTTCTCTATACGCCTGAGTCGGACCTTCTTGGTTCCGGGGGGATCTTCTTGGGTAACGCCACCAACAATGTGGCCGAGTACATGTCAGTGATCCAACTCCTCACGGAAGCGGCATCTCGTGACATCTCCGATTTAGTGGTCAGGTTAGATTCCCAACTCATCATTATGCAGTTAAACAATCATTACCGTGTCCGCCACCCTGTGTTGTTACGTTATTTTTTACGAGTGCGACTTTTAGAGCGTCAATTTCAAACAATCACATTTGAGCACGTTCCTAGGGAATTTAATGCATTAGTTGATTCTTTGGCAAATTATGTGTTAGATTGGCATTTGTCACATTTATTGTAAAAGATTTACTCATGAGTACATATATTTTTATCACATCAAAAAATGCATAAAAATTTAAAAACACAAAATCACCAAATATATATATATATATATATATATATATATATATATGCATATGTCATGTCCAGTACACAGTAAACATCAAAAAGAAAAAATCTCCCAAAACTTGGGGTGTTTTACAAAATTTGGCTACACTAAGCCATGCTCTGACACTAATACATCTACTCCACCAGCTAAGCCTGATGCTCATAATAGCATACAACTTCTCTAGCTATCCTCCTCAGAGGAACCAGGTATCTCTCCGGCACACCCACAGTATGCCGCTGCAGACGAACTAGAACCTCCCGCATAGGAAGCGGCGGTATACCCATGCTCAGACCCTCCAAATTCCTAGAGAGTTCATGTAAAATTTGGGTATCATCGTCGTCGCTGGCTTCCGCATCCTCTACAGGTGCGCCAGCCCCGGGTAGCTGCAATCCTCGCCGTGCATAGCGAGGGGCCCCAGCTGGACGGACAGGTGCCACATCTGTGTCAAGCAAGCAAAAGTTTCATGTCAAAACTAATTTTTCACCCCTTTCTAAAACAATTTTTTTTTTACATAAACATTCAAAAGCTAAAAAACAAAAACTTCTTTGAAAACCACTGATCATTTTTCTTACCATCGGGCCCCCACTGGGTGCCAGGGGGCAAGACTAACTCGGGATCGCCTGTGAAGTTCATCCCTGCATAGGGATAATCCTCAATCATGATGATCTGAGAGTCCAACCAATCAAAAAATCCCTCATCAAAACAGTGACGGACGGGACCCTCTCCAGTCCGTGGAAGCAAAGTGGCCCACCGAGCCTGCCTCGGCTCGCATGGACCCAATGGCGCTGTGGGGATCCTGGGCCTCATCAGTGGTATCCACTCCAGTATGAAAGAAACAATCATTGTACCGTACCCAAACTCTCTTTGAGTACGGGTCTTGCATGCAGTAAGCTCTGCTCGGACCCGACGGACCACACCGTCACACCAGTCGAAAACCTGAGGCTGCATACAATCCAAGGCTAAGAGCATCTGAGCCTTGGTCGCCACATGCTGACTCTTGGCACCTGCCAAGCGAACAATCATCCATAGAATAGACCGCAAGGGTCTCAAAGTCACCTGTGCAATAGGTATCCGGTTACTCACAGCCTGGGTGCCACGTATGCAGTGCGCATGGATCAAATCAGTAGTGGAACGAGGGTCAGCTCTGGACCCCGTCAAATTGGGCCTCGCCCCACGACATGACAAGCCGGTCAAAAAGTAAACATCATCTTTTTCGATGGTGAGCTCGTTGCCACCAATCCGAAAGACATGATGCCACTCGTCCCACTGCTGGATCAGCCACCTCAGGAGGTCCTCTTGACCCCTCATCAGTTCTAAACGGGCATACTTAAGCAATCCGCACCTCCAGAGAGCCATTAAACTTGCCGCATCCGTCACCATCTCTCGTTCTTCCCGCTCATGCTCTCTCTCTCGCCAGATACTCATGATTAACAGCTGAACACCTGCAAATGAAACATTTCCAACCGACTAAAATTTTCTTGGACCACTTCAAAAATGAAAAAATTGAATTGTTAGAAAGCATGTTGCGCCTAACGCGGGAGATAATACAAAATAGAGCGTTCTAACGCGTAATTCCCTCATGGGTTATGCGTTTAACGCGGCTGTTGTACTCCTGACCCGCGTTAGGCGCAAATATTTTTCTAGGGCCTCAAAATTTCCTAATTTTGAACCAGCAAAAACTAAAAAATTGGCAATTAAATGATAACAGGAGGTTCTAGCTCTTACCTGGATCTCGCGGAATAGAAGACTGTTGCCCGGATTGACCGTAATCGTCAGCTGAAATTTTCACCCCTTTTGCACTCCAAAGCTTCTTCACAGCACTCAAAACAGTGAAAATGAATGTCTTCCGACCTTCTTATAGCAAATTCTGGGGCATGACTCTCTTTAGTCAATCGGCAAAGTCGTGATTCCTCGTTGTACACATGTCGCAACTCTCGAGATTTGGTACTGATGATTCTAATAAGGGATCAAGATTTATGTGCAGGCATACTCATGTTTTATCGAGCATTCTTTTTATGGTATTTTTCTTGCTCGTTAATCCGAAAAACCTCGAGTTCTCTTCTTCGGGCTCATTAAACTTATACGAAGTTGGCATCGAGCGTTCTTTTTTGGTCTTTTCTTGCTCGTTAATCCGAAAACCTAGAGTTTTCTTCTTCAAACTCATTAAAATTATGGAGAAGTACTGAGCATTCTTTTTAAGAATCTTTTTCTCGCTCATAAAACCGAAAAAATCCCGAGTCACCTTTGTCAGACTCGTTAAACTATTGAGACAAAGAACAAGGAGCCATTCTTTTCCTCTTTTTCAAAGCTCTTTAAACAGAAAAAGTAAATCGAGTTTTCTCCGCGTGACTCGTTAAAATTTCATGGAGGTACCGAGTTTTCTTTGTTGGACTCGTTAAAATTTCACAAAGAATATTGAGTTTACTTCGTCTCCTCGTACTCATAACAAAATGAGGTAGACGTCCATTGAACATATATTTCTCACTTTTCCGGATTCGATGGACTAACTAACGGAAAATGAACTGTTTCGGGCTTACTATTACCCCTTTGCCGTGCCCGGTTATCAAGACATGACAAAGGTACCCCAATGGAGCCGTCTTTTACGACATTTTTCAGACTCTCTAAACATGAAAAATTCACCGAGTTTACTCGTCTGGACTCGTTAAACCTAATCAGACAGGACATGGAGTTGTCTTTTATGACATTTTTCAGACTCTCTAAACATGAAAAATTCATCGAGTTTGCTCATCTGGACTCGTTAAATCTAATCAGATGGGGCACAGAGTTGTCTTTCCTGACATTTTTCAGACTCTCTAAACATGAAAAATTCACCGAGTTTACTCGTCTAGACTCGTTAAACTTAATCAGATGGGGAAAAATTTGGACAAAATGGATACTACCTCTGTTACATTTTCAAAAAGGTCGATTTGGCAGCAAAATTCTTGAACATGGCACTTCCCAGAAAACTCTTTCGCAGTTAGCCGAACCCTACCATATATGAGTATTAGCCTTCATTTCCCAGTGTCCCTGCACCGGTAAAATCCTAACACACTCTTTGGTGTTCAACACGCTTAAGCTGCCTAGTACCCTGCTAGAGTGCCTTCTATTGTTCAAGCAGATCTCGCTATCTACTGCTCCTGTTATCAACCAAACCGTTCATTATGCCAGAAATTATTTGTCATCTGACGTTCCCATTTACTCTTCCTTATCTCAAATCATAAACAAAATCAGTTGGTTTTCGTTTCGTGTTGACTGATGTAGGACGCCTCAGTGCCTACCTCTCAACAGATCACTTCCTATCGACTTCAACACCTTATCTAGGAAGTTGATCCAGAAACACATCAGTACCCAGATACTTGCAGACATCAGTGGCAGGTAGTCTTGTGTTTGATCAAGGGTATTCATCATTGGCTCTTGGTCGAATGATTCTACAAGTGTTCGACTTCAACTCCTTTTATTCACACTCGCTAGATTGTACTGGGCATCTTAGGGACCATCATCATTATCGGTGGCCACCTTCGCGTCTGTTAACAGTTTTCATTATTGACTGGTAATCAGAAGATTTCTCACATGTTCGACGACAACTCCCTCATTCACATGTTGAGAAATATGCAGTTTAAGTGAATCGACGGTCAAGACCTTGGGGCAAAAGGCTACACCATTAAAGTTGTGTTCCCTTCCCCAAGCTGCGATATTGTTTATGGAGACAGCTTCTTCAGCCTGATCCTGTTATGACAAACACTTCCACATTGTGCCTATTGGTGGACAAATTCTTCATATCTCTATTCTAGAGAAATCATGTTGTTTAAAGCTACTGAGCATGGGACATGCCCGACTCTAGGCAAATACTATATTTTCTGACATATGTTGTTGTTTCAGGTTTTCCTCAGTCTTTCAATCTCTCTCTATCTCTACAAATTATAAAGTATTTCGGCCATCGTCTTCGTCTTTGACCTCACACTTTAGGGGGCATCTGTTACAGGTCAAAATACCTCCTCATCAGCTTAGAGGGGAAGACAAATATGGAATAAGTACAAAGACCTAAATTAAACCTATTTCTGCCAGGGTAACGCATATATAAAACAGAACAAGAGCGTTATAACGCAGGCAAGCAATACATTGGCCGCGTTAGTGGCTAGGGCAATGCTCTGTTTACACTGGAGGGACGCGTTACCCATGTTTTAAGTTTGAATTGGGAAAAGAGTGGAGAGAAAGATTTGAATCTCCAACTTTCCCTCACAAAGGAGTCATTTCACAAAGGAAACTGCAAAAGCACCAGTTCATTATTGGTCATTGCCATAGAACACTGAACTCCAAGAGAGGCAAAAGCATGGAGATCAAGGAAACACCTAAGCCTTTTCCATTCCAAACTAGTGGAAAGAGAAGGGCAACAATGGACTTCTCCCTCTCCTATAAGAAGGAGCTGAAGGCTCTTAATTGGAGGTCGAAGGATTGCTCAAAGTTCTTGTATACTTGTGGAATAGAGAATAATGTGACATTGTGAAGGCCAAGAGTCAAAGAGGCTCCTAGAGAGCTTGTTGACTTGGACTTCTTCACTAGAGAAAGAAGAGAGATTGGGAGACTGAGGAGGGCTTGGTACAACCGATGGTTGTAATCCTCCTTCTTTCAAAATCAATAGAACTGTGTTCGTTTTGTCCATTCAATGCTTAATGTTATTATTGTTGTTTCAGTATTTACTTAGTATGATATGAATGGCTCAGATGTGTATAATATAGATGTTTGTAGCATATTGATCTAATTGATAGGATACTTGTTATATTAGAAATTACACGGGTGCTTTGACTGTTTGCAGGTCTCAGATTTGGAGCCGGCGAAGAAGGACTCTTACTTTGCTGCATAGCGCTCTCCAAGGGATTCCAAGACTGTCAAAGAGGTAATTCTCTATTGTATTCCTTCAAGTTATTTCAAGCTAATATGAACATACTCATGCCATCTTTGTGAACAGCATAGCTAATCTTACTGTCTGCCTCGGGCACCGGAAAGCCCTGAGAGGGATATATGAAAACCAACCACCCAAGCAGTTTACCCTACATCAATAGTTGCAGGAAAAATCAACATGCAAGGGCAGGAAAATTAACCCCAAAAGGATCCAAGACCAACCCCCTTGAGAGTTACCTCCCAAGTGGTCCCCAAGTGATAAAACATAATTTTTATGTGTGCTTATTCTTCTATATCGTGCCACCTGAAACTAAGCGAAATGGGTCATGTCACCCCGCTTAGCCCAAGTGTGACCTCGTGCTTAACCCTTTTGTGAGGAGGGCTTCCTAGACCACACTATTGCAAATGGATTTTACTCCCTACCCCAAGCTGCTAAGTTGATTTTTTGGTCTTGGAGTGGTTAACTCACATTCCTATCTCCAGGACCCTCGCCTAAACTAGTGTTTGTGTACTATCAGTAAAAATAAAATACAAATCGAGTTGATTTTATTATTGCGTTAATTTTAGTGGTTGTTTTTTACACAAGAGGGAAGCATCGTGAAAATGAAATGGTGTGTAGGACCCTTAGTTAGTCACCTTAATGCAGTTATACGAAATTTTTCATTTTCAATTTGATGAATGCCAGATACGAGAGGGAAAGAGATTATATAAAACACCATTGCCTACTAAGATGCACTTTTCACCAAATCTTCCTTAATGAAAAATATCCCAAGAATTTGAATTAATGACCAAAAAACACACCAAAAATAAAATCGAGAAAAGAGACACAAAGAAGTCTCCTAAGCAAAAACACAAAGCACTCCAAAAGTGAAAAAGCTAGGGAAACAAAGCCCAATAAAAAATACTCAAAGAAATAAAAAACGAAAGCCAAAATGGAAACAAAAGATGGAAATTTCAATCAAGCTAGGGCTACATCACAATGGCTCCACGAAGGCCAATGTTCTACAAAGGTGTTGTTGCAATCGAAATCGCCATTACTGGAATATTGATATTAATTAATCGAAATGGATCTATTCATACTAATATATATTATCATCCTATTTTGCTACCCCTACATCACCGACCCTTAGCCCTCATGATCATTTTATTTTTTCCTAACTCGAGGTGAGTATATTTCCAGTTTAACCTTTAACCACAGCCTAGCAGGCTTGTGCCCGAGGTTAAGGGCCTTCAGCCGTGACCTAGGACTCTTGTGCCCATGGATAAGGCCCTCGTGTCCTCTTCTTTGTCTCTTTTCTAGCCATACCCCAGGAGGATTCCACACTCTATCCCTTGTGATTTCCACTTTTATTAGCCTACTTTTTCAATTTGAGCCTTGGTTTCTCTTATCCATTGTCATCACCTACTTGGCCTATCGTCCGCACTCACTTGGTATTTTACTATTTCTTGGAGGAACCCCTAAGATGAGTGGTCCTATTATCTAGCCTTTTGTCTACCTTATGTCAACAAGTAGTTCCACCATTACCTGAACAAATTTCTACCCTTTATACCACTCGTTCCTCCAAGATGGGTTTTATTTAAGCTCTTTTTAGACTCCTTAACTTAGAAAATATTTCCAACTGAACTTTTCTACTTCACGCTCATCAAAGTATTTGAAGTTTCATCTATCTAGTATATGTTTAACCCTTTTCCAGACTAGGATAGAATAGTTACGAAAAAGGAATACCCTAGTCTATTGTGGCTAGGAGTTTCCCCCTTGTATACTTTTTCCTCTTTTTCGGGCTTGGGGGACAACTTTACGAAAAAGAAACTTATAAAAAGATAAGGGAGGGAACATTTATTTCCATTAGTAATCAAAACGAAAAAGTTAGTCGCGTCACCCTTGAACACGACACATGTATGCTTCATTATTTTACAGTTGGGTTTTAGCTTTCCTAGGAGACGTACCATCCATATGATTCTCTTTACTCCTCCGACTGGTTACTCTTCCAGTCATATGGAGCATGCCTCAATTCCTCCTGCATCGTCGCATGATATCACATGGTGCTTATTTAGTCATTCTTCCAAGTCACTCTTGTGCTATGATGTTATGTGTTCAAGTGAAGTCTCAGCCTATGTCGGCCATCTGTAGTAACCTGTTGACCTTTTTGAGTCGGCCACCCCTATGTCAGTTGTACTTCACCGCTTCATGAATTCATCCATACATCACATCATCCTAGTCTATTCAATATCGATTGATGGGGGATACATTAAGGCCCTCCTTAAATATATTTTCTCCTATCAACTTCAACTCATTATCCAGGAGCTTGATCTAGGAACCAGTAGTACCTTGCAACTTGCAGACCTTAGTGGCAGGCTTCCTCGCGATCAACAATGGGTTTACATCATTGAATTTTAATTGGTTTAGTTCACTGGTGTTCGACATTATCTCATCTATTTACACTTAGTGGATTGTACTAGGTACCTTGGGGTCCCTTTTTCCTCATTGGTGGATTCCCTCGTGTCTATTACTGGTTTACCTTATTGGTCGTTAATCATGCGGTTTCTACCATCACTCGACTTCAACTCATCTATTCGCATGAGTAGATTTGTACCATCGGGGTTATGTCGAAGACCCTGGGTTACGGACATCTCACTCTTATATGGCATCCTTCCTATTTTTCATTGGAGTTATGTATCATTCATGTACTTTGAGGGCTATATGGGACATTTCTCTATCTATCATGTGTCCATAATTTTACTGATGTATATTGTGACATAGATCCATGATTATATTTCTTAGTGGCTATGCTATGTTCATTGAGTCACATGGATCCACTGTGTATGTCTTTCGTAGCCATGTTTTAGTCCTTTATGTCATGGATCCACAGTGTATGATTGGAGTCCATGTTCAATATATTCTTACGATCAATCATGGGCATGCCCGCATCATGGATGTTGTCAGCACAGTTGATCCTTTAGCTTTAGTGCTTTCCGATAAGTTTTCTTGGCTTTGTTTCCCCACTGCCGTTTCGACCTCTGAGTTTTTTCATAATGTATTTCGGCCATCAGCTTCTCATTCAGACCTCATACATTAGGGGGAATATGCTATAACCCTATTTTTCACTCCATTATAGTGAGAGAAACCCAATGTAAACTTACCTTAGTTGTTTGGCTAAAATGCACCCCTTTTCACCTTTTATTTTACTTATGTGAGATAAATCCCATGATAAAAGGTTGAAATTACATAATTGAGCAATTTTTCATAATTATTTTTCAAAATTATTATAATTATTAGACAATAATTATTTCATAATTAAGAAAATTGAGAAAAATATCATAGTTATGAAGATTTAGCCTCTAGATACCCTTGTTGCTAATATTAAGGGAGGAGGAGGTTTAGTCTCTGGATTCCCTTGATGCGTAAAGAGAAGGAACTGGGTGCTTGCTGGGTTTGGAAATTGATTCAATGTGTGCACGGAAAGGATAAATAACAAGGAAGAAGAAAAGAATCATTTGAAAGATAAGTATCAATATTTGATTTCGGTTTTTGATTAGGCATGTGATCTATTATTTTTAATTATGATGATTACATGTGATCTATGATTTTGACTTATGATGATTTCATGTGTTCTATGATTTTGATTTATGATGGTTGGTATTTGAGCTAACCAGATGTGATATGTGTATACATGATGATTTGATCCAGAGCTAATTTGATATGCAAGTGACAAAAAGTGAGCATAATTGAAAGTGTACCTTATTGATGGGCCACCGATGAGGTATGACGTGAATTTATTTCAATTTATTTTGAATATAATCGAAATTATGTGCTTAGTATAGGAAATAATGAAAATTCCCAGTTTGGGGTGGTTGAAAGTGACTGCAAGAATTAGCAGTGGTAAAATAAATTAGAACAGGCAGCAGTATGTTGGTAAAGCACTTCAAGAGCAGGGCCATTGTGGGACACTGGTACCCAATAGTGTCCATTTCATGTCATGAACATGATATGACTGGTATGATGGTTTTAAGGGAGGGATATGCCTTGCTTTTTGGATCTTCTGATGCGAGGAAACATTTCCAAGGGATGGATTGCCTAGGATAGGGGATGTTGAGGAACTTGGAAGGTCATTGAATGCATGGAAGGGGGTGATCAAATTTCCTGGGGGACTGTGTAGTAGAGAAGGGAAGGTCAGGGGTGGATTTTTTTAGTCTTTAACATTTCTAGTGGAATCAAATACACATTGGGAGTATGCTATAGAACAATGATTCGGTGATTGTTCACTGAGAGGAAAAGTAGCGCAAGGGTTCTAGCACTGGACATTGGATGCAGGTTAGACTTTGGCTGTGGATATTAGACTTCCTGGGAAGGAGGTGAATCGTGGTGTTACTGTAACAACCTTGGTGATATTTCATGTAATAAAAGTTAATAAAGGAAAAATAATAACCATGGATATGGGACATTAATTCCAAGTTGAATGTTAGGCAAAACATCCTAGTGTGGGTGTTGATTTCCATTTTTATGGCTAAGGATATTGACAAAGGAAATGGAAAATGCTTTGGAAAGGAAAAATGGAATTTTTTGTTATTTATTTATGGAAATAATGGAAAATAGGAGAAAAGGAATGTAAAAGGTCATAGTTTGCATGTGAGGAGGAAATTGAAGGAAAATAATGGAAAATGAATAAAATAGAGGCCTCATTGATAAAAAAACTTCTAAGGATCAGTTGGTACCTTTTGTCAGTTCATTTTTGGAGCTCTCTCTTTATTTTGTCTCTCTTTTACACTCTTACACACTTAGATTTTTCTTGGAGCACTTCATCATTTAGATCAATAAAGGAAATGAAGGCAAAGAGGAAGCAAAGATCAAGCAAGGAAGAGTGGGATCAAGAAGTTACAATGGGTTTAATTGCATGTGTTGATTTGCATGTGTGATTTCCTTGCTATATTTGGCATGCATGGTTATGAATGTCTGTTCTTAGTTCTGTTATTGTCATTGGCATGGGTTTTTCAAGGTGTGACAATGTTCTTCAGCCTTGCCTTTCCATTTCTGGATAGCCATGGTGTGGTGGGGTTCTCATGTTTTGCTTGAGAAGGATTGTCAGATGGATTTGAAACTGAGTGAGGTGGATCTCTGAATGAAATAACACATGGCCTAGTCATCCCTGAACCAAACTATGCATTGCGATAAAGCCATTTTCTTAGTGACCTTTGAACCAGATTATCAGTTGCAGTAAACCCAGTATTATGTGCCTTAGTGGGACTAGGAATCCTTGAATGGTAAATGGTGGGATATACGGTAAATTTTAGAGGTGTTTTCCCTTGATCAGGCCTAGGAATCCTTTCTAGTGAATGGCAGGATATACGGTAAAGCCTAGAGGGTGGTGTCTCGATTATGGCCTAGTGATCCATGGATCAGACTGTGGATTGTGGTAAAACCTAGAGACCAGGAGATAGGAAAATTCCTCACAGTGTAGGTGGAGAAATCCGGTGGCCTCCATGCTTTCTTATGGCCTAATGATCTGATGATGATTACGGTAAAACTTGTTCTATTGATGAGGGTGAGGTGGTTTAGCCTTGGGAAGCCCTGGCTGGTTTTTTTGGTTTGAGTCCCACATTCATGCTTGGAATATGGCACGGGGGTGATTGGTTGAAGAGAGATTTAGCTTAGTCAATCTATGGTTGGGTGGAACATTGTAGTCCCTTACCGGGTTGGATTTTTCATTCCTTAATAAGAGTTCCTTTCCTTGATATTTTATGTGTACATGTACTCGATTATATGTGGTAGTTATGGTTGTTGTATCCTCGTTATTTCTGTTGTTTATATGCTAGTTATGAATGTGTTTTATGATAGTTAAAATGTGTGGTTCTCATCATGTTTTGATTTGTAAATGAATATGCAATGAATATATGACCTAATAGATGATTATGGAGCTAATGTAATAAGGAATCTGTGCTTCTTAGAGATTCTCAAATAAGTATAAGACCCTTATGCTCAGATATGTTATTATGACCTGCAAAATTCATATTTGTGACATGTTTGATGAAATCCCTATCATGGATAGTAGGGATCCAGTCAAATATTTGTTGATTAATTTTCATTGGCATCATTGTCTCTATTATTCATTTCATTTCTGTCAATATCATAAAGTTTTTGGCAGTGAGTGGGTCCTAGCCCTGGAATTTAGCCTTAAATATCACAGTCGCTGGCATAGCACTGGCATAAAAAGGCCACAAATGCACTCAGATAGAGTCATGGGAGTGACTCGGACTCTCAGTCGCTTGGAGGGCTTAGCAAGGGAGCAACTGGGGCTCTAGGTCCTTGAATTTTTGAGTTTCCTCAGGGGTTGGTCACCTGGAAAGGTGGGGTAGCTCCTGGAGGTTTTGTGGTTGTGTAGATGATTAGTTTGGTTGTGTTTTATCGGTTCCAGTTCCTTAAAGTGACCTAGGAGGTTGAATCAGATCATAGTAACCTCTCGTCACATCTTTACCCTAGCAGACTGGTTAACTTGGGTAAATGTGGGAGGAGGGTGTTATAGAGTGGTATCAGAGCATGTTTCACCACTTGGATTGGATGGGTGGTGTTTTCACCACGTAATTAGCAAAGGGTGGCAAAGTCAAGCTGAGAAGGTAACATCATACCACTCTGGGATTAGAGGCTGATCTAGCCCTGAATCCGCAGAGGGATATCTCCATAAATGAGTTAAAAGATGTGATCTTCAAAGGTCGAAATTGTGATATTAGGCTAGTTATGAAGAGAGCATGGGTTTGATTTGTTTGTTTTTCAATAAGTAAAGACATGATGAAGATGAGAAAGGAAGTTCTAAATAAAGTTATGAAAATTTCTCGTAATGAAGGAATGATTCAAATTTCTGACGTAGCAAAGACAGTTTTAACCCATTGGGCTATGGAGTCATAGGAGGATTTAATTGGACAGCAAGATTCAAGAAGGATCCATGGGGCAAGTTACTTATATCAAAGGATCTTTTAAAGTGATTTTATGGAATGAAACAGATAAGAAGTGAAAGACCAAACAAAAGGAAGAACAAAGCATAGTCTAAGATCAAGTAAGTACTTTTAAACTAGCTTGCTTTCAACATGTACTTAAGGGGAAACATAAAAGTATTTATGTTGATCAGGTAAGTGCTTTTAAACTAGCCTGCATTGAAGTACTTTCAATAGATGATAATCACAAAGAGCAATCTAGATCAGGGAAGTACTTTTAAACTAACCTGCATTAATATACTTTAAGGAAAACACAGTGGAAGGCTCGTTTTAAAGAGCAATCTAGATCAGGGAAGTACTTTTAAACTAACCTGCATTAATATACTCTTCAAAGAGAACATTCAAATGAAGAAAACATAGAAGTAAAGCTTTCAGTAAGAGTAGGGTACTGTGGAGAGTACATCCTAACTCTATGTTTGCTGCTCTTTATCAGAGAAAGTGAACAGAGTGAAAACATTAAGCAAAATAACAATTAACAGTAAGGAGCACATCACCATTGACATAATTAAGGATTCCATGAATCAGCAGCTTGTATTGATGTTCAAACCAGTTACAATCTGCAAGCCCGGTGGGTCTCTACAACTTTGAAATTCTCATATCAGCTTGTGTATCTTTCAGTTACAAGACAGGGCATCAATAACTTCAGAATAACTATTACATGCATTCAGATGTCCAGAGACCAACATTTTCTCATCTTCTATAGTAGTATTTATAGAAAAATGAAGAGGTGGGAGGATTTCCCAGGGGTCAAGTATTATCAATTATGCAATTAATGCAATTCCTGGCCTTTGGGAACCAGGCAAGGCATAAGGTGGGAATATAATCATTTATAAATCTACTTCATAAATATTTTTGTGTCATTCGAGGCCGAATGATTGAAAAGACCTGCTTTTCGACTGTTCTTCAACTTCCAGAATGGTTTTTCCGACAATTAGAGATAAGATTCTTTGATTTGCATTAATTGTTCGGCGATCTTTAATTTCTGCGAGGCTGCTGGTGTCTTTTGGAGCTATGGAGGGTTCAATTAGCCTCTTCTTATGGCGGTGGAGGGTTTCTCAGCTCGACAGATGTCTTCGTCGTTCCCCAAAACACCTTTAATTAACTTGAAATCCGTGTTTTGGGTCTTCAAACTTCCTCTTCTGATATCTTATGTCTTCGGCGCTGATACTCTTTGACGGTGCCCAATTTAACTATGTTTCTTGGTGCGCAGGGGTGTGCAGGGTGAAAATGGCATAAATGACTCATGAATTCACTGATAAAGTGTAAATATAAACCCCAGAAATGATTTTTAATGTATTTCGAAGGCCAGAGGATCGTCACCCTCCGCCTGCGAGTTCTTTTCGATTATAATAAGAAAAACTTCAAAACCCTGCAAAATACAAGAAAATGTTATAAAATCCTGCATTATATAGGTTGACTGCATCGGAGGGTGTGCGGAGGAGCGCGACCGTTGGATGGCATCATCCAATGGTCAGGATTAATCGAGAAATGTTATACGGAGGCGGAAAGAAGATCAAATCTGAGCTGTCGATTCGCGCAAAATCGACAGTTGGGAGAGGGTAATGGAAAGTTAGCGGCTTGGTTACAACGCGAGCACTTTTGTTAATTTCCGGGTCATCTTGGGCAAGCGATCAGCGTTGGATGAGGGTCTGCAGATCAGACAGTTGTGATGAATTCTGCTGGGCGACTTGGTCCGAATGATAATGCGCGGGGGACTAAGGTTAAACAACGGTTTTGAAATAGTGCCAAGGACAAGTGTCGCTAATTGTATGGATTCACTGGCCATCGAGAAAAAACCGCCTCCCGTTGATGAGTGGTGCGGAAAAACCAAGCGAGTTTGGTAAATAGTGCATAGATGGGGGGTCCACAAAGTAAGTCACGCTCTGCATCATCCGATCTGTGGAGCAGATCGACGGCGGAGATTTATTAAAAATGAACCAGTGGAAAACCTTTGTAAACAATAAAAATTTACATTTCTCCGCTTTACAAAGGAAAAAAGTGTTTTTTATACGAACAACGGGGGTATCGTACGGTGGGCCCGGCAGATAGATCGCATCGTAAAAATTTGCGATGGGTTAATGGATTGAAACCACAAATCTGTGCTTTGCGATATGCGATGGGCGGATTTGCGATCGGTGGTCGCATCGCAAATATTTGCGACGTGATTGAATCATATCGCAAATATTTGCGATGGATCAAAACGAATGTAAATGATGAAATGCGATAGTGCGACATTGCGATTATGCGATTATGCGATTATGCGATTTGCGATGGGTGGAAAATTGCGATGGGTTTGATCGCATCGCAAATATTTGCGATGGGTCATTTGACCAACATATGAAAATGCGATATGCGCCAAAGGGTTTAAAACTTGGTTCCAGGGTGCGGGCGTATGGAAGAAAAGGGGGTTAAAGATTTAGCCTAAGGGCTTAAGTCCAATACTTATGAAAAATTCTTTTTTAAATGATTTTCAAAGGAAATGGAGGGTTTCGGTAAGGTTAAAGAGTGAGTCTTTAACCTTAATAAAGTGAATTTTCATGAATGGAAGAAGGGAACTCATGAAAAATAGAGGAATTCATGGAGAAAAAGGGGAAACAAATGAAGGTTAGTTCTGAAGTGGTGGAGGGAAAATATGGCCTTTGCAGAAGTGATCTGGCTTGGAAATCAGCAGGATTTCTGAGTCTTTTGAAATGTAAACAACAATGTAGGATCTGGACAGAGGGAAAAAGGCAGGAGGCCTTAAAGAGACTTCAAGAGCCAACAAATTTTAGTGATAAAATTTGTTCCTTGGAGGCTCCATAAAGTTTTAGCCACCTTTTGGTATAAAAAAATATTATAGGTGGCTAACAGTGGCTCCACTTGGGGATGGTGCCTTCTTGAAGGCATCAAGAATTCAGACTTGATCCTCTGGGAGGCTGCTCAGTTGCCTCATCCATTGTTCTCTCTGGGATTCCGACCTGTGCCTAATCCATTGGGCTGCCCTTCCTTTGCTGGATGATCTGGCTTTGAAAACATTTTTAGCAGCTATGGAAACAATGGACTTTCATCAATACAAACTTTCTACCTACCCAATCCTACTGATCTAACATTTTTTCTTCATCAGAGTGCACTTGGATTGGCAAACTCTTTTCACAACATTTTATTCTTTTGAAAGCAGGAAATCTAATCTATTTCTACTCCTTATTTCTCCATGGACTCAGATTAAACAGTTGAGCCCATGTGATTCTCTACCTAATCTACTGTCTGTTGGGATTAAACTGTCCAACAAACTTTCATTCTCTAAATTCTACAATAGAAATTTAAAAACAGTCAAGTCAAGATTGAGCTGTTTAACTTGCTGTGATCTATGGCATAAGAACAAGCTACACATAGATTATTATTTGCAGAAAATTAAAATCAAAAAATGGAAGGCTTAAGATCTAAAAGTTTCTCATCATGGCCTTCTCTTTTCTTCACAGCTCTGTTTTTGCTTTTGTTTGAGCTGTCTCTTCCTTGATATCTGATTCAGATTTTGGGCAAATTAGAACCATTTTTTCTCTTTTATGACTCAGAAAATAAAACAGTTTTGAGTCACCTCTTTGCTTGGAAATTTAGGTTCAGGTTTTGAACATGTTTGAACCTTTCATTTCTATCCTAATCTTCCTACTGATAAGCCAAGATTAAACAGTTTGGCAAATCGAATTCACTATCCTATCAGCAGAAAATTTAAAGCTAATTAGTCAAGATTAGACAGTTTGACTAACTAGAAGTGTGTTTTTAGGAGTGGCATTTGAGCTTGCACACTTTCAGATTTATCTCTCTTTTTTGCTCTTTTTTGGCATGGGGCTCTGCCTTTATTGTTTTTACAATCTGCCCTCTTTTCGTTCTTTTCTTTGTTTTTGTATATATATATATTTTTTTCTTTTTTTATGAAACTGAAATAAAGCAATGATATTTATAATGGAAATGAAAGCTTTAAAATCAGACTCAACAGTAGTAGTGTTTAAGGACCCTGCCATTGACAGGACCCCCAAACAGATCTGTGCCATCTAGCTCTTGCAGAAAATAGGCATTAGGACCAATGGTGGACTGAATGACGTAAGGACCTTGCCACAAACTATCAAACTTGCCATGTTTTCCCTTCTCCTCTCTTCTGGAGTCCCATCTGAGTACCTTATCTCCAATGTTGAAATCACAAGCCTTTGTTCTTTTGTCAAACAACTTCTTTATATTTTCTTGCACCTTTTGAGCTCTGCTGTAAACCTCTTCTCTTGTCTGCTGGAGATGTATTGTCTCATTGATCCTCCTTATCATGCTGCCTTCTTCTGATTGTATTTCTTGGACTAATTTTATCACTGGTACACCCAGGCTGGTAGGAAATACTGCATTTGCTCCATAAACAAGTTGGTAAGGGGACATTCCAATGGATTTCTTTATGTTCAATCTGTCTGCCCATAGAGCATGCACCAACTTTTTATGCCATGATTTTTTATTTTCCTCCAGCATCTTCTTGATGATAGTCACCAAACTTTTATTTGATGATTCAGCTAACCCATTACCTTGAGGGTAATAAGCAGTAGAATGACCAAGTGTAATCTGATACCTGTGACAAAACTCAATCATTTTTTTAGAACAAAAAGCAACAGCATTATCAGTAATAATCTTTCTAGGGCATCCGAATCTAGACAAGATATGGTCTTCAAGGAATTTTATAATGACAGAATCTGTGGCATTCCTAGAAGGGATGGCTTCAATCCATTTTGTGAAGTAGTCAGTGGCTGTGAGAATCCATTTGTGTTGGGCAGATGAAGTAGGATGGATTTCTCCTATGAAATCTAGGCCCCATTGTTGGAAAGGAGCTTCAACAATGATAGGTTGTAATGGTAAGGGAAGGAGCTTTCTTTTTCCCTCGAAGATTTGGCATTTATGACAGGCAACTATCATTTTATGGATATCTTGGAAGAGGGTGGGCTAGTAATAGCCAGCTCTAAGGATTTTATTGGCCGTGGTTTTCCAGTAGAGATGACCTCCACACTCTCCCTCATGGAATTCATGCTTGATCCTCTCTGCATCCACTTCAGGAAAACATTTAAGTAATAAACCATTAGCAGTTTTCCAATACAAACATTCATTTAAAATGCAATAGTTCCTAGCTTTCAACTTTAAAAACCTTGCCTTTGTTTTTGATAAATCAGGAGGAGCATTAAGATTTGTAAGTACATACAAGATGTCAGCATACCAAGGTGAGTTTTGGAACTTCTCTTCCACAGTGGGAGCAGATAATTCTTCCTGTTCATCCAAGGCATCTACCATGTTAATGTCAAGGGCTTGTAGATTAGATTCAACCATTAATTGAGCTAAGCCCTAACCTTTAATGAGTTTTGTGGGTTTGATCTCCAAATCATACTCTAGGATTGCAGCAATCCATTTGCCCCTCTTTCCATCTGGGTCTTGAGACAGGATGTCTTTTACCACTATGTTAGGCACATAAGCAATGGTGTGGGAATGAAGAATATACACCCTGAAGTCCTTTAAGGCCTTTACCAAAGCATAGGCTTGTTTTTCCATTATGTTATATTTAAAGGGTGCATCTCTTAAAGCCTTGCTGAAAAAAGCAATAGGTTGTTCCTGTCCCTCTGAGTTTTTCTGCAATAGGACTGCAGCCACTGTATGTTCTGAGGCAAAGGAAAAAATAAGGAAATCTTTTGAAAAGTCTGGGCTGATCAAGACTGGTGCCCGGGTGAGTGCATGTTTTACCAATTCGAAGGATTTTTTGGCTTCTACAGTCCATTTTACTCCTACACTCTTTTTGAGCATATTATTCATGTTCCTAAGGAGCTCTGCTAAGTTGGGAATAAACCTCCTCAAGAAGTTAATCTTTCCAATAAAGGACTGCAGTTCTTTTATGTTCCTTGGGTGGCTAATCTGTAGTATTCCCTCAACTCTTTTTGGATCTATTTTAATTCCCTTTTCTGATATAATATGGCCAAGGAGTTTACCCTCTTGTAGGCCAAATATTGTCTTTTTGGGATTTAAAGATAGCCCAAATCTCCTGCATTTTTCAAAGAATTTCCTTAGATGTTTAAGGTGCTCTTCATCGGTTTTGGAATAAACTGTTATGTCATCAAGGTAAATTACAATGAAGTGCCCTATTTCTTCTGAAAATGCAATGTCCATGGCCCTTTGGAAAGTGGCCCCAGCATTCATTAGTCCAAAAGGCATCTTCACATACATGAAAGTGCCCCAAGGAGTGGTGAAAGTTGTTTTGAGTTGGTCTTCAGGGAGTACTAAAACTTGGTTATATCCTGAAAAACCATCTAACAGGGAAATCCTCTTTGAACCAACTACCTTCTGTAGAATGTGTTCCATTTTGGGCAGAGGATAATTGTCTTTTAGGGAGGCTCTGTTAAGGTTTCTGAAATCAATGCAGAGTCTTATTTCTCCTGTCTTTTTCCTCACAGCTACAAGATTAGAAACCCAATTTGAAAACCTCACAGGCACAATGATTCCTGCCTCATACATTTTCTTGATTTCCTTTTCCACTAGAGGCAGTTGTATTGGATTAATTCGACGCAGTTTTTGCTTAAAGGGTTTTTGTTTTTTTCTCAAAGGAATCTTGTGCTTGATGACCTCTGTATCATAGGATTTTAAGTCTTGATAGCTCCAGGAAAACACATCGACAAAGTCTTTAAACAAGTCAATGTATTTCTTTTTGATGTCTGACGGTAAGGACCTAGCTAATTTAATCATTTTGGGCTGATCCTCAGTGCCTATGTTGCATTCTTTGACCTCAGACTCTGTATATTCCACTGTGGGTTTCTTTGCCACGTCGTTAAAATCAAACAGGTCTTCTAATGGTGCTAGCCCCCTAGGTATGTTTTTATCCTTTGCTGACAATACCTCAATGTCTTCATTTTTTGTGTCCTCGTATTATTTAGTATGAGTTTCGAGTTTGTTAGTTAACATGTTGATTTCTACGGGACAAGATGGTTCTTCTTCTTTAGGGGGTTGTTCGTTTAGGCAGTCTTCATCGGATTTAGAATATGAATCAGATGATTCAAACTCATTCCTGCCAAGCAGGAAATCCTCTATCTGTTTTTCGTCCTCAAAGACCTGCCAATATTTTTTATTATCAGGCACAGCTGGTCTAAATTTCATCTGAGTTGTGCAGTCTTTAATTTCATATGGGGCTAAGCATGTCCTAGCGGCAAAGGCTAAATTGTGTGCGACAATATTTCGTTTTCTTGGGACAAAAATCATTTTGGACTCCTCAAAAGTTTTCAAAAGGTCGATGACATCGTTTCGATAGGCTCTAAGTCTGGGATGGTTTGCATTATACTCCCCATTGACTTGCCTAATCACTAATTCTGAATCCCCATGGACATTGATTCTTCTGGCTCCTAACTTTTTCAACAGATGCAAGCCTAAGATAAGAGCTTCATACTCGGCGATGTTGTTAGAACACTGAAAGTTTAATTTGCAGGATATACATTCTGTGTGATTGTTTTCAGTGTTAATAATCCAGACACCTGCACCAGCAGTGCTCTTAGTGCATGACCCGTCGAAGTACATAGTCCACAGAGGACCGTTTTCGGTTTCATCCTGGTTAGTGCCCTCGTCAACTAACGTGCTCTATTATTGTTGTTGAAAATCAGCACTTAGTTGAATTGGTTTCGAGTTCTTAGGTTTTTCGCTGTGTTGAAGGTTGTTGTCTTGATTTTCAAGTTTTAAGGGCGATGGGAAGATATCCCATGGCTCAAGGTCTTTGTTTGGTTTACTAATGCCTTGACATGTATCAAACTGTTTTGACATTTCTGAGTTGTGTTTCTCTTTCTCGCCATTGGAAATCAATCCTGTTAAAGTGACTGATTCAGTAAGTGTGTCATCATTATGTTCTATTCTGAGATCTAGAAGATGTTGTGCTGGATCTTGTTCCTCAAGATTTTCATGGAGTTGAAGGAGAGGGGCAGTTTGTTGTTTTCCATCTTGGCTATGTTCATTCAGGTGGGTTGTTTCAATGCACTGTTCGAAGGTTTCTATCTCGTTTTCTTCCGTCTCTAGAACTGCATTCATTTCTAGATTTGGGGTTTCTAACCATTCGACTGAGTCGTTGTCTTCTAGCTCTGGCTTATTTGAAGGTTCGTCATTATAAAGGATAAATTAATCCAAGTCAGTATGGACAGAGTAAATGGGGGAATTCTCAGGCTTCTCTGGGCTACTGACCATGAATTTCAAGTGTGCCTCTCTGTATAGTCTTCTAAGCTGGCTAAAGATAGGGATAGAAGCATATGTTCCATCCATCTGCATTGTACCTTGCAGCTTGGCACCCCATGATCTTGATAACAACATGCCATACTTAGGGGGCACATCAGCCACTACAACATCCATAACCATGCACTTGGCTAGGATTTGAGTCAAACTCACACAAAGGTCTTTGATTAGGCCAAGGCATTTCACTCTGGTAGAGTCAAAAGAATATAAGTCCTTGTAAGGTCGTGTTATTTCTAGCCCTAGCCTTTCCATTATCACTTTTGGCATAAGGTTGTGTGAGGCTCCAGAGTCATGCATAGCATTATGCAAGATTTTGTCATGGACATTTAGGCTGACATAGAAAGGGGGTAATACCCCTTCTTGAAATTTACCTTCAATTTTAGGACCAAAAATAAGCTCTGGCTGGTCATCATTAAAATTGACTGTGTCATTACTGTCCTCAATATTTAAAGCCTTCAGAATTTGGGCTCTATATGCATGCTGGGTAGCTAACTCAGTCAAAGGAACAGAGATTTTTATCTTTGAAATTTCCTGCTCTAGGCTGAAAGGAATTTGACTCTTTAAAGTGCTGGTTTCAGTCTTATTAGCTATCAATTTCTCAGCAACATCAGTTTGCTGACTTGTTCTATTAACACTTGACAAAATGGTTTTGACAGGAGTACTAGCTGAGATGTTAGTACTACTAATGTCTGCACTTTGTTTTTCATTGTTTTGAGTGCTTTTCTCTTTACCTTTATTAGAATTCTCAGTCACTGTTTTATCCTTCTGTTTGACAACTTTAGGCTTAGTTACATGGTTGTTTTGTGAAGATTTGTCAGAGGTTTTGGAGTTGGGGGTTTGTTGACTGGTTTTGCTTCTGAGGTAATATTATTTTTGAGACTCTATGACAACATTTTGCATGTCTTGATAATAATTTTCATCATCATCTCTTGTGTCAACATGAGGTGTATATAGTCCTTGTGTTCTAACATAATGAATCTCACAGTCATCATTATCTACCCCTAACATGTTGACATCCTCTTCCTCTGTTATCTCATCTGTTTCCTCAACCTCACTTACGAAGTTTTGATGAAAGGGAGGGGTGATCTGTTGGTCATCTTCCCTAAGTCGGTTTGGAGGTTGATTTCTTCTAAAATTCTGGCCCTGGTTCTGGTTTCTGTTCTGAGAGGCAGTTTGGTTTTGACTGGCTTGTGTTCTCTCAAGAATGCTCATTTTCTTCATCATTTCCTCCATCATTTTCTCCATTTTTGAGTTTGAAGTGGAAGGTGTGGACTCCTCTCTAAAAGAAACTCTCTTCTCAACCTTCATTCTTGCTCTCTTCTCCATTAAATTGACTTCCACCGAAAGAGCACCCCTTTGCATATCTTCAAGAGTTGCAAAGTCTCTTTCTCTTAGCGAATAGGTCATGTCAGAGTCAAACCCTTCAGGAAACTTGTTTAAAGCTGAGCCCTGTGGAGGTTTTAGTTCTGGGGGAAGTGCATTATAGATACTGTTGAATCTAGTACAATAAGCTTGTACACTTTCCCCAGTGTTTTTATGGAGGTTGTTGTAATCAGCAAGGATTTGAAGGGGATTCTTCTTTACTTCCCATTTGTTTAAGAATGTTTGATGGAAGGCTTGGAGATCATTGATACTATGGGGGGCTAGACCTTTGAACCATTTTCTTACTTCTCCCCTCAGACTTTGAGCAAACAATCTAAGCTTGAAAGAATCATTATCAATTTCATTTTTGTCAAAGTAGTCATTCATCTTATCCACATGTTGTGATGCAGTTGTAGCATTGTTATCATCATATAATGGAATTTTGGACTGATAGTCCTGTGGAAGATTGACTAGGGGTATAGGAAGGACTAAAGGAGCATACCATGTAGCCATGGCAGGTGGTGGAGGTGGATTTACAAGAGGGACCGTAGGCTGGAGTGGAGTGGTTTGGACAGTGGATGTAGGGTGAGTGGAAGTAGATGGACCAGGAATAGATTGCTGAGCTGATCTTGGATGAGAGAGACCTAGGTTGTTAAGGAAATGTAAGTCAAGAGGTGTGGTTTCTCTACCACCAGGATGTTCACTTGTCTCAGGAGATGAAAGTGAAGACTCAGAATCTAACTGATCTAAATCGCCAAGAGACCTGGTTCTAAAGGGATTTACTAGGTCATCTTGTGATTGTTGTAGAGCTGAAAGATTTTCTGGGACAGAATTAGCTCTCAAGGGTGATCTGAAAACAATTGATAATTTAATCCTAGGAGACTTCCAAAGGATGCTTTCTGGGTCATCAACTATTTCAGGTGGATCCGGGTCAGGATGGGCTCTAGTGTGAATCTTTCTAGGAGCCACTATGCTGTATTTTTTAGACCCCAATAACAAGAAAAGTTCAACCAGGTATGACAATATTTGAGAGGTTAACTAATCTGTTTTACACAAATTTCAATCCTATAGTCCTCTGACTGAGTTTGAAGGATAGTATAGTGATGAGGGTTCTTCCCAGTGGAGTCTTAAGGTTTGTTCAGGATTGTGGAGTCGCCAAGTGGAAGTTTTTAGCTCCTTTTCAGAGGTAAAAGGTTTTATGGTCCACTACCATGTTTATTAGATACCAATCTGAAATATTTTTGGGTTTTCTGAGTTATTGTGGTTGTATGGAAACTAAAGAGTTTATAAAAGCTGGCCAAGCAACTATGAACTCAAAAAGGTCCCCAGTGGAGTCGCCATTATGTTAGCACCCTGTAATTAGCAAGATTGGCAAAGTCCAACTGCAGAGGTAACATCATACCACTTTGGGATTCAAGGATCTAGCCCTCCTGAATCCAGAGAGGGATCTCTCTATAAATGAGTTAAAATATGTGATCTTCAAAGGCTGAAATTGTGATATTAGGCTAGTTATGAAGAGCATGGGTTTGATTTGTTTGTTTTTGGTTGGGCAAAGACATGATGAAGATGAAAGGAAGTTCAAAATAAAAGGTGAAGATGTCTGCAAATGAAGGAATGATTCAGCTGATAGAAAAGGGCAAAGACATTTTTAACCCATTGGGCTATGGAGTCATAGGAGGATTTAATTGGACAACAAGATTCAAGAAGGACCCATGGGGCAAGTTACTTATATCAAAGGATCTTTAAAGTGATTTTATGGAATGAAACAGATAAGAAGTGAAAGACCAAACAAAAGGAAGGACAAAGCACAGTCTAAGATCAAGTAAGTACTTTTAAACTAGCTTGCTTTCAACATGTACTTAAGGGGAAACATAAAATTATTTCTGTTGATCAAGTAAGTGCTTTTAAACTAGCCTGCATTGAAGTACTTTCAATCAGAAACATTTAAAAAACAGCTCGAACTGCTTAAGATCAGGTAAGTGCTTTTAAACTAGCCTGCTTTCAGCATATTCGATAAGGAAACATAGATGATAATCACAAAGAGCAATCTGGATCAGGGAAGTACTTTTAAACTAACCTGCATTAATATACTCTAAGGAAAACACAGGGAAGGCTCGTTTTAAAGAGAAATCTAGATCAGGGAAGTACTTTTAAACTAACTTGCATTAATATACTCTTCAAAGAGAACATTCAAATGAAGAAAACATAGAAGTAAAGCTTTCAGTAAGAGTAGGGTACCGTGGAGAGTACATCCTAACTCTATGTTTGCTGCTCTTTATTAGAGAAAGTGAACAGAGTGAAAAAATTAAACAACATAACAATTAACAGTAAGGAGCACATCACCATTGAAATAATTGAGGATTCCATGAATCAACAGCTTGTATTGATGTTCAAACCGGTTACAATCTGCAAGCCCGGTGGGTCTCTACAGCTTTTAAATTCTCATATCAGCTTGTGTATCTTTCAGTTACAAGATAGGGAATCAGTAGCTTCAGAATAACCATTACATGCATTCAGATGTCCAGAGACCAACATTTTCTCATCTTCTATAACAGTATTTATAGAAGAATGAAGAGGTGGGAGGATTTCCCCGGGGTCAAGTATTATCAATTATGCAATTAATGCAATTCCTGGCCTTTGGGAACCAGGCAAGGCATAAGGTGGGAATATAATCGTTTATAACTCTACTTCATAACTCTGTTTGTGTCATTCGAGGCCAAATGATTGAAAAGACCTGCTTCCCGACTGTTTTTCAACTTCCAGAATGGTTTTGCCGATAATTAGAGATAAGATTCTTTGATTTGCATTAATTGTTCGGCGATCTTTAATTTCTGCGAGGCTGCTGGTGTCTTTTGGAGCTATGGAGGGTTCAATTAGCCTCTTCTTATGGCGGTGGAGGGTTTCTCAGCTCGACAAATGTCTTCGTCGTTCCCCAAAACACCTTTAATTAACTTGAAATCCGTGTTTTGGGTCTTCAAACTTCCTCTTCTGATATCTTATGTCTTCGGCGCTGATACTCTTTGACGGCGCCCAATTTAACTGTGTTTCTTGGTGTGCAGGGGTGTGCAGGGTCAAAATGGCATCAATGACTCATGAATTCACTGATAAAGTGTAAATATAAACCCCAGAAATGATTTTTAATGTATTTTGAAGGCCAGAGGATCATCACCCTCCGCCTGCGAGTTCTTTTCTATTATAATAAGAAAAACTTCAAAACCCTGCAAAATACAAGAAATTGTTATAAAATCCTGCGTTATATAGGTTGACTGCATCAGAGGGTGTGCGGAGGAGCGCGGCCGTTGGATGGCATCATCCAACGGTCAGGATTAATCGAGAAATGTTATACGGAGGCGAAAAGAAAATCAAATCTGAGCCGTCGATTCACGCAAAATCGATGGTTGGGAGAGGGAAATGGAAAGTCAGCGGCTTGGTTACAGCGCGAGCACTTTTGTTAATTGCCGGATCATCTTGGGCAAGCGATCACAGTTGGATGAGGGTCTGCAGATCGGACGGCTGTGATGAATTCCGCTGGGCGACTTGGTCCGAATGATAATGCGCGGGGGACTAAGGTTAAACAACGGTTTTGAAAAAGTGCCAAGGATGCGTGTCGCTGATTGTATGGATTCGCTGGCCATCGGGAAAAAACCGCCTCCTGCTGATGAGTGGTGCGGAAAAACCAAGCGGGTTTGGTAAACAGCGCATAGATGGGGGGTCCACAAGGTAAGTCGCGCTCCGCACCGTTCGATCTGTGGAGCAGATCGACGGCGAAGATTTATTAAAAACGAACCAGTGGAAAACCTTTGTAAACAATAAAAATTTACATTTCTCCGCTTTACAAAGGAAAAATCGTTTTTTATACGAAAAACGGGGTATCGTACGGTGGGCCCGGCGGATAGATCGCATCGCAAAAATTTGCGATGGGTTAATGGATTGAAACCACAAATCTGCACTTTGCGATATGCGATGGGCAGAAAACTGCGATGGGTTTGATCGCATCGCAAATATTTGCGATGGGTCGATTAACCAACATATGAAAATGCGATATTGCGATGGATCGCAGCACATGTTTTTGCGATCAAAACTTTTAAACACGAAACTGCAATTTGGATTTTTCGATTTGCGCTTTGCGATACGCGCCAAAGGGTTTAAAACTTGGTTCCAGGGTGTGGGCGTATGGAAGAAAAGGGGTTAAAAACTTAGCCCAAGGGGCTTCAGTCCTTAAAAAGTGTTTTTTGAGTGTTTTTCAAAGGAAATGGAGGATTTTTAGGGGTTTCGATAAGGCAAAGAAGGAGTCTTTAAACCTTAGGAAATGGATTTTTATGAATGGAAGAAGGGAACTCATGAAAAATAGAGGAATTCATGGAGAAAAAGGGGAAACAAATGAAGGTTAGTTCTGAAGTGGGGGAGGGAAAATATGGCCTTTGTAGAAGTGATCTGGCTTGGAAATCAGCAGGATTTCTGAGTCTTTTGAAATGTAAACAGCAGTGTAGGATCTGGACAGAGGGAAAAAGGCAGGAGGCCTTAAAGAGACTTCAAGAGCCAACAACTTTTAGTGATAAAATTTGTTCAAGAGCCAACAACTTTTAGTGATAAAATTTGTTCCTTGGAGGCTCCAGAAAGTTTTAGCCACCTTTTGGTATAACAAAATATTATAGGTGGCTAACAGTTTAAAGAAGAATTTGGTTTATGTTCTATGTTGGAAGAATATGGCTATGATGTGACCTTCAGTGAAGGAAAGGTGTTCCTTCGTCACAAAGCCATGGGACAGGTGAAAAATATTTGGGTTCGAGTAAAGAATCTCTATAAACTAGATGTACAGGACTGCGCAGAACTAAGTAGGAAAGCAAAGAAGGTGGAAATTCGAGACATTGATCAGTTATGGCACTAGAGGTTGGGCCATCTACACCATACCACTTTTAGGATCATGCAGTGGATTTCTACAAGAATTCCAAAGGGTGCACTTGCGTATAGAGACACATGCAAAGGGTGTACATTGGGGAAGTATACCAAAGCCAAATTTCACAATAAGGAAATCCAAGCCAAGGTGATCCTTGAGAGAGTTCACTCATATGTGTGTGCACTGTTCTCGACAACTTCCACAACAAATCACAAGTATTGTTGGCTTGAGGGGTCCTGACCCGGGTTCAAAGTTAAGCGTAACCAACAAAACCCTCTTACTACTGGCTCTTTCGGTAGTGACCTACTTGCGTAGGTCAAAGTCTCACCCAGAGCAGTATGGGGGGTGCTGGAACTAGTTTTCCACACCTTGAGAGAGAATTAAATGTTGTGGGTGTCCACAGATCTATAATAATAACATATTGTCTTACGCACTAGAAACCCTAACCAAGAAAATCTATGTCAAATTACGCAGGCTACCTTGTGCACACATAAATAGTGGCTTTGCAATATTTTCAATAGTATTAATAAAGTGATATTAAGGTCTTACAGTAATACAGCTATGTAACTAACATTCATATTAAGCAATAAAACAGGTACGCAACTGATCCAATCATAAATAACATAAATCGTAAGCAAAACAAATCACGGGAACATATCACAAATGCATTTAGTACTCATAATTATCCCAAACACTTACTTATTCATTAAAAGTTCGCAAAACCCTTTACAATTCTTCAGATTCACCCGCGCACACAGCCAACGGGGTCTGCACACAGCCAGACTAAGGTCTCTGTGCATACAGCCAGCAGGAGCCTTTCAACCACAGAAACGTATAGATTTGATTCAAAGTTCAAAACATACATAAAATTCTATCAAAATACGTCTTATCTGACTCAATCTATACTTCTATTTATATCTTAGCCTGCGCTCATCCTAAGGTTCGCAAACTATGGTTTGTGACTCCTAGTTTTACCCTTTATCCCATTACAACTCATGAAGGGACTTTGGCCCGCTCCAAAGCCCCTTGAATATGCATTTATTAGTGTGCACGACTCAAAACTACCAAAAAATACAATTAATTACTCAAAATTGCAATCCTAAGGGACCCTGCTCTAGCAGTCCCCAATAAAATCTTGTGCCTCGCCCTGAGTCATAGAGGTACTAGGGTCTTCATCTTCATCTTCAATTCCTCGATGGTAGCAATGAAGGGTGCAAGGATGCTCGTGCTCTGATCGGCTCGGCTGCACTCTACGTTGTATCCACCAATTTCTGAGAAGTCAGCCCCTCTTTGGTGAGATTGATACTCTGGTACATTTGGTTTAGATTCTTCAAAGCAGCATCCAAATCTTGTGACAGCTTCATCGCTTTGTCTTCCCATGGCTTCATATGGTCGGTCATGATGTGATTCTTCCTCAGCAAGTCTTCAAGCTCATCTCGCAATATCTGGCTTGTCTACAACCGAGTCATTCGCTGAGTAGGCACAAATGTTGGCAGTGCCTCTTGAAGGTCATCAAATGCCTGCTCCTTGGCATGCATTTTTTATGAAACATTTCTGACAAGGGGATCCATATGCACAGATTTCCATAGGCCGATAGTTTTTTCAAGTAGCTCGAGGTCCTTATTGACTGTTGCTACAATAATTACTGAGGCTTCTTTGACTAAGGCAGCATGCTGCAATCACACTTTTGGCGGAGTTTCTGGTTGAAGTTTGGCATGCTACTCTGCAATTTGTTGCTCAAAATCTACCTTAACTTCCTGCACTTTGGATTTGGAGGCCTTAAAAGCTGCTACTATACCCCCGACTTTGGCTTGTAGTGCAGCTAAAGTAGGGATGGAAACCTTATTCAGGTCACCACAAAGTTGGTTAATCAGGTTTTCCAATTGCATGCATTGTGCCACCCCTACCTGCAGTGCTCTCTAAGCCTGGAGAGACTATTTTGTCTTTGCTATGACCTTCTGCTCTACTTCAGTAAGTTTCTAGTGCACATGCACCTCCCTGCACTGCAGCGCATCTGTGATGACCATTTGTATGGCATGCAACTTACGACTCAGCAGCATCGATAAATCAATTCCAACTTCTGAGCAGGTTTGCACCTGCGCGCGCAATGCAGGTTGTTCTACTGTAATTTCTGCTCCAGGAAAGGGGTAGATCTTTCGATTTGATGTGTTTAGGATCATAATGGTGCTCTCATTCACTTGAATCAGCCTCACTTGATTCACACTCGCTTGAATGTTATCTATCTTGAGCTGCAACACCTGTAATCCAGTCTACATAGCTTCAACTCCAGCTCTGTACTGCTCCTCAACCGCAGTCCACCTATCCTTAGAGGCAGATGAAATCACATCTGCTATCCTATCAAGGTCATATTCAGTGAGTGTGACGTTATCTGTGCCTCCGACCTTCGAACCTTTTCGCTTCTTGTGCATGCCGTTGGGGGTTTCGATGTCACGCTTAGTTCCTCTGGGGGATTTGACTTCTACACCATCTAGGCTATCTGTGCCTCCGAGATCCACCTCAGCTTCTTCTTCCAGTTCCTTTTCCTTTTTTGCTTCTTTTTCCTTTCCGATTATTGTTGTCTCCTTTCTGGATGTTTAGGCTATGACAAGATGGGTGGAGCCAATCCCAACCTTCCATGCTTCTGACCAGGTCGCAATGACTTGGTCAATTTCCACCTCTGTCACCATATAATGAAGGTTTTACCATACTGGTTCCAGGCACGCTTAGATCTACACATGGTGCATGGTCACCTAGAAGTTTGCAATAGCTCTGTACTTTTCATAGATGGTTGGGGACAACCAGGGCCATGAGTGTATAGATGCTACAAAATCTCCCTGGAATAAGACCCAGAAGATCTTATTCTCTTTTACTCTCTTCGAGTCTCGTGAATCCAAAATATTAGCGTAGTGCACTCCTTCACACACACCAAGTTCTACCTCTAGGAGGACTGCACCCTCTGGTGTCTCCCATGCAACCAAAGTGATTAACATAAACAACCACGAATAACAAACTTCTTCCCTTCGTCTTGAGCCTTGTGCACATTCTCCAGGAACTCCATGCATAGGTACTAGTACCAATTGTAGCTCACCCCCTTCTCACACTATCATGCTAGCACGATGACATGTGTAGGGACTACCTTAGGGCGGCACTTGTGCATTATCTTACATCCTAGGACTAAGGGTCCTAGGCGTACTATCGGGTCTTCGAGTTGCTACACCAAGAATCCCCTAGAGTCTCATCCTACCTTGTAGTATTTCTTGACCGTGGAAGCTACCTTTAGCTCCTGGCTCTTTCCATACTGGGCCATGGGATGGGGGCCCTTTTTGGGAAATTCGGTAGTCCAGTGGATCAGCACGACATCAATTGGAATTCTATTTTGGATCCATAGGTACCCATTGTGCACTAGCGCCAACAGTTGGCGCTCACAGATAGCTATGATGGGGTACCTACATGGGCTCTAACTTCACAACGTCATCATATAGTACTTGCTCCAGGTAATACTCAGGCGCTAACTCAGGGAACATCTGCTCATTTTCCAGGTCATAATCATCAAAATTTACCAGAGGGATTTTTCCAAACATATCCCCCTCAAAAGGGACTACATGTGGAATTAATGGCATCTATAGATAGTCGCGCACCACATCTCCATCCTTTGAGGCTTGAACAGAGGGTCTGCGCGGCTTACATACTTTGTTTTCCATGAGATGGGCTCGATGAGCATGGCCTCCTCAGTTGCACTCATTGGTCTCTTGGTCGGGTCACCTATAGGAGACCTATCCTTTTTTGCTTGGAACATGGACATAACGTGTTTTTGATATGTCCTCGGCTTCGAGGTTGAGCCCTTAGTCACCTTTCCCTTTACTTTGGCAGGTTTTGACACTACTTCTTACATTGGATTAAGGGGTCTTGACCCAGGTTTGGAGTTAAGTGTAACCAAAAAAACCCTCTTACTACTAGCCCTTTCAACAATGACCTACTTGTGCAGGTCAAAGTCTCACCCGAAGCAGTATAGGGGGGTGCTGGAACTAGGTTTCCACACCCTGAGAGAGAATTAAATGATGTGGGTGTCCACAGATCTATCATAATAACAGATTGACTTATGCACCAGAAACCCTAACCAGGAAAATCTAGGTCAACTTACGCATGCTACCCTGCGTGCGCACAGATAGTGGCTTCGCGATCCTTTCAACAGTCTTAATAAAGTGATATTCAGGTCTTACAGTAATAGATCTATGCAACTAACATTCATATTAAGCAGTAAAATAGGTACGCAACCAATCCAATCATAGATAACATAAATCATAAGCAAAAAAAATCACATGAACATATCATAGATGCATTTAGAACTCAGAATTATCCCAAACACTTCCTTATTCATTAACAATTCACAAAACCCTTTACAATTCTTCAAATTCACCCGTGCACACAGCCAATGGGATCCACACACACCCACCCTAAGGTCTCCGCGCATATAGCCAGTATGAACCTTTCAACCATAGACACTTACAGGTTCGCTTCAAAGTTCATAACACACATAAACTTCTATCAAAATTTGTCTTATCTGACTCGATCTATACTTCTATTTATATCTTAGCCTGCGCTCATCCTAAGGTCTGCAAACTGTGGTTTCCGACTTCTAGTTTTACCCTTTAGCCCATTAAAACTCATGAATGGACTTTGACTCACCCCAAAGCCCCTTGACTATGCATTTATTAGCACGCACGACTCAAAACTACTAAAAAATACTATTAATTACTCAAAATTGCGGTCATAAGGGACTCTGCTCCAACATGTATTATGTAATTTTTGTTGATGATTTTTCAAGAAAGTGTTTGATTTTCTTCATGCAAAAGAAAGATCATATGTTCTCCAAGTTTTGTGAGTTCAAGGCACTTGTCGAGAAAGATACGGGGAAGAAGGTGAAGGCTCTAAGGAGTGAAAATGGTGGAGAATACACCTCTAACAAATTCAAGAACTTCTATGCCTTAGAAGGAATTCGAATAGATTTTTTTGCACCTCATAACCCACAACAGAATGGGGTTGCAGAAAGAAATAATAGGATGATTGTGGGAGAAACATGAGCTAAGTTGCATGATCAGGGCCTATTGTTGCATCTATGGGTAGAAGCATGCAATACAACAGCATTTGTACAGAACATAATTCCTCATCAAATGCTTGGGATGAGTACACCATAGGATGATTTTTTAGGTAAGAGACCATATGTGTCGTATTTTAAAATTTTTGGTTCATCTGTTTATTTCCATGTGACTAAAGATGCCAGGAATAAGCTAGAACCAACAAAAAAGTTGGGGATATTTGTGGGGTACACTGATACACCTCACAACTATGAGAGGTACTTACTAGCACACAGGATGACATTGGTCAGAAGATATGTAAAATTTTAAGAAGACAAATCTATGCAATTGTCTCTTAAGAGGGAGCTCAAGTTGCATGCAGTTGCATAGCTCTTGGCTCCAAAGGATCAACCTTAGGATGTGGAGCAGCCACAAGCATAGGAACATAGAGTTAGAAGTCACTCATGTAGACAATTATTGTTGGATGTGAGAGAGAATGTCAGAGCACCCACATCACAACGCAGGAAGGGAAGGTCCCAGGAGAGGTACAATGGATACATGGCTCTTATGAGCGAAGGTATTGAGATAGTACCATCCTATTTTGAGGAAGTAGTGAAGAATCCAGTGTGGTTTGATGCCATGCTTGAGGAGTTTAACTCCATCATCAGAAACAATGCATGGGAATTTATCCGAAGACCCGTGGGGAAGTCAGTTGTAGGATCCAAATGGGTCTGGTGAAGCAGGAAGTATATGGGAATGTGGAGAAGCACAAGGCTAGATTTGTGGCCAGAGGGTTCTCTTAAGTGGAGGGGATTGACTATGATGAGACTTTTGCACCAGTTGCAAGGTTCTCATCTATTAGATCCATCCTTGCACTCTTAGCATAGATGGGATGGAAGATAAATCAGACAGATGTAAAGACAGCCTTTCTCAATGGAGTTATTGAGGAAGAACTGTAAATTGAGCAACCAAAAGGTTTTGATACTTTAGATAGGGATTTGCATGTGTGCAGACTCAAGAGAGAACTGTATGGAATGAAGCAAGCACCTTGTGCTTGGTACACCAGGATTGATAGCTATTTCACCAGGTTTGACTTCACCAAGAATGAAGTGGATGCGAACCTATATCATATTGTGGTTGATGGTAAGATTTTTATTATTTTACTTTATGTCAATGGTATGATATTGTCAAGTGATGAGCAACTCATAAAGTCTTGCAAAGAGGATCTTGCAAGAGAATTTGAGATGAAGGACATGGGGCTCTTACATTATTTCCTTGGATTGGAAATATGGAAAGAGATGGGGAGTTATTTGTATCTTAGGGAAAGTATGCCAAGGAGATTCTGAGGAAGTTCCACATGGAGGACAACAAACCCATGGAGACTCCTATAGCAGGAAACTGGAGGAAGGAGGATGCTACTTTGGGAGAAGTAGTGGATGCTATTGTTTATAGGCAGATGGTGGGTTCACTCATGTATTTGGTGAACACACGACTCAACATATTCTACACAGTTAAACAGCTGAGCTAACCTATGGTTAAGACGACCAAGCTCTTTGGAAGGTAGGAAAGAATGTGTTGAGATATCTCATAGGCACTAAAAAGTATGGATTATGGTACAGAAAGACAGAGGGAGTGAAGCTTCAAGGCTTCACCGATGCAGATCAGGTAGGGAGTCCATTTGACCAGAAGAGCACATCAGGAGGCATCTTCAGCATAGGATCAACTGCAGTTTATTGTTATAGTAGGAAAAAAATATCAGTTTATCTCGGTTCATCAGATGCAGAGTACATGGCATCCAGTCAAGAAGCATACGAGGCCATTTGGATGAGGAACATACTTGTTGGTTTTTTGGGTCAACAGATGGATCTGACAGTAATACATTACGATAACCAGAGTTGCATCAAACTCTCAGTTAATCCAGTATTCCATGACAGGTCCAATCATATTGATATATAGTATCACCATCTCAAAGATTGTTTTCAGAGGTAGAGTATGTCATTAGAGTACATTCCCACGGAGGAGCAGGATGCAGACATCTTGATGAAGGCACTCACAAGAAGAAAATTTAAATTCCACAGACGCAGAATCAGGGTAGAATATAATCACTTTCTAGTTGAGATGGAGTGTTGAAATGGCACCCCAATTGGGCTTCTAATTTACTTTTCCCTTAATTAAATTGGAAGAGAAATTGTAATTTCATCTCATGACAACTTGTATTAGTTAACTAAGTCAGAATGAATGAGTTAGCTTAGGGAATTAGATTTGAGGGTTAGAGAGTAGGCATGTAGAGTTCTCCCATGATTTAAGGGGGTCCAGCTATATTTATTTGTGATTTGTAATTAGTTAACTTAAGAAATTGAGTTAAAATCAGTTTAACTAGTTCTAACTGAGTGATGAGCTAGTGAGAGGTCTAGTGAATTAAATATGATTTAATTCAAAAGTAGTGATTAATCATTTAACTCATAATTCATTATAAATAGTTGTTGCATGTTAGTTCTAAGAAAGACCTATTTGAGACTGAGGTTAAATGGATGATAACTATCTGTTGTATAATTATAAATTGTATAGGTTAGTTATAGAGTCACGAGGAGGCCAAGGATGCAGTGCGCAATCAATTATAAATAATTTCCTATTTAATAGGATGAAAATTCCTCCAAGAATATGTGAGCAAGGCAGACTGAGAAGAGGTTGAGAATTTGCTAAGTAATTCGCTGATTTTTCCTACATCAGAGTGAGATAGTTGACAGAGTGTAGGAATTTCTGTAAGAGAGAAAGTGTTGTATTGTTGCATGGTCTTGAATTTATACAATATACATATATTAGGGTTTTAGGATGTGTTATTTCCCCAGATACATCTTTTTTTGTGTGATTGATTGTCTCTTTCTCTTGTTAAGTGATTGTGCGATCATGTTTTGTTTTCACAAATTGTATAAGGATTCAATATATTTTTTTAGTACATTACAAGATTAGATTGAATCTCATTGTTAGATTTTCTACATTTATAACAACTTTTCTGGATGTATGGGAATTCTATAAAGGTTATCCAGAAGAGAAATTGGCCCTTGTTCTATCCAATCCAAGTTATGATCAACCATGTCTTTGTCTCTTTCCTCCTCAACCTTTTCTGAGTCTGACGAACCTTCTCCTTCACTTTCTAAATCGTCATTAAACTCAAAATCGACTCTCAATTTTTATTCGTTAGAAAGAACAATATCTTCCTCATACTCTTCTTGAATGGGTGGATGCATCTCTTACTAAATTGTGTCTTTTTAAGACCCTGCTAACTCCTCAAGAGTGGAAAAAAACCAAATCTTCCACTGATGCAACCAACACACCAGTGTGGGTTATTTCTTTCTTCTTATAATGATAAGGAATATTATGAGCAACACGGAGTAAAACGATAACTTTCACGAATGGACAGGTGATAGGTCGAATCACCCAGATTTTTCGTAGGTAACCTCATAGGCCAACTCTGGACCAGGTTGAGAAGAATGTCCTACTTTGGGAATAGGAGTTGGGATAGTGCTCGGGATATTACTTCCTTTTCCATACACTGAATGATTTTGGCATGTAGATTTATCATCCATTATTAGGGTATGCAGCTATGTAGGAGTCCCATCTAGAAATATGGCTCAACTACTGTCTACTTAAATTTTTAACTTGGATTAAGTGGTCAGCATGAGAGAGAAGCACATATGTGCTTTTGAATGAGCAAGATAGTGTGCCTTGTGAATGTTAAATTGTAGATGTATCAAGGTTATTTCATTGCAGAGGGGAATGGAGCTAGCCTCTAAAAGAGAAGTAATAGTAATAATCTAATGGAGACACACATGCAGATGAGAAATACTCATCTAACATCAAATGAAATAGTTCTTATATATGCGACGATCGTTACAATAATTATAACACATTTCCAATGATTTAAGCACCAAAGCCACTGAAATAGTTCAATTAGTTTAGTATATGTGAAAGTGAACATGAATCATAAACATTAGTAATTACATGAACAGTCTTAAGTCATTCACAATCCATGCATGAGAATGTGTTGGCCAAGATTCTTAAAGTATTAAGAAAAATTTCCAAGATACATAAGTACAATGAACATCACTAGCTCCAAAAGTGGAGCGTTAGAGCCACTACTTTCTCCCCTATAGTACTAACTCTATCTCTCTAATTCCTTGTGGGAGAATCCAAGGTTAAAATTCCTTTGCATGAGTAATGAGGATCCTTTTATAACTTGAGGCATGACCTTTCATATCCTCATGACTCTTGAATTTCCAACTTCTAATGACCTTTGGACTTCTATAATGTTTGGACTTCCAAATGACTTTTGGAATTAAATATAACTCTCGGTATTACATGTCTTTTGGATTGCTATACACGACTCATTTTTCCATACATGACCCTTGGACTTCCACTTCTTTTTCCTTACAATAATTACATGATTTCATCATAACTTCCACATCATCATGTGCTGAGAATATGACAAGTCACTATCATTGATGACTTGGACTTGTAGTGATTGATGAGATGTACTTTATTCAATGGTGACATGGTTGCAACTCGTGTATTTTCTCTCAAATGTAGCTTCATATATTTTATGTCTTCACCCTCCAAAGGGTAATTGATCTTATGGAGTCTTTAGGGTGCTTCAATCATTAAGACTTTGATGTATTCTTTATTATTGAATGCTTCCTTTGGCTATCTTCTTTGCTCAATATTTCTCATGCATCCTTGCCATGATGTTATTGACACACATGCGACTGCAATCACTCATGGAAAAAAAACATCAGCATAAAAATACCCTATTATAACATGTTTCATGCACATTTTCCATTCATGTCTTAACAATGCACTTGAGAGAGGAAAGGAGAAATTTTTGGCGCAAGGGCACACTTCAAAAATTTCAAGGGTTGAGGAGATAAAGCTTAAGGGATTTGGGATGTGTTCATGCACTTAAGAGGAGAGATATAAACTCAAGGCCATGTGTAGGTCACATGTTCGAAGGACAACGTATGAGGCTTTAGGCTTGCCAAGTGCATTGTGTACTCAAGGCAACAAATAGGGCATAAGGCACAGAGCTGGAGGTTTAAGGAGAAGGTTTCATGGCTTCAAGGTGTTCTCATGTGTTTAGGAAGGCAAAGTAGGGTTTAGAGAATATTACTAAAGGCTGAAGGGATCATTATTTATATCCTTAGAGTGTGCTCATGTGTTTAAGGAGGGAACACTTTTTTGAGTTAAAGGAGTGTGCTCAAAGGAAGACTTCGTTCTTTAGGGCACAATTTGGCACAAGGAAGGGTAATTATGTTTCAGAATGCACATGTGCTCTTGTAGGGCGTAGAGAAAATTTTCGAAAAACAAAGGATTCCCTCTCAAGGCTCTAGTTTGTGCTCTTGCACTCTCAGCCTTAACAGGCTCACATTGGAACCCACATTTGTCTAAGTGTGGAAGATAGAAGAAGGGGTGGAATTGGTGAGTTTAGACATATAATCATGTGTGATGCATACCATCTCATCAATAAAACTTATATAGACTTAAAAAATGATAAATAGACATCAAAACGAAAATTTACAAACACTCCCCAGGTAGAATGGACAAAGTGTGTGCCACTGCGACCAAATGTGTTGTTTACAACAAACAAAGTGTCATGACCATGAAATCCACGATGGATTTTATAATCAATGTGAGGACATTGAAGAATGATCAAGAACACTTGAAACATATAAAATGACTCGATATGACACTTGATGACCAAGACTACGCTTGATTTGATAGTTGAGTGGGCTCCAAAATTTAAATGTAGTGAAATTTTAGAGGGTCTTGTAGCAATGACAATAGAAGGTGATGGAGGAAAGTTTCCATTCCCAAATTGTTAATGGATTGTATGATGTATTAAACTCAACAACCTATTTTGGTTGGAGATTACCTTTTCAACCGATTTAGTTGAATGCATTAAATTGGAGGTTGATACCATGGAAATCAATGCAAATCATTCTTGAACACCTACAGATCAAAAAATTTCCATTGTAGATCAAAATATTTGTTGATGAGAATAAATATCAAGGGCATATATTTATTTGGTGATTTTTTATTATGTTCAATATCTATGTTTTAAACTCTTGGAATAGAAAAGTGAAACCTAACTCATCGCTCTAGATTATTTTAGGATCATTAGATAAGTTTATCATGTGGTTGTGATTATTTTGGACATTCAAATCCTTTGTAACAACATGGAAACCTGGGCTAGATTTGGTGGACCATTTAGCATTACCTACAAACTTAGAGTCCCACCAGAGTTAGAATACCTTCCCAACTCCACCATTGCATGTGGAATAAAAAAAATTATCACCTGCAACATTAGTGGTATCAGAGAGAAATTTCCATAACTACCCCAGGAACGAGCTCATGGCTCACATAGTCAGAAGAGGAGTTCGAAGAGGAAGGAGGCTTGTAGCCAACAATGAGGTGATGGAAGTGATGAAACTTTTGGAAGCAAGACTAGACACCATGAAATCTAACAGACAAAGGGATCCTGAAGCTAGAAATGTGAGTGAGGAAGAGGAGGAGCCTTAAGAAGAATAAGCTACAACTAAGGAGACAATTGGTCTTAATATGTTGAGGGAAGCTTTGGGATCTACCTTAAGGCCTAAGCCTGAATTATCAACTTACAATGGAAACTTTAATCCTAAAGAACTTATGGCCTGCATCATTGACATGGATAAATTATTTTAGTATGAGGAGATGGATGATTAGAAAAAGGTAAAGTTTGTTGTTACTAAGCTAAAAGGACATGAAAATCTATGGTGGGATGGTGTGAATGATGAGAGGAGAAGGAAGAACAAGCCAAAGATCAAGAGTTTGGAAATGGTGGTTGCAAAACTCAGAGGCAAGTTCTTCCCCAAATATTATCATCTCTATTAGTGTACGTAGATGTAAAATCTTAGGCAAATATTGATGTCTGTAAAAGTGGTAGAAAAGTTGAATTTAAAGAAAATTAAACACCCAACACCTTATAAGGTGTCTTGGCTTCAAAAAGGTCGCCAAATATTGGTGAATGAGTAGTCTGAAGTAGATTTTCAAGTAGGAAACTACAAGGAAAATATTATTTGTAGTGTCATGTCGATGGATGTGTGCCACATTTTATTGGGCATACCTTGGAAGTTTGAAAGAAATGGCATGCATGATGGAAAGAGGAACACTTGTAAGTTATATAAGGATGTAATAAACCATACCTTGGTGCCATTGAAAGAGGAAGGTACAATAGAGAGTAATGACCCAAAGGCTTGGTTGATGAGTGGAAAGGATTTTTTGCAGCAGATGGAAGAAAATAAGGTAAATTTTGCTTAGTTTTCAAGCCTAAAATAATTCTTACAACAACTAAAATTATAGACTTTCCTTTTGAGATTCAAAAGATGTTAAATGAATTTACAATGACATTATTGTGGATGAATTTCATAATGAATTGCCACCTGTCAAGAACATAAGTCATCATATTGACTTGATACTTGGCCCGCAAGTTTACCAAACAAGGCTACATACAGAATGACTCAAGAAAATGAAGATATCAAAAATAAAGTTCATGAGCTTCTAGATAAAGGATTGATCAAAAAAAGCCTTAGCCTATGTGTTGTTCCCAAAGTGCTAAGCCCAAAGAAAGATGGTGGATGGAGGATGTGCATAGAATCAAGGGAAATAAATAATATCACAATTAGGTACATGTTTCTTTTACCCAACATATATTATTTATTAGACTGCTTAAGAGTTTCCAAATGTTTCTCTACCATAGATCTAAAAAGTGGATACTATCAAATCAAAATTAGAGAAGGAGATGAATGGAAGAAAATTTTTAAAACCAATGATTACTTGTATGAATGGATAGTAATGTCATTTGGATTGTCTAATGCACCTAAAACCTTCATGAGATTAATGAATGAATTGTTAAAGGAATTCATAAGGAAAATTGTGATTGTGTACCTAGATGAAATCTTATTGTATAATCAGTCTAGAGAGGAACATTTGAGGCATTTGAAGTATGTACTGAAAAAGATACAACAAGAGAAGTTGTTGAATAATTGAAATAAATGCTCATTCTTAAAAGTAGAGCTTATTTAATTGGGTTTTTTCATATATGGAGATCAGTTGAAGATGGATCCTAAGATGGTAAGAGAAATTATAGGATGGCCTTCTCCCAAAAATGACTTTGAAGTTATAAGTTTTCATGGATTGACAAGATTTTATGTAAAGTTCATTAGAAACATTAGTAAGAAGAGTGATCCAATCATGGAAACCATAAATAAGGATAAATATCCATTCCAATGGACCATTAAAGATGAAAAATGATTTCATTGCTAAAAAGGAAGATCACCAGGAAACATGTCTTGATGCTACCATATTTTATTAAACCCTTCCAAGTGAAATGTGATGCAAGTGGTGAAGCAATTGGAGTTGTGTTGAGTCAAGAGGAGAATCCCATAAAATATTTTAGTGAGAAATTGAATGAAGCAAGGAAGAGGTACTCATCCTATGACACAGAATTTTATGTTTTTGTCCAAGCATTGAAGAAGTGAAGGCATTATTTAATGTCAATGGAATTTATTTTTTATTCAGATAATCGTGCCTTACAATATGTATTGCAAAAACCAAAGTTGAGCCAAAAACATTTTAAATGGATATAGTACTTTTAGAGATTTACCTCTGTATTAAAGCTCATCAATGGTCAAGCTAACAAGATTGCAGACGCCTTGAGCAGAAGCAGTTTGATAATGCAGGAGAGTCAAATACATGCAACAAGTTTTGATTTCATGAAGGGATCGTATGAAAATGATGCAGACTTCAAGTAGGCTTATGATACATTTAAGAGTCCAATAGTCATGGACATAAGCAAGTAGCTTGAATATATGTTGCAGGATGGACTACTATTCAAAAATAGTCATCTTTGCAACCCAAAGTGTTCAATGAGGGAAATTTTAGTTAAGGAGAGACATAGTGGAGGATTAGGTGGACATTTTGAGTATATTAAAACTTATGAACTACTAAAGAATTTTTATTTTTGGCCAAGGATGAGGAATGGTGTTCAAAAGTTTTGTAGATAACTACAAAAATTGTTAGCATGCAAAAGGGAAGAGTCAAAACACAGGTTTGTATACCCCACTACCAATCCCAAACAAACATTGGGATTCGTAAGTATGAATTTCGTGTTGAGCTTTCCAAAAACGTGAAAATGTAATGATTCAATATTTGTAGTGATTGAAAGATTCTAAAGAATGGCTCATTTTATTTCTTTCTTTAAGACTAGTGATGCTACCCATATTGCTAACCTGTTTTTCAAAGAAGTGGTAAGACTGCATGGGGTACCCAAGAGCATTCTCTCAGATATAGACACCATATTATTAGGGAATTTTCAGAAGACATTATGGAGAAAATTTGGAACATAGTTTAGTTTTAGCTTAGCTTACCACCCACAAACCAATGGACAGATTGAGGTAGTTAACAAAATCTTGGGAAATATCTTGACTAGATTAGTTGGGGAGCATCCCTATAGTGGGATCAAGTTCTTGCTCACGTAGAGTTTTGATATAATGATTTTCCAAAAAAATGGTTAGGCCAAAGTCCATTGCAAATCATATATGGAATGCATCCTAGAGGAAATTCATGAGCTCAAGAGTTTAGGATGAGTTGAAAAAAGGAGTTCAAAAGGAGAATAATTTTCCATAACCATGCAATAAATCCATGTGCAAGTGAAACAAAAGATACAAGAAAGTGACCTTAAGTATAAAAGCATAACATATTTAAAGAGAAGAGAATAGATTTTTGAAGTGTGTGAACTATTCTTGACACATATGAAGAAAGAAAGATTTCTTAGAGGAGAATATAATAATTTAAAACTACAAAAGATGAGACCTTGTAGAATTCTCAAGAAGTTGTCAACCAATGCATATGGAATAGAGTTTCACTCATGTATTTACATCTCTCCCATTTTCAATGTTGTTGACTTGTATATGTATCAGGAAAATGAAGAAACCTAAACATCAAATGACAAATAAAGGAAGCATATGAAGTGGCAGAATAATTTACCAACAACAAAACTCCTACAACTTGAGAGAATCCTAATTAAAAGACTAAATAAGAAGACCAAAAACAAAGAGTACTATGAGTAATTGGTTAGGTGCAAAAATAATTCATTAGTAGATGCTACTTGGATGACTGACACAAGGCTACAAAAAAGTTATAATATTGTTGAAGATCTCATGGATGGGAGTCTATCATTAATTTGAATCGTGGGAGTATGATGCGAGGGCATCATTCAAATTCAAATCCAAATTGTGTTGATTTCTAAAAAGTTAAAGTTTTTTTTTCAAAGGGAATTGGTTCCCTAAATTTAAAAGTTAGTTTGATTTCAATAAATAGTATTATCTACCAAAGCAGAGTTTGAGGTCATTAGATTGATAGAGAGCTAGTCTCTTTTTGCTTGGTTTTCTTAGATAGGCAGTTAGATAAATAAGAACATATGTGATATTCTCTACCTTTAGCTAGTAGATCGTATTAGTTTGGATCTGGATAGATTTTGTATTTTATATATGTTTGTGTACCTCGAAGAGGAAAAGGTCATTGGAATTAGGGGAATTTAAGGGGCCATGAATGATAATTTGTGTTGAATATTTCAGAGCAATAAAGAAACAAAATTCTTTGTTCTAGTAAGCCTATGTTGGTTGTATATTTTAATATCGGTAGAAGTGTGAAAGGACATCGAATTTACCTGTGGAATGAACATATCCTGACTCCCATTTATGAGTTGATAGGGGAGGTGATTCAATCTTTGTGTGTAGCTGAAGGTGATGGATGAAAGTTTCCACCATTCCCAAATCGTAAATGGCTTGATGTATTAAAATCGATGGTCCTCTTCCGATTGGTGATGGATGGTCAATCGATTCAGTTGAATGCATTAAATCAAAGGTTGATACCATGGAAATTGACTTGAACCCCTACAGATCAATATCTCTGTTGATGAGAAGAAATAGTAGGGATCTCTGTTTGTTTGGTGATTTGTCATTATATTCAACCTTGCTTCAGATTTTTTAAGGATTGTTGGATCAATTTATCGAGTGGTTGTGATTAAGTCTAGCATTCAAATCCTTTTTTCATAACGTGGAGACCTAGGCTAGATTTGGTATATTGTTTAGCATTACCTACAGACTTAGAGTCTCACCAGAGTTAGAGGAACTTGTCAACTCCACCATTTCATGTGGAATACATAATTTTTATTGTCTACAACAAGACCACCATTTATGCACAAGATTATCTCATGTGAAGAAGCCTTAAAAAATACTCAATATCTTGAAATTAACAATGACTTCCTCCTCATCGATGGAAAAAAGGTTGGAAGAAACATTCAAGCAATTACAAAAATCTTTAAAGAATCTTACACTCCAATGGAATGATTCATGTTATAAAAATTGTATCAATGAAGGCCATACTAAGGATACCTGCCAAGTTGTAGATACGTTTGAACAATATGTTCATATGGTGCAACACAACTTAACTTATACTCTTAAATCACATCACAAGAAATTATCAATACAATCAAGAACTTGAAGAAAAAGTGGTGTGCCATATGTGAATAAGCTACACACTTGATACATGAGTGTTTGCTAAATGGAAAGAACAAATCAAATTATCACATAGTATATGCAAATTGGAGGAGCAAACACTTATCAAGATAGAGGAAATGGTTATTAAGGCCGTGGTGGTCACATGAAGGAAGAGGCCATGGAGGATTTAATGGAAGATCTATGTAGAAAATTTGAATAGCTGTTATATTATTCACCGAGATTCTCCTTATCACACACTATTTTAGCTTCATGCATAATACAGAATCTCTTCTACCATTGATCATTACATGCGGAAATAAAATCAATTGCATGCACACATTAAAACCATAAACAATCACACATATGAACACAGTATTTCATGGGAAAGCTTAAAGGTGAAAACCCCAACTATCTGTATATTATATGTCATGGAGATCATGTAACAATCATAGTACAAATCTCCTCACAAGCTCTCAGCACAACCTCAAATTACTACACACTATCAAGCTAGATCTAGCAAAACACATGCTCCAATCCTTTGCCACTTGATAGCCAGCCTCTATTGCATTATCAATGCTATGGGATGGCTTCATTAAATAGATAAACCACCTGGCCTGTACTGCGCAATCCTCATGGGCTTCTCCAATTATCTGTGTGTTGCAAATAGCAACAATATAGTCACAACTGATAGTTAACCTGCTCTTTCACCTATTTCTGCACTGGTCTCCACTGAAACTGTCCATGCACTGAAGTTAACTGATGCATTCTTTAGTTGATTAATGAATTTATAATTAGTGAATTAATTAATAATTAATTCACACCACTCTCACTAATTGTATCAATTAGTTAAACTGAATACAAATAGCTCAACTATGTTTAGATTAGTTAAACTGAATACAACTCCACTAACTTCCTCAATCAACTCCACCAAACTCTGTCATATGAGTTCTAACTGAAGTATCCATGCAATAGCTCCACATAACCCTCAGGAATAGCGTAATTCCTTCTGTCAGCTCCTGTGCCACATCTGTGCACTTAACTGAAGTGCTCCAAGAGAATAAGATAATGTTTATAGTCCAAATATTATTAAGAGCTAATAATATTCGACATATCTATTTTTAGACTGGCAATCTAAAAATAGATTCAGCCCAATATGTCTAAAAATAGAAGTCCATCTATTTTTTCCGACTTGACCAACCATCCACAAATAGCATCCTGCAACTCATAGAACATGATCCATATGTCTAAAAATAGACATAGTCTAAAAATAGACTTTGCGCCAAAAATAGCCTGCGGGCCCACTTAGTGAAGGCGACTCCTTTTCACTAAGCTCATCATCTTGTTGCAATCTCAACAATCTAGGAGGGGGTCGATGCCAAATCTATTGCTTTACATGTATTTGACAGTTAAATAATTTATTTATTTTCTAGAATTTCCCTAGAGGAATTTGTTAGATGGAAGAGACCAATGAAAGAAATAGATCAATATCAAATCCAAAAGTATAAATAAGAGGTATTTCTATGTATATCTCACACAACAAAAATTACAAATTCATGCGTTTGAAGAAGGGGAGGACTAACTAGAAACCAGGCAAGAACTTGTGCAACAACTTGTCAACCTCAACATAAAGAAGAAAGAATAAGTGCAACAACTACAACAAAAAAGAAAAATGATGAATTTTGATGAATCTTCTTCCATTTTACAACAATAATTTTCCCTATTTGGAAAAGTAAACCAATAGTTGGAAGTAACATCGAATTGTATTGTCACGATGACCTTAATACTAAACAATTGGCATACATACTTGTCAAACACAGGTGACCGACTTAGAATACAATAGTTACTAGTTAATACTAATTGAAAAATGAGGTTTGACATTAAAATATAGAGTGAAAATGACACTTGAGACACAAATAGAATAGGAGAAGAGTCTTAAACAAAATTAATATAAGAGGAAAAGGAAAGGTAATGATTGAGAGAAGGCAAGAAAGCACAAGTTGAGGCTAATAATACTTCATACCATCTACAAATAAAGTGATGGAAAGAGCAAGAAATGGAGCAAAGAGTTAATCTATAACTTCCTTATTAATGGAATAACTCATTGTCTGAACATCTCAAATATTTGACCTAGATGAAGTGATTGGAGGTGCAGTTGCAGTATTCAATTAAAGAGTAGAGCATATTTGACCTACATCTATAGAGGCTATCTCTAATCATTCATAAGACATCATTTGGGGAAATAATGACCTCATCTTCCTTCCAAGAGAACTCACCTCTCAGATAAAAGTATCATTTTTTTCAATTGAGTGTTTCTGAATATGTTTCACAACATATCCTAGTTAGTTGGCTTTAATAGAGGAAGAAGTAGAAGGATCTAATTGGTTTCATGTAGAATGAGAAAGAAGAGGGATCAAACCTATGGGTAATGATGTTCCTCTACACACTTGGACATAATATCAACAACCATAAATATCCGATCAACCAATCATTACTTCACCAACACTAGCTCCAATAGATAAAGCATCCAATTCTCCAAAAGAAACATCTCCATGGCCATCATCCATTAGAAACACCTTATTCTTTCCATTTTGTTCAAAATTATATAAATTTAAAAGTTATAAATATCCTCTTCTTTGGGACGAAGAAGGAATTGAGGGTGGGGGAGATGTTGGAGGGGCTAGTCAACTAGGCTCAACCAATTGAGATATCCAACTAGACTCTATAGTTGAATCAAGATCGAAGTCAAGTTGACCAATTGGGTTAGTTTAGATATTTAATCCGTTGTATTGTGAAGATTCTAGTATAACTATGTTTGTATCTTATGAGAATGTACTTGATGATTTTTGTGGACTAAAAGGTGCTTTTGTGGTCTACCACTATTTCTTGTTCTCTTTGTATTCTCTCTTCTAAATGTGTTGCATGGATATCTTTATATAGTATGTACTTGGCGTATGTTGGTAATGAAACCTTTATAGGGTAAACGTGTTAGGTATGTTATGAAATTATACTAGGCTAATACAAGTGTTCAGAGTGTTCACATTATGACCAATGTTCAACTTAAAAAAAGGATGAGTAAGCTATTCCAGTAAATAGTCACACGTAGTACTTGATATGAAACCATTGCCTATTATGGTATCTGGAATATAATCATATTCATAATTATAAATACTTGTTACTATCATTGAAACAAAAACAAGTTAACTATCAGAATCACCTGATAATCATCTAGCTTAGGAGAAACCAACCCTTAACATGGTTGGATTTTTTGGTGTCTCCTCTTGATTAGTACTGAACCTCAGTTTCCTTATAGAATGAAATCCTTTAAATAAATCATGCTAGAAAAACTTGACAAGGATATAATAAAGGCTAGAAAAGAATCAAGGGTTTTTTGCTAATTCTTTTCCTTAAAGTGGATGATTACCTAACTAACAATTATTTTTTGTTGCAAAAAAACTTCAACATAGTTGCACACAAACAAGCAATGTAAAATTTTCATTTTTTTTTTTAAATTTAAAAGTTTGGGGTTAGATCTCCATTAGTTTATTAGAAAGTACAAAATTGCCCCTCTGTTTCTAATTTGTTGAGATAACAGAAAGCACAGGGTAAAGAACATACGCAAAAAAAACCATTTTCTACTTTATTTTTTATTTATGGAGATTGCAAAAGAGACATGTTAAAGAGAATATGTAATCATAAAAGGAGAAAACCAAGAATAAAAAAGAAAAATAAATGAAATATTAAAAAAAAATAAAGATATTTAAAAAGAAAAAAACAAAATGAAACTATGTGACTCTAGACTTGATATAAATGGCCATATCTTGGGTCAATATAAATCTTTTCAAGTGAAACATAAATGTTTTTTAATTGAAACAACACTCAAAGTGATTCTATTGGTTAGGGCCACTTAGAGACAGCATAATCCATAAGCCTTTTGATACATGCAATGACACATGTTCTAGGTTTCTATTAACAAATGAAAGAAAGTCTTTATGGGGGCTCTCATACATTGTTTGATAGATATAGTATACCCACGGATGTTGAACGCTTTAAAACAATTGCTTACACAGACACATCAAACATCAGTAAATTAGTGTAGTATGTGGTTAAAACACTCAAAGAGAGAAATAGTACATGGCCCCATCCAACATGACCACTTGAGGTCATATATTAATGCAAAAGGAAGTTAATTTACATATTATTTTCTTATAACTTATCATCAACAAATGACCTTCCATAATCTTTAAATAGAGATCATGGATCAATCAAAACTTGTGACTTTAGCCACATATTAATAATCATCAATATGCAGAAAATGAACCATCAAATCACTTTGTGTAAAACATAATTATGAATATTAAATCAAATAATCACAAATACACAATAAAAAAAACACATTTTACCTTAAACACATCAAATCAACATAATTTTAAATAATTCCTAAATATTTAAATATCTTAACAAATCAACATAATTTAAAAAAAAAAAAAAAACACGAAAATCTCTTACATTCTAATTCCAATTAAAAATTATACATAAAAACCACAATAATTTTTAAAACACTTGAAAATAAACTTCCCAACCTTACTAAATGTCACTATGATAATATTATCCATTAAAAATTCTTAACATCATTGAGTGATGATATTATTAATAAATTACATAAAATAAATAAATTTAAATATATAACACATAACAACAATAAATGTACAACTAAATCTTGACAAGATTATGAAATATTCACATCAAATACTTTCATAAACCTAACTCTATGTTCATTGTTTTAACATCAATAGATTATGATTTTTATATCTTAGTTTAATAATGAATAATAATATTAATGAATAATTTCATTTATGCCAACGTTTTAGTTTTTATTCCTTTGTATATAAAGAACATTAATTTTAATAATTTACATATTTAAAAAAAAAATTATAATGAATATATAATTATATTATAACAACAATATAATAAAAATGAATTTTTGATAATCAATATATAATTATGTTATAACTAAAAATATATATAATTCTAGGAAATGTAGACTTATGTTATAATTAAATCATATAAGTTTAAAAAATATATATTATAACTAAATGATATAATTTGTATTTTTTCTTTTAAATAATATAAGTTTAAAAAATTATATTATAACTAAATGATACAATTTGTATTTTTTATTAAAAAAAATATATGTATTTTTTATATTAAAATAAATAGTAAATTTATATATGAAAATATTATTAAATTAGAATTTATAGTGGTAGTGGTTGGAATTGCCCTAATATCATTGGTGTAGGAGATTAGCCTAATTGCTATATATGTATGCCTGCTCATAACTTCATAACTCTAAATCTAAGACTTATAAATCGAAGATATTTGATTGTATAAAAATATTCTTACATCATTTACGTTTTAAAAATCCCAAATCAAAATTATAATTAAGTATTATGTAACTTTTCATAAGATAATGAAAAAGTACGTAAAAAGAAATAAACTAGCCCATCCATCTTAACTCCAGAGGGATCAAATATTTTTGCATCTTAATATATTTTCATCTTTGATCCCTCTGAGATCTTGGTATATCCAGAGTGAAGATGGATCTAGGTTGGTTTAATTCCTTCCTTTAAAGGCTATATTCGACATGAATACCATGGACAATACCATGAGTTATGAATTCATGGTTTTAAAGAAGAGGAAGACTCACTAGAAATCATGCAACAACTTGTGCAACAACTTGTCAACCTCAATGTAAAGAAGAAGGAATAAGTGCAACAACTACAACAACAAAGAAAAAGGATGAATTTCTTTGAATCTTCTTCCATTTTACAACGATAATTTGTCGTATTTGGAAAAGTGAAACAATAGTTGGAAGCAACACTCGATTGTATTGTCACAATGAACTCATTACTAAACAAATGGCCTACATACTTGTCGAAAACGTCGACTTAGAACACAATAGTTACTAGTTAATACTTAATTGAAAAATGGCGTTTGACATTAAAAGGTAGAATGGCCATGACACTTGAGACACAAATAGAATAGGAGAAGAGTCTTAAAAATATATATAATACAAGAGAAAAGGTAATGATGGAGAGAAGGCAAGAAAGCACAAGTTGAGGCCAATAATACTTCATACCTTCATACCATCTATAAATAATGTGATGGAAATAGTAGGAAATGGAGAAAAGAGTCAATCCATAACTTCATGATTAATGGAATAGCTCAATGTCTGATCATCTCAAATATATGATGTCAAGATGAAGTCATTGGAGGAATAGGTGCAATATTCAATTAGAGAGTAGAACATATTTTACCTGAATCTGTAAATGTTATCTCTGATAATTCATAAGAAATCATTTGGGCCAGAAATAATGACCTCACCTTACTTCAAAGGGAACTCACCTCCTTGATAGAAGTATCCATTTTTTCAGTTGAGTGCTTCTGAATATGCTCCACAACACATCCTAAATAGAGGAAGAAGTAAAAGGCATTCAATTTTGCAACAAGAAACAGTGAAATTGGCATCTGGAAACAACAAGCAGTACCTACACTAAGTGTGGGACCACGAGGTCCAAGAATCACCCACACTAAGTGCAGGACCAAGAGGTCCAAACAACACCTACACTGGTGTGGGATAAATTTGGTGCATGTCTATTTTAGTTATCCCTTAATTCATATGGACAATAAAATGTAATCTAATCTCAAATAACTTGTAATAGTTAACTAAGTGTGATAAACTCAGTTAACACATGAATTTTAAGTTAAGGGTAGTTGGTGAGGCATGTAGAGTAATTCTAGTTGTAACAAAGTTCGAAGTGTAGTGGTGCATTATCTAATGTAGGTTGTAATCAGTTTAACTCAGTTAAGTGAGTTAAAATTAGTTGTTCTAGTTGTAACTGTTTGATACACTAGTGAGAGATCAAGTGAATTAAATATTATTTAATTCACAATCAGTGATCTCACATGCAACTGAGGATTTACTATTGTTAGTTGCATGCATGTCAGTTCCATTGGAGACCCAGTTTAGATCTAGGTGAAAGGGAAGTGTGACTATCAGTTGTGATATTAGCTGACTACCTAGGTGCAGTTAAAACACCGCAGGATTCCCATGATACTCAATGCAGTTGAGGAAGGCTAAAATTCCTAAATAATAGGGATTGCATTCATTAGGGATTGTGTGAGAAATGAAGGCTAAAGACAGACTAATAATTGGCTAAGTATTGGCCTGATTTTATCTAGATCAATGTGAGACAATTAGCTGAATACAAGAGGGCTCTTGTGAGAAGAGTTGTATGTAATTGTTTCATGGTTCCTTGTGGAATATACAATATATGATAGAGGGGTTTTGAGCAACAACATTTCCCAGGTCAATTATTTTTGTTGTGGTTTGATCTGATTCTTCTTTGCTTCATGTGATTGGCGATTGTGTTTTTAATTCCGCAATTGATTTGTAGAAGTGATTCAGTATCTAGCTTTAGCACATTGTTAGATCAGATTGAATCCATGATATACATGCTTGTTGTATAATTTCTACATGGTATCAAAGCACAGGAAATCACAATAGTGAAGGAGGAGTTGAGTTTGTGACTAAATAGAATTTGAATTTGCAGAAGAAATGTCTTGGTGCTACAGCTGATTTAGGATCGAAATGGCTTTCAATGGCTTGAGATTGGAGTATGAACTCGAGGGCAGCTCTAACTATATTGCTTGGAAGGACAGGATGGAGGTAGTAGTCGAAGACAATGGCTTGAATGAATTCATTGATAATGATGTTCCTAAACCCGCTGTGACAGATGTTGCAAATCTTGATGCATGGCAAAAGAAAGTGGCAAGGGTGAGGAGGATCTTACTGGAAGGAGTACGAGACCACATTGTCTCAAGAATCCATAGAAAAGTGACTCCATATGCAATTTGGAAGGATTTAACAAATCTATTTCACAGTAGAAGTGACCACAGGAAATTGGCACTGAAGGATAAACTCAGGAATATCAAGATGGAAAAGAATGACAATATTCTGATATACTTAACAAAGTTTTTCCAATGTCGAGATGAGCTTGGGAGTGTAGGAATTACTGTCATTGATGATGATTTGGTGAGCCTAGCTCTTCTAGGACTTCCAAAGAGTTGCCATAGTTATCAGGACTCTGTCAATGGGAGGGAGAAGCTAGCATATTGGGAACTACTTTGGTCGGATTTGGTACAAGTGGAGTTCAGATAGAATACCAGTGATGGATATTCATCTAAGAATGAAGATGAAGAAGATTTTGCTTTTGCTGCCAAGGCGAAGAAGGGGAAAGGAAAGAAATTTCATTCCAAATCTGATACCAGTGAAGTAGGAAAAGAGTGTGACATGAACAGAGTGAATTGTTTTCACTGTCACAAGCATGGACATTATGCCACTAATTGTCCACAAAAGAAGAAGAACAAGAAGACTTCAGAATCTATAGCTGGTGAGGCTTTGGCCTCACAATTTGAGCTTGACTTCTCATTGATCGCATGCATGGTGTCAATTGCATTGGGATCGGGGTGGTACTTGGATAGTGGTGCATCTTTCCACATGATGGAAAACAAAGAAATTTTCAGTAGCTTGGAGGAGAAGGAACTCCAGATGCATATTGAAATGTGTGACGATGGAAGGTACAGTGCTACTGGGATTGGTACCATTATCTTCCAGAGGCAATCAGGTAAACCCTTTCAATTAAAAGATGTAATGCATGTACTAGGCTTAAATAAAAATTTAGTTTCAGTTGCAAAGTTGGAGGATAGAGGAAATGATGTTGTTTTCAGTGAAGGAAAATTTTTCCTTTGACACAAAGCCATAAGACAAGCCAAGAAGATTGGGATTTGTATGAAGAATCTCTATAAAATTAATGTATATGTGATTTCTATAGAGATTCCAACCATTGGGAAGTGTAAGAAATCCATGCAATTGACCCTTGAGAGGGAGATGGATTTGCATGCAGGTGAGGAACTCTTGGTTCCAAAGAATGAACCTCAAGATGTGGAACAGCCACATGCAGAAGATCATGGAGTGGTAGTAACCACTCAAGCAGAGAAATTTTGAGCTAGATGGGCAGAGGGAGTGCATGCAATTATACTTCCAGGTGTGAGGTGGGGTGACATGCAAGATTAATCCCAAGAAGAAATTTGGGCAAGGTCCTAGATATGGTGCATCTCATGGATCGAACCTGGCTATGAGGAGCCCATAGAGAAGCAGTAGCAGGATCAGTTAGATTAATACAGTCATATTTCAAGAGGACATAAATCAGAGTGACATGTGTCAGATATTGGAGCGTAAATCAAAGTTGGCAGCAGTGCAGAGTGCATGGATGCAGATGTCAATAGCGCAGATAATCCAGTAGACATGTACAGTAGCTAGCAGTAGTCAAAAGAATTTGATGACAGATGCATTATACTAATTCATTTTTTTGGAGGCTATTCGGTTTCAGAAGTGTTTCATGTGTGAGAAACACTAGAGAAATGTTGCATGAAAATTTTACATGTGCGAGAAACACTAGAAAAGTGTTGCATTCAAGAGTTGCATGTCGCATGCAAGAGGTGAATTTCACATGCAAGGACATTCCTTTCTTGTTGAGAGGTAGTTTTAAAGTTTGCAACAAGAAACAATGAAATTGGCATCTAGAAACAATAAGCAACACCTACACTAAGTGTGGTACCAGGAGGTCCAAGAAGTACCTACACTAAGTGTGGGACCGGGAGGTCCAAGCAGCACCTATACTAGTGTGGACTAAATTTGGTGCATGTCTATTTTAGTAATCCCTTAATTAAGATGGACAATAAAATGTAATCTAATCTCAAAATAACTTGTAATAGTTATATAAGTGTGATAAACTTAGTTAACTCATGAATTTCAAGTTGAGGGTATTTGATGAGGCATGTAGAGTAATTCTATTTGTAACAGAGTTCGAAGTGCAGTGGTGCATTAGTTAATTCAATTTGTAATCATTTTAACTCATTTAAGTGAGTTAAACTCAGTTGTGCTAGTTGTAACTATTTGATACACTAGTGAGAGATCAAGTGAATTAAATATTATTTAATTCACAATCAGTGATCTCACATGCAATTGAGGATTTACTATTATTAGCTGCATGCATGTCAGTTCCAGTGGAGACCCAGTTGAGATATAGGTGAAAGGGAAGTGTGACTATCAGTTGTGATATTAGCTGACTACCCAGGTGCAGTTAAAACACCACAAGATGCCCATGATACTCAGCACAATTGAGGAAGGTTGAAATTCCTAAAGAATGGGGATTGCATTCATCAGGGATTGCGTGAGCAAGGCAGGCTGGAGACAAGCTAAGAATTGGCTGAGTATTGGCCCGATTTGTCTGGATCAGTGTGAGACAATTATTTGAATATAAGAGGGCTCTTGTGAGAAGAGTTGCATGTAATTGTTTCATGATTCCTTGTGGAATATACAATATATGATAGAGGGATTTTGAGCAGTAAGCTTTCCCTGGGAAATTATTTGTGTTGTGGTTTGATTTGATTCTTCTTTGCTTCATGTGATTGGCGATTTTGTTTTTAATTCCACAATTGATTTGTAGAAGTGATTCAGTATCTAGATTTAGCACATTGTTATATCAGATTGAATCCATGATGTACATTCTTGTTGTATAATTTCTATAAAAGGATCTAATTGGCTTCCTATAGAATGAGAAAGAAGAGTGATCAAACCTATGGGTAATGATGTTCCTCTACACACTTGGACATAAGATAAAAAACCATAAATAGTCTATCAACCAATTGTTACTTCACCAACATTAGCTCCAATAGATAAAGCATCAAATTCTCCAATAGAAACGTCTACATTGCCATCAACCATTAGCAACACCTTATTCTTTCCATTTTGCTCAAAATTTTGTAAATGTAAAAGCTATAAATATCCCCTTCTTTGGGACAAACAAGGAATTGAGGGTGGGGGAGATGTTGGAGGGGATATTCAAGCTATTCAACTAGACTCAACCAATTTAGATATCCGACTAGACTCTATAGTCGAACCAAGATCTAAGTCAAGTTGACCAATTGGGCCAGTTTAGATATTCAATCTATTGTAACTGTGAAGAATCTAATATAACTATGTTTGTATCTTATGAGAATGTACTTGATGATTGTTGTGGAATAAATGGCGCTTTTGTTGGTCTACCACTATTTCTTGTTCTCTTTGCATTCTCTCTTCTAAATGTGTTGCATGAATATATTTATATAGTATTGGTTTGGGAGAAACCAACCTTTAACATGGTTGGATTTTTGGTATCTCCTCCTTATTATTGCGATTTTTGAACCTTAGTTTCCTTATATAATGAAATCCTTTAAATCCTATCATGCTAGAAATATTTGACAAAGATATAATAAATGTTAGAAAAAATCAAGGGTGCTTTTACTAATTCTTTGCCTTGAAGTGGATGATTACCTAAATAAAAAAAAGAAACTTTACACATTCGGAGTTAGATCTCGATTAGTTTATTAGAAAATACAAAATTTTCCCTTCATTTCTAATTTATTGAGATAACAGAAAGCATAGCATAAGAAACATATGCAAAAAGAAAATATTTTCTACTATATTTTTTTGTGGAGATTGAAAAATACACGTAGTAAAGAGAATATGTAATCATAAAATGAGCAAACCAAGAATTAAAAAGAAAAAGAAAAAGAAAAGAAATATCTTGTCCTGATGATGAACCACACTGGCTGGTTCGAAACGTGTCGACACAATTTACTCGAATGTGATTTTTACCAAAAGATTTGATACATAAAAATAAAGTTATTTAAAAAGAAAAAAAGAAAATGAAACTATATGCCTCCAGACTTCATATAAATGGCCATATCTTGGGTCAATTTAAATCTTTTCAAGTGAAACAAAAATGATTTTTAATGGAAACAACACTCAAAATTATTCTATTGGTTAGGGCCACTCAAAGACAACATAATCCATAAATCCTTTGATGCATGCAATGAAAAATGTTCAAGGTTTCTATTAACAAATGAGAGAAAAGTTTTTTTGGAGCTCTCATATATTGTTTGATAGATATAGTATACCCACAAAGGTTGAACACTTTAAGACAATTGCTTACACATACATATCAAACATCAGTACACTAGTGTATTATGTGGTTAAAACACTCAAAGAGAGATATAGTGCATGGCCCGATCCAACATGACCATTTGAAGTCATATATTAATGCAAAAGGAAATTAATTTACATATTATTTTCGTAGAACTAATCATCAACAAATAACCCTATATACTCTTTATGAATCAATTAAAACTTTAGCCACATATCAATAATAATCAATATTAAGAAAAAGAAAAAAAAAAAGCCATCAAATCATTTTGTGTAAAACATAGTTGTAAATATTAAATTAAATAATCACAAATACACTTAAAAAATACATTTTACCTCAAAACACATCAAATCAGCATAATTTTAAATAATTCTTAAACATTTAAATATCTTAACAATTTTATTTTTTAAAAAATCCAATCACCATATAAACTTGATTTCATTTGATTAAAAAAAACACAAAGATCCCATACATACTATTTCCATTAAAAGTGATACATAAATACCATAGTAATTTTTAAAACAATGGAAAACAAACTTCCCAACCTTACTAAATGTCACTATCATAATATTATCCATTGAAAATTCTTAACATCATTGACTAATATAATTATTAATAAATTACATAAAAATATAAATTTAAAATCTATAACACATAACAACAATAAATGTACAACTAGATCTTAACAAGATCATGAAATATTCACATCAAATACTTCCATAAACCTAACTCTATGATCAATGTTTTAACATCAATATATTACGATTTCTATGTCTTAGTTTAATAATAAATAATAGCATTAATGAATGGTTTCATTTATGCCAGCGTTTTAGTTGTTATTCCTTTGTTTGTATAGAGAAAAATAATTTTAATAATTTATAAATTTAATTTTTTCTTTTAATGAATATATAATTATATTATTATTAAACAATAGAATAAAAATGAATTTTTGATAATAAATATATATGTATAAAAAAATTTCGGTGAAAATCATATACATTATTATTATTATTTTCTATTAATTGTATTTTATTTTCTATTTTATTTTATTTTATTGTAATTATTTATAATTATTTATTATTTTATTTTATTTTATTTATTTATCTTTCTTTCTTTTTTTCTTTTTCTTTTTTTTTTTTTCTTTTTTTTTTTTTAATAATTTATAATTTTTTATTTTTATTTATTTTTTTATTTTTTTAATTTGAGAACTTATAATTATAATTTAAGATTTTATGATAAAAATAATATTAAAATATTTTTAAAATTTATTGATACTAAATTATATAAAAGTATTAATATTGAATTATATTCAAATATAATTAAATTAAAAAAATATTTGAGAATTATAATTAAAAATTAATAATATTTGACAAAATATTTTTCAATTTCTTATTCAAGTTAAACTAGTCGTTTTTTCAACGGTTAGGTGGAGCTATCCTTTTCTATTTAAATAAGTTTCTTAATCAGATTTCTCATCTTGTCCTGATGATGAACCACACTGGGTGGTTCGAAACGCGTCTGACAAAAATTTCTTATATGGAAAATTTCTTATACACATTTTATGGATCACAAAAGCCAAATTCCTAATAATGAATATATAATTATGTTATAAATAAACAATATAATTTTACGAAATGCACATTTATGTTATAATTAAGTAATATAAGTTTAGAAAATTATATTATAATTAAATGATATAATTTTTTTTCATTAAAAAATATATTTAAATAATGTATTTTTTATAATAAAATAAATATTAAATTTATATAAAAAAATATATATATTGAATTAGAAGTTATAATGGTAATTATTGGAATTTTCTTCATATTATTTATTAAATCTAAAAAGGTCACTTATTGTAATTTCATGTATAAAAAATAGTGTTCAGAGCAGGTTTCTTCTTATAAGTATGTGGGCATTGACTTCCCTCATCATCTCAATTGGAATTATAATGTCGAGAAAAGGATTATATTATTGGGGCTAGAAAACTTATTATGAAATTGAAAACAATTATAATTCAGTGGATCTTTACATTTGAAGTAAAAAGAGGTTCCTCTTTGAGAACCTTGTCACCCCCATTGTCTTATACAAATTTGAAGTTTGGGGTTGCAGTATATCCAGAGAGTCATGGAGGAAGATTGAGATGATTCAAAAACAATTCATAACCTACAACCTTAAGATCAAGGGAAATAATCCTTATCATATCCTATTGATCGAATCTGGTTTTTCCCCCATTGAAAGTACGACTATGTTTAGATATCTGATGTATAAGAAGAAGCTTGACAACATGGAATAAAAAAGGCTCCCTAAAATTGCTTCTAACTTTATTCAAAACCCTTACCTTTGCCTTAAGCGCCGGTGGCATAAGGATGCCCAGTCCTGGCTCAACCATTGGGGAATTAAGGAAGAGCTCAATATGGGAAGCAAAGATAATATAAAAAATACTATTACCTCCAAGTTTAAGGACAAGCTATGGGAGGATCAGGAGAAAAAGGGTAAAAGGAAGCTAAGATACTATAAGGAAGTGATCAACCCCACCCTTGATAATCATACGTATCTCTCTATGTTGTCCAACAATAAGAAAAAAATGAACATAGCTAAGATAATAACTAATTCTCATGAGCTTCGGAGTGAGACCGTGTCGTGGTCTATTCCCAAGGCCCCTTGGAATGATAGAATTTGTCAGCTTTGCTATTCTAAGCAGGTGGAAGATGAAAAGCACTTCCTTTTAGACTTCTTGACTCTTACTCACATTCTCTCTCAATTCCCTACCATTTGTCACACTTCCAATATTCTTGACCTATTAAGCTAGCCCGCCTATAGCTATCTTGGAGCACTTGTTTCCTTATCTTTGACCACATAAACAAGATTTTGAAGAATCAAACTTAGATTCTTTCTCCTCTCTTAAGGTTCGATAGGCTGCATTGGTCTTAACAGACTGTAACCACCACCATCATCATCATCATATAATTGTATAAAAATATTCTTACATCATTTTAACAATACAAAATCAAAATTATAACTTTTTATAAGATATTGACAAAGTACTTAAAAATAAATAAACTAGCCTAGATCTATCCGATGTTAAGATTGATCTAGGTTGGTTTAATTCCTTCCTTTAAATAGACATATTTGACATGAATACCATGGACAATGCCATGGGTTCTTATAAACTTGTAGCTAAAAAACTATTGGTAGCTTGACCAAGTCCATTTAACTATTTACATGACAGGACATTATAACATTTTTTGTATATTATAAAATAATTTTAAAATAAATTAGTTATAAAATATTTTGATTTTGAAATGATTTATGGTATTTGGGCAAGTGGTATTGATAAGTCATGATATTGGCCCATGGTGTTGTAACAATGCCTATTTACAAGTTAATAATATCCATGGTAAAATGGAGTGAATATTCATGGTTAAGAATCTTGTTATATTGTAAATATTGATTTTTTATGTGCTTTATGGTTACTTAATCATTATTTTAATTATATGGTAAAATGGATGTTAGTTTATAACTACAATTCATATGTTATACATTTTAAGATATATATGTATATTTTGTAATTTTATTGATAAAAATAAAATTACAAGATAAAAAATTTGAATATTTAAGATTGCTCATGGGGTGTAGCTCAATTGGCGATGGCCTTGTTATGAAGTAATATGTAAAGCATGAGATTCAAATGTGGGTTAGAACACCAAAAATATATATATTTAATGTCTAACACCTACACATCTACCCTATATTGAACTATAGAATGTGGGGGCAATAAGGATAAATTTTTAAGATTATATAGATTATATATACATTAAAATTAAAATTATATTTAAAATAAAATGCAATTCTATGTTAGATCTAAGACTTTTGTGATCCATAGTTTAGATAAATTCCTTTCATATTAATCACATTACTCTAAATAGGTGGATGTTTAGAACCATCTAATGTGGTTCATTCTCAGGACAAGGTGAAAAAATATTAATAGAAACATAGAATAAATAGTGAGGATGCATCAGAAACCCAGATATAGTTGTTAAAATCTAGCCATTAAAAACTAGTTGTTATTTAGTTAGTTCATTAATAAGTTAGTAAATTAGTTATTAGAAATTATTTTAATAGTTAAAAAAATTTAGTGGTGATTATGATAAAAATTTTAATTATTTTATTAGTTATCTAGTCAATAAAGATTATTTTAATAATTAAAATTTTTATAAAGATGATTATAATAACCATTTTAATTATTTAATAAATATTCATATTTTAAATAGAAAGGTGCTTCAGAAAAAAATATATCTAATAACAAAGAATTATAAATAAATGATCTAATATAATTTAATAATAAAATATAATGTAACAAAAAATAAAAAATAAAAAATAAAAACTTAACGTACAAAAGAGGGGAGAAAAAAATCATGATGAGAGAGCTAGGTCCACCGCTTACTTAATTTCCAGCCATTATTTTGTTGAGATTCTTAGCATGTCTTTCAATCTCAATAGCCTCCTGGAACTTTTTATGGTGGAAGTGGTCCACCTTAAGGATGACCTTGGAGTCCTCAATGCAGACATGGTGACAAATTTTTGTGCATGTTCAGCCAGAGCTAAGGAATACCACAAGAATACCACAGCAGTAGGGAATCATGTAGACACCTTTCAAGTCCTTACGGTCTACAATGTCTTTCACAAATCCCAGAGAATTTCTAATGGTATGCAAAGGTTTGAAAGACTAGGAGACATTATTCCTCCTAAGAACATGGGTAATTTTAATTTAATTTTAAAATAAATATGATTATAAAATAAGATGTAATTTCAATTTAATTATAAAATAAATATTATGATTTTTCATTTATATATTTTTTTTTATATGGAATAAAAGTAATATATCGTATAAACTTAATTAAACAAAAAATTATTTCTTTAATAATATTTATATTAATTTTATATAAATAGAATTAAAATTAATTTAATATATATTTTTTATATTTATAAAACTATACCGTTCTTGGATAGACGATCGAGTGTTTTGTTAAGGCATTTTTTGATGTGACATCATTGGTTTTTCTTGAATAATAGTAATGAGTGAATATAAATTTACATATAGCAACTAGTGATGGTTGTCTCATTGTTATATGAAAAAGAAATTATCTATAAAATTATGATTTAATTTAATAAATTTATCAATAAAATTTGGATTTTAACTACATATAAAAGTAAGAATGGAAACCAAATTGAAAGTGATGTGTAAGTGAAGAATAAAAATAAAAGTGAAAAATAAATATGTAATTTTTAATAATGTACAATAAAAAGATCAAAATATATCCTATTAAAATTGAAAATAAAGATGAAAATATATCGTATTAAAATTGAAAATAAAATTGACAATAAATAAGAAAATTAATAAAAATAAGAATAAAAAAAGAATATATGCAAAATCAAAAGTAATATACAAGTAAAATAGAAAATATATCAAATTAAAAAGTGAAAAAATGAAAAAAAAAAAAAACTAACAAGCTTAATATATATATATATATATATATATATAATAAATTAAAAAAATTATATTCACTTATAAAAAAAATATAGAAAATTCTTTTCTTTCAAGTTAAAGTGAATAAAAATAAAAAAATTAATAAAAATAAGAATGAAAAAGGAATATATGCAAAATCAAAAGTAATATACAAGTAAAATAAAAAATATATAAAATTAAAAAAATTATACTCACTTATAAAAAAATATATACAAATTTCTTTTCTTTTAACTAAATATCACACTTTTATAAATACTAAAACTATATCTCACTTTTATAAATACATAAACTTCTCAAAGAATAAATTCACCTTCCCAAAAACAAATTATTCATAATCTGATATCAATCATTATTTAACTCCCAAAATCCACATAAAGCTAAAGTAGACCATTTGAAATAAACACACTCTTTGAACAAATGGGGCCTTCGAATATATTTCTTGATACCCTTTGAACAAAGCCAAGGCCTTTGCTTCTGTGCCAAATACAAGCAATTCTCTCCCAAGTTATTCTCTCCACTTTTTAACAACTGGTTGTGCAGCAGCATGTCATCCACAGTGCAATGCAAGTCTCCTCTGTCAAATCCTGTGGGCCTGATATCACACTTTCCTTTCTCTGTATGTTCATGTTCATGAATTCATGCAGCAGTACTTTTAAATAGGACTCAGGCGTTTGATCTGGACGTGGACTTGCACTTTGCTTTTCTTTTTGGGAGAGCATCTCACTTCAATGAAGTGGATGTTTCTCAAATTAATATGGTGGAGGTATATTGTAATTTTTTCTATTCAGTTTGAACGAATCTCATGTTATGACATGTTTGTTTATAACGCGATTATCTACTTTGATTCTGGAGAATAATAAATAAATGTTATTCGCAAACATAGCTAATACCAAATTAATACAATGAACTTTCTAGATATAGATATTTCTCAAATTAATATAGTAAAGATCCATTGTATTTTTTTCTATTCAGTTTGAACAAATCTCATGTTATAACATATTTGTTTATGACATATTTGTTTGTAACGCGATTATCTACTTTGATTCTGCGAAATAACAACTAAATATTATTAGTAAACATAGCTAGTACCAAATTAATACAATGAACCCTCTCAGAAAAATGAAGTGGATACAGAAACAGAATGATGACAAAAACAATAGCTAGAGCTTTTAGCGCAGTCTGACCTGGTAAACAAGAACCTTCACTTTTGGCGACATGCATAAATTTGGGTTGCAGAAGCCGCCATGGGTTTCAATCAACGAACTTTAAGAAACTTCCGTCAGACGAGCGCTGCAGAGACGGCGGCCGGAAGTGACTTCTGCAGAATATTCGTCCGTCCGGCCATTTCGGCCCACGTGGAATCCAGTAAGAAAAGGGCCGTGCGGGCCCCACTGACGGCGAGGGAATATTCGCTCGGCGCGCGTAGGCGTCGCGATGCCGGCAGTAATGCCGGGAGAATCTTTCTTTCTTGCCACGTTATTCCGTACGTTGCTTCTATTTCACGCGTTCGGGTGTGACAAGAGAGGTGGATAAGGTCAATTATTTAAGAAAATCTTTTCGTATCTCCTCCCCCTACCATCAAATGTTACAAATCATTTCACTTCTTTATTTTTAACTGGGCCATGGAACTCATGGTTGTACACTGGAATCGGAATAAGTAGGAATGGGATGTGACAAGTAAATGGGTTAAAATTTAATTTTAATTTTTAATTATAGAGAAAATAATTTTTGGTGGAGTTTTGGTTAAATGGTGATGATGTGAGTTGTTATGGCACTCATTACAAGTTTAATTCTATGTTCCAATTCGGGTGATGTATTTAAACATGTTGATGAAGATGGAGTAAAAAAAAAAATTGAAAGGTCTTACCAAGCTTTAAAAAAAAAGGAAAAAATAATTATTTAGAATTCTTTAAATAATAATCACATACAATAGAACATTGTGTTCATCATAGGACTAGATAAATTAGAAAAACGAGTAGTCTTTAATGCGACTTTTTGAAGGCTTTTCCAGTGGATTTTTCCGATTTAATTTCTCTAAAATCTGACAGGAATTTATTGAAAACAAAAATTTGATGGATAACTTTGCACAATAGAAGTGCCCTAGGGATTTTTTTAGGGTGTTGAATCCATATATACAGTCTAAAAAAAGTTTAAATAACAGAAATCAAGATTTTACCTCAAATTTTTTCACCAGATTTAAGCACCGGAAACTCCAAAAAGTCACACTAAAAACAACTCCATTCTAAAAATAGAGAAAATAATTGTTTTGATTTTTTAATTTAATTATGATGATCATATAATTTTTGGTTAAATTATAATTTTCTGTTATTAAAATCATATTTTTGAATGGTTATATAAATTTAATATATTTGTATTTAGATTTGGATTTTATAAACTCAATAATGAACATAAATATGATTTTTTTTGAAATTTTCAATCAAATTTTAAACAAAAATTATTATAAAAAATTTTAAATTTTCACAAATATAAATCATGGATTTTTTTTTTAAATTTCAAATTTAATTTCAAAAATTATAATTTTCTATTATTAAAATCATATTTTTTAATGTTTATGTAAATTTAATATATTTGTATTTGGATTCTGTGAACTCAATAATTAATATAAATAAGATAGAAATTTCAATCAAATTTTAAATAAAAATGATTATAAAAAATTTCAAATTTTCACAAATATAAATTATAGATTTGTTTTTTTATAAATTTCAAATTTATTATATTTTTATTTTTTTATGTTATGTAAGTTTTGATATCACTGGCATGTTTAATATGTGGTTTTAGTAGTTCTAACCTAGGGGTATTTAAGTCGTCAAAATCACTAGGCGATAGGGTATCTAAGTCTTCAAAATCACTAGGAGATGGAATCACTAGGGGATGGATGACATCCAGTTTTGGGCCACATCAACTAGGGGATGGCATCCAGTGTTGAGTCACACCAGCCCTTAGTATCTGCACCAACTAGCCCTTAGTATCCACACCAACTCGAGGATGAAATTTAGTCTTAGGCCACACCAGCCCTTAAAATGACTAAATTTTTACCCACAAAATTTAGAACCAATAACCTATACACCATAAACTACCTTAACAAAACACCCTATCACTATTTCCTCTATACTCTTAAACCTTAACAAATGAAATTGATATAATAAATATTTTTAATTTACTATTATATATTATAAATTATATTAAAATACTTTAAAAAAATAATTTTTTTTAATTTTTTAAATGAATTTACAATACTAAAAATATTTATTTAAATATATTTAAAATCCTTACACTTCAAATCCACAATTTTAATTATTTATAAATAATTTCAATATGATTTATATCTATTTATTTGAAATAAATAAACCAAGACATGGACTAATCATCAAGCGAATTCATACGCATTTAAAAAAAAATTATAACATTAACTAGTGATGGAGCTCATTTGGCATATTTGAGAAAACTTTGATGTACGGGGAGTTTATTTTCCTTTATTTTGAAAAGGTTTCTGAAATGCATGACATAAAATATTAAAGCTGTACTTCCGTTAAAATTACAAATAAATTTTTTTTTTTCGAGTTATTTTTAATGTGATTTTTTTGAATATATTTTTAGTGGATTTTTTCTGTCCAATTCTTTTAAAGTTTGGTAGGAATTCATTAAAAACAGAAATTTGATAAGTAACTTTGCAGAATCGAAGTGTTCTAAGAATTTTTTAAGATGCTGAATCCATATATACAGTGAAAAAAACAGTTTAAATAACATAAATCAAGATTCAACTTCAAATTTTTTCACCAGATTCTAGCACCAGAAACTCTAAAAAATCACACTAAAAACAACTCTTTTTTTTAATATGTGAAAATGATATGTTGTGAAAATAATGATATGTCATAAATATATTTATTTTATTTATTAAATTTATTAGAAATATTAATTATTATGAATGACAATTTATTAAAAAAAACCTATAGTTAATTATTCTTTTAAATCGATTATATAGAGTTTATGATGTATTGTGTGTAGTGATATTCCGGACTTTAATTTTTTTAAAGTTGTTCTACGTTGTTTTTTTAATAAAGTAATTTAATTATTAATTATTATTAAAAGAAAAATAAATTTAATTGTTATATTATATAGATTTTTTAGTTAATTTTAAATATATAATTTTTGTTAAAATATAAATTTTTAATATTAACTTTGTATTTTTGAATATATAAATGAGTTCAATGTTTTCAAAAGATTTTATTATATTTAGAGTGTGCAATTTTAACAATTAATATTTGCAATTATTTTTTTAAATTTGTAATATACTTTTAAATAAAAATGACTATAAAGAAAGTAATTTCAATTATTACATTCAAATTATATAATTTGAATAACTGAGATTTCTAGAAATTCGTATAATCTTTACTACAATTTCTAGAAAATATAATTACAAAATGGTTCAAACCCTAATATCTTTAAACTATGTTAAATAAAAATATTAACATAATTGTTATCAAAAAAATTATAAACTTTTAAATCAAAATATTAACATAATTGTTATCAAAATTTTATTATAAGCTTCAAAGGTGATAGGTGAAATATGAAATTGATTCAATGATAAATTTCTTATAATTTTTAACTTCAACATTTTTAATCAATTTCATATTTCTTATAATTTTTAACTTCAATATTTTTCATAAGGGATAATATTGGAATATTTTATTAAAAAATAGCAAAATCATATTTTTAATACAATTTTAATATTAAAATATTAAGATTGCATAATTTAAATGTACAAATATATTGAAAATTTATTAAAATTAATTTATATTACAAAATTCATTAATTTCAATTATTTATGAATAATGTTAATATGAACATTATTAAAAAAAATAAAAGCCAAAATCATAGGTAAGTTTCTTTGGAATATTTGACATAAATTTGATTTAAGGGTTGTTTCTTCTCCTTCATTTTAAAATGGATTATGCAATGGATTATGCAAGTTAGTCAAGATGGAAGTTCTTATTATAAAGTTTAAAAGTTAATGTATAGAACTTTTTGTGGTAGCTTTGATTATATGAAATTTTTAAATAGAAAAATGATAATATGAGATAGAAAAATGATATAATTTTTTAAAAAATGGTTGATTATCAAATAAATTAATTTATTTTTAATAAAAAACTTAATTTATATTTTGGAAAAATGCTTTTATCTATTTAAAAATGTGTTGTAAATATTGATATGATTATAACCTAGATTGTAATGAATATTGTCAAACATTAAATAATGATCAAGTTTCTTTGGAATATTTGAAAACACTTTGATATAAGGATGGTTTGCTTTCCTTTATTTTGAAAAGGTTTGTAAAATTTAAGTTAGTTAAGATTGAAGATTCATTGTCCTAAATTTGAAAAGATGTTGTATACAAAGTTTGGTGGTAAGTAGTGTTTTGAGTATGGATATGTATTAAGTTACTTAAGATTGAAAATTTCATTGTTATAAATTTGAAAAGATTATATATATAAATTTTGGTGGTAAGTAGTGTTTTGAGTATGGATATGTAGTGAAATTTTGAAATGGAAAAATAATATTGTGAAGTGGAAAATTGACAAAATTTTTCAAAAATAATTTAATATTAGGTACACTTTAAAAAAAAACTAATTTATATTTTTGACATATTTTTATTTATTGAAAAATATGTTGAAGATATTGACAAGGTTATCACTTAGGTTGTAGTGAACCATCCTTAAGTCATTATGAATGATAGCTCATTTGGAAACTCAAAGCATGGTCATGAGTCACATAGTTGAAATTAAAAAAAGAAATCAATATTACGAAGTTTAGTAGATGATGAGATGTAGTTAATGACATTCACAACTTTGAAATCTCTAATAATATTACAAGTTGCTACAAGCTCATGATAAAGAAATAGGAAAATTAAGGATGTGGTATTATACTTAGGGGATTTAAGATTTGAATGGTTTTCTCTAATTCATGTAAAAAAAATAAATTTAGGTGTCACGTTTAATAGATTAATAAGTGGGTAAATAATTTGATGGATAAAGTATCGCTCAATTAGAATTTTAAACCTAAATCACAATGTATAGAGATTGTACACTAGGTTTTAAGCTATTTATGTTGATAATATAGTTTTATCTATCATTAAAGTATATTTAAAGGTTATTAGAATTTTTTTTTGTCATGTGTAATGATGGATATGGTAGTGAATTTAAAAGTCTAAAAAACCTCCTACTTGACATGTCTATTATTCGATTGCATTTGTTTAAAATATGTTGGTTTGTTTTACAATATCAAGTAATTTTAAACTTTTGCATCCTTTTTTTGAAGCACAACATGAGTAATTTGGTACAAAAATCTTAGCTAGATTTCATTTTAATGTAATTGTTGTTTTTAATGTCTTCAACAAATGACCCATAAAATCTTTAGATAGAGAAATAAATACAACCTCTTTCCTCAAATCTTCTATTTATTAAAACATAAATATTATTTACTAGTCATCACATTTTAGGTGTACATCAATATTTTTTTTTGAGAAAATACACAAACCAATCAGATATAATATGCTTTTCTTTCTGTATGTGTAAATACTTTTATTCAATTATTAAAAAATTATTATCTCTAAGCTTGTATTAATATTGTACAAATATTCACTTTAACTTAAAGAAAAATATTTAAACTTGAGAAAACTTTATAATATATTCTTCAATAATACAAAGAATCTCCATATCATTTGACTTCTTAAACAAATATACAAAACTATGGAAATGATTCTACCACAATCTTTATCCTTCTTCATAACCAATTTCCTTGTTTAGGAAAAAGTTGTCAACTACTATATTGTCTATCATCATCAAAGTATCATGATAACAGAGTACTTCAACATGCTTAATTCCAAACATTAAAAGCAAAAACCATATGTGATCTTAAAAAACTTTAGTCAATATAACATTGAGGTCTCTATAAAGGTGTTCCAACATATTTATATTGTTTTTTTTGGGTCATTTTTTAAAATTTTAGGTGTCCTAGCATATTATGATTGTATTTTCCATTTTAATTATCTTTTAAAGTCATTATTTTGTTTTTTTTTAATAATACATAATTAACAATGAATTTAGAATTCTCATGGGCATGCAACTTGATGTCTATTGTTTATTGTATACTTTTAACATAATTATGTTTGTGTCTTACAACATTATGTTTGTGTCTTACAACATCAAGTAATTCTAAACTAGCTTATGAATCTGAGTAAAAGTCATTCAACACCATAAATGTAGGTTATTTTTTGTTTTAGTGTAACACCATCATGCTTGTGTCTTACAACATCAAGTGATTCTAATATGCTTATGAAGCTAAGTAAAAGTTATTCAACACCATAAATCTTGGTTATTTTTTTGTTTTAGTGTAACACCATCATGCTCGTGTCTTACAACATCAAGTGATTCTAAACCTGCTTATGAAGTGAGTAAAATTCATTCAACATCATAAATCATGGTTATTTTTTGTTTTAGTGTAACACCGTCATTTTTATATTCTTAGTACTTTGTCTATGTAACTATTAGATTGCGCTGTCATTTAACCATAACACACTATCTATTAGTTATGTTTATATATATCCTTTTTTTTAAGAAATTGAGAATAATCATATATAAGATATTTTTTATTTAAATGTGTACTTTTGTTCAATTGTTCACTACACATTTTTTTATTTCAATTTTAAATTAATATTTAAAAAAAATATATATTTATTCAAATAAAAGATTACAAAATAATTTAATTTTTTAATAATATAAAAGTACCTATATTATTTTAATTTTTATATATACAATTCAAAATATAGAAAATATTTTAAAGCAACCCTTATTCCTCTTCTTAACTAATTTTGGATACTAATATATTGACCATCATAATAAAAACGTCACAATTCAATCATAATCCACCATTTCAACATGTTTACTTCCAAAACATCAAAACCAAAATCCATAAGTAATACTCACCATATTACATAAACCTTCAAATAAATGGATACCCTTTGAGTTAAGATAATGTTGAGATTCTTGTCACGTGTCCCAACCTACCATGATTGTCCTTTTGCCCTTAGAGAATCTCAATATATCATTCTACACAAATTATTAACACAACCTCTCATCATATTAGTAGATTTAAATTTAATCATATCCATGAATATATATTTACACATTATTGATAAAACTTCTCATTAAATTAGTACATTTAAATTTAACCTTATCAACAAATAGTATTTGACTATAATTTAAATATATAAATATGTCATTATTACATTAACATATTAATATTAACATAAACATTAAAATATATATATACATTTGCAAATTAATATTTTATATAAAATTTATTAAAGTAAATCAATTTCAAAATTATATATCCATTAAAATAAAAACTTCAATTATTAACTTGACAATCCAAAATTAATATATAATTATATATATATTAATTGAAACTTCAACCTCAATTATTCACATGAGAATCCTATCTCAAACACACAACCAAATTGCAACGAGCTAAAAACCACAAACTTAGCCAAAGCTCAATGATGAAAAAAAAATATTCTTCTTTATTATTAATTTTAATATTCCATTTCACCATTTCACCACACAGTGAAATGGGAACAGTTACGGTGGTTGATGTGTGAGGCAAAAAGGCGAATATTCTTTGTGCAGGAGGAGTTTGATAATCAGTGAGTCGAGATAGAGACCTGGGAGTTTCGTATGAGTATGGTGATTGATTGGCTGCTGAGAATTCGCCTTAGATCTTCATAGTATTCTTACATAATTATCTGTTTTCTGTCCTGGGCACTTTTGAGGAGGCCTTCAATTACAGGTTTTCTTCTCACACAGAAATACATCAGGTATTGAATTGCTGATCAATATAGAAGCATCATGTACCAGATGGAGTACCCAAGCAATCCTGGGATAGTACTAAATCATGGGAGACCGTCATCTCAGCCTGAAAGGCAGCACCAGCAGCCTGCATTGACAGGCTCTTCCCATTATCCATGTGACCCTGGTGTTGTTGTTTCTGCAGACCCCAAGCCTCGCCTCAGATGGACTCCAGAGCTCCATGAACGATTTGTAGATGCTGTTAGTCAACTGGGTGGCCCGGATAGTAAGTACTTGTACTGAAACTGATGTTGGGTAATGAAGGCTTAAGTATTTAATGGCATTATCATGGTTTTGTTTGAAGAATTTGATGTTGGGTAATGAAGGCTTAAGTAGAATAATGGCATTATCATGGTTTTGTTTGAAGAAATGAATGGATTTTAGGCTTGAAAATCTGGCTGTCTGTACTGTCAGTTGATTCTGTATCTCTGCAATTTAGGAATTTAGATGCTTACAGGGATAAGTTCTCTTGGTATTAACCAGCACAGATCCATTTTAAACCTGGATCTGTTAGAGGTGCAAATATCAATCTCTATGCACCAAACTCAAAAGGCTGCTGTAGAATGTGCCTCTTGGCCTAATTTGGGCAAACTATTTTGTCTTTTGGGTATTCAATCATGGAATTTTCATCTCATTTGTTTGATTATATAATCTGCTGCAGAAGCCACGCCGAAGTCTGTTCTGAGAGAGATGGGTGTGAAGGGCCTTACTCTGTACCACCTGAAAAGTCATCTTCAGGTTTGTTGATGTCCATTGAAACTTAAATTTCTATACAGTAATTCCAGCAGCCATGAATTTCTATACATCCAGAACACCTTTTGCAACTTTTTTTCTTGAATTTGGCAGCAAGAATCAGTCCATAGCCAGATCACCAATTTGCCATGGTATCCCCAAAACTCATAATTGCACCTATTTCAGCAACCTGACACTGTCTCATGTGCTGATTGATTGTTGCAGAAATACAGGCTTGGGAAGCAGCCCCACAGAGAAGTCAGCGTCGACAGAAGCAATGATGGTTAGTAGATTTCTAAATTGGAATTTTAAAATCATTGAAAAAATATCTGGTAGTCACAGGATGCTTCCAATTATCATTGTTGGAAGTTACACAGCTTCACCTATCCATATGCTCAAATAAGAGAGCCTCATCCCATCCCCATCCTCGAATTACAGAATTTCATCTCCTACCCTCACCTTTCACACCCCAATGATAATAGGAATGGTTGAGATTTTCAGCTCAAAAAAGAACCTTTTGAAGTACCTCTAGATAGAAAATTATATTACCCTGCATTTTTACAAGCTCCCTGGGACATTTGTAAGGACTTGTCTGAAACTATCTGTCTCACTTTAGTGGTTAGTAACCTCACTTCCTTTCCCTGGGTCCTCCTTGGTCCTTGTTCAAGCATCTAAATACCCTCATGGATCAGGGCCCCATAGAGAATGCTTCCACCTCACCAGGGAATGGAGAAGCCCAGTTCTACAAGCCATCCCTGTAGTGGCACCATGACCCCACCTAAGATGACACCTCCTACCCTTCTCCCACTCCCACCCTCCTCCCACCCTCAACTCCATCCCCACCCCTCCCATTCTAAGAGAGTTCTGCTCATTATTACAATTTTTTTTCAGGAGGAAATTCTGATGGTGGACACTGCCTAAGCAGGATGGCCCGGGATAGCAGCATCGCACCAAATCATAAGGAGTAAGTTTAATAAGAAATCTGCAGAAGAAAAATGGGCTAGAAACTCAAATATTTCCTTTGGTTTTGAACTGATTTTCTGATTATCATTATGTTTACAGAGCAATGCAGATTGCTGATGCTCTGAGAGCTCAGATAGAAGTTCAAAGAAGACTCCATGACCAGCTAGAGGTATGACGTTTTTTTTCTGAAATTATGCAAATCGACGAACATAATACCTCTCCCCTGTTTCAATTACCTGATGACTGAATGGAATCTATCTCTTGTAAATGTTAATGTAGGTTCAAAGGCGCTTGCAGTTGAGAATAGAGGCGCAGGGTAAATATTTGCAGAGCATATTAGAGAAAGCACAGCAGACATTGGCATCAGAAACATCGACATCAGCAGGCCTTGAAGCCACAAGAGCCAAGCTTGCAGATTTGGCCTCCAAGCTTCCTACAAACAGCGTGAAGCCAAATTACTCTCTAGTGAAAGTGGCTCCATTGATGGACATTCATAGACAAGATCATGGGAATCTAGAGGTCAAGCCCCACCTTAGAGATCGTTGCTCTCAAAATCAGTTTGCAGTCCATGGCATGGAGCAGAGTTTGAATGAATCCGAGAGTCAAATTGAGAAGAAAAGGTGTAGAAAACGTTTCCATGAGAGTAACGGAGGGAATTCCCCTACCAAACTGCGAGAATTGAGCCTTAATGCCTCTGCCTGTAAAACAGAAGAAGAACAAGAAGAAGAGGAAGATCTCATAAAGCCCACTACTGTTGAAAGGCCTGCTGCAACTAGAGCATTAGTGGATGAGAGAATGGCCATGCTTGTACAGTCTAATGGCCTCTCTTTAATCCAGGCTGATCATGAACCAGGACTGTACCATCCTCATTCCATGTTGGGCAATTTTCGGAAGGTGGCAGAAGGATTGGACTTGAACAGGAAAGGGGAGGGATCAGTTCCCCAGCAGGGAAGAGAGCTGGATCTCAATGCATATGGATGGGGCAGATGAAGCATCTCAATCTCAAATCAGTTGTTTGTCATGCTATTTTTGTAGATTTTGGTCTTATCCCATAACTAATCTATCTATATATTGACCTCTTGTATGGTATGGGATATCTAGGTTGGTATCAAGCACACCCATCTATTTGAGATATGTGATCAGATAATGTTTTGGAAGCTGCTCAGCTACCTGTATATTTTAAGACATCCTGTACTTCGACCATTATACCTATATATCTGGGTTTTCCATGCTTAATTGGTACTTCAAAATGTTAAAAGACTGCATCTCAGACAAACTTCAAAATTTAATATAAATTCTTAACAAATATTTTATATGTTGAAGTTTTCAGTTTATTTTTTTTTTAAGTAACAGAGATTTCCTTCTCAAACTAAATTTCTTTAATGGAGATCTCCCTACCCCAGCTAAACCTGTACAGTACCTAGTTTCTCCAAATACAAATAATCTTCACTATATAAAAATATAACTAAGACATTGACTCATTTTGAAGGCACACAATAGTTTCTTTGAAATGACAAAATATTATTAAACTTTGCTCAGCAACTTACTTTGTTAATATAAAGTATGGTTTGTTTGTTATAGTTGATGGAATATAGTTTTGTTGTGATAGCTGATTTGATGTTAGCGAAAGGACTGATTAAAAAACATAGCTAAATATTGATTCATTGAAAAAGACAAAAATATTGGAACTTCTGTTCAATAGCTTAGTTATTTAAATATAAATGTAGTTTGATGTCACAGTTGATTTGATTTTAGTGGAAGCTTATCAATATAAAGGGAAAGGTATTTCAAATTTTTAATTAAAAATTAAGTTTGTTATTCAATTTAAAACTCTTTGAACCGTATAAAAAGGAATCTCTAACATAACAAAATTAGAAAAAAATTGAATACTTAAAATAACATTTAATTGGTTGGAATGTGCATAATTTATTTTAAACATTTAATTTTTTGGAATGTACATATTTTTATTTTTTTGGTTATAGGAAAGAGATTTTAATTTTAATTTAAACCATATTTTAATATAAATAAAAATATAGTTTTAATGAATTAAGATTTATTGTATTTATTTTATTATTAATGTCGATATAACTTTTAGTTTATATAAAAAATATATATGTTTGTTTTTTTTTTTATTTAAGATATTGAAATTGAGGAAACTTAAAATTGAAAAAAAATGTGGTTTTTTTGTTTTTGTTTTTGTTTTTCTTATGGGAATAAAAATTGTTATTAATTTGGAAGAAGTATAATTAAAGTGAGGTGTGGAATATATGATGGATGAATTAAAAAATTAAAAATTAAAATTATCTTAAATATTAGATATCATTTTTTGGGATTCAACTGCATTAAGTAAGTCATTCATCAATGACTATTTCCATGAGAGGTTGTCGTAACAAGTAAGTCATTCATCTATGACCATTTTCATGAGAGGTAGTCGAGGTAGTTGTAACTGACTAATTTCTCATGATTTTTGAATAGTCCACTTAGCACTCATTGCGTCAATTAAGTAAGTCATTCATCTATGACCATTTCCATGAGAGGTAGTCGTAACTGACTAGTTTCTCGTGATTTTTGAATAGTCCACTTAGCACTCATTGCATCGGGTGGACTAATAAAAAATCACCTGATGCAATGAGTGCTAAGTGGACTAATAAAAAATCACGAGAAATAAGTCAGTTTCGACTACCTCTCATGGAAATGGTCATAAATGAATGACTTACTTAACGTAGTTGAATTCCAAAAAATGATATCTAATATAATGCATTGTGAAAACCCCTAAATATCTTAAATATTGTCATTTGTTTTAATTTAAATTATGAACCATAGCTAAAATCTATAAATTTATAAATATGTTTTTTTTTTATTGGTCAAAGTATATTTTATATTATCATAGCGCAATTTACATCAAACAACAACCTTGTTGTGATAAATCCAGGCAGCCCGATAAGAAAAAAAGGCCAGAAGTGTCTCGGGCACATGCCAAGGCATACAGTGCCATTGGTTATTATCGAAACAAAACTAAAAAAAAAACAGTGGATACATAGCTTTATGGAGGTGGATTGAGAGGGCCTGCAGCTGGCCCAGCAAAGAAACCGGCAAGATTGTGCACATGGTAGTCAATATGCTCAACCTGGTTCTCTAGTGCTCGGAGGTGGTCGTGAGAGCGCCTTAGCTGACGACACAGACTCTCTAGAGCATCTAGAGTCTCGTTTTGAAGATGTTGAATGTCATTGATATAGGCAATGAGTTCATTACGATCCACATACCTTTGTTCCCTCATGGTTTCCAGGTTGAGCTCGATTTTCTGAAGTTGAACTGAGATGCCGTCGAGCATGGTCGGAGCTTCCACTTTCCCAGGTGACTGCGATGAATAAACCGTCATAGCAGCCATCGAATGTTGGCTCTCGGTGGATTCTGAGTTCAAGCTTGGGCCCTCGATCGGCCCATGTGCTTCCATCCCTCGACCAAATATTCCTCTGTGCGCATGACCTCGATCGCGTGGCATGAGCTTCGCAACCCCACTCCGGCTTACCTCCGTGTTAAAACTCCCATTTCCAATGGGTCGAGTAGCTCGTAGTCTAGCACTGTTTTCCCCGAAGCCACCACTACTTGTCTAGCCACCCACTCCCAAACCAACACAGGAGGCTGCCACCAAACCGTCAATGAATTCCTTGCTGCTCTCAGAGGTGGAGATGAACCACCGCCCTCTGAAATATGAAACCACTAGAAAGCCAAGAGGTCCTCTGAGTCCAAACCAACACCACACACAGATCGGCTCCTCTGTCTCTGCAACCCTGTTCTCCAATACAGTCCAGAAGGACCACAGAAGCCACGTGCCTGAAAACACCTTTCCCACTGGTAATCCAAGCACAATTGTCTTCCTGCCACCCTGCTACTCCTCCAGCTCCTCACTTCCAGGATCCCATAGGTCACGGAACCACCATCCCCAGTTCCCCGTCTCCTATGTCTTCCACCATGCCTCTTGTCGTCGAAGCTCAAGCCAAATCTTGAGAGCCAACGCCAGTGCACAGAGAGAAGCTACATCGCAAGCATCCACCATTGCCCAAACCTTCATACTGCATGCTCTCTCGCCCAAACACCTAATAAGTGTATGTCTTCTGCCGCGACACCTCACATCCTGAGGCTTCATAACGTTCAAGCGTGGGAGTTAATGACTCTTGGTGGCACGTGGTATCAGGCCTATCTGACCCACGCTGCCATCTCCCAGATGTCCATCTGACATGACACCCCCATCGTGGATTTTAAGGTCAACTTCCATAAGTTCTTGTAGAATCGAAGTCTCTCCCAGGTCGAGGTCCACTTTAGAGCCATGAAATTCATGTTCAGGTTCATTAGTTCCTCTGTTGGCCAGCAATTCAACCACCTTATTTTCGGCGCAAAGAGCATCGCTTGTGGTGACATATTCCATTTGGTTGATGGATCTTTGGATGCGAGACACTTGGGCTTCTAGGTGCCAACTCTTCACAACTTTTTGAGTATCTGATCTATTGATGAGTTTTTGAGTCATGTCCAAGGTAAGGTGGGAGTCCCCTATAACACGGATCCTTGTATATCTGATATTGAGAGCCAAGGTCAGCCCAACTTCCAGCCCTGTAAGCTCCACAACATTATTGGTCATGGTTCCACTGGATCCAACATAGGCAGCCTATGGAATCCCAGAGGCGTCCCTCGAGATGCCACCATAACCAGCCGGGTCAGGATTCCCTTTGGATGCACCATCGAAATTTAACTGGATGCAACCCTGTAGTGGGGGGGAGAGAAGACAACAGAGGAGTGAGGGGAAGATGGACGAAATTTGCTGGATCTAGGGTGGACAAGGGTTAGGGAGAGATTTAGAAGATGAAGGATACCTATTTCTAAAGGATCTGCTTCTGAGTCCGCCGGATCCCAAGGATCAACAAGAATGGTTTCCCTAATGCTGGAGAGGGTTTGAGCCCAAATATGAGGGGTCGAAGGGGGGTGATTATCAAAGATGGTGCAGTTTCTAATTTTTCAAGTGTTCAAAATCAGTAGGCCTGGCAGTAACCACCAAGCTCTGCTTACCATTGGGTTGGAAAACTTTCGAATCGACCATTCCTCGAGTAGGGATCTGGTGTTTACTAGTGGCTCCTCCACTAGTCCAAATATGGCAAAGGCCTGGGACAAAACAGTTTTGGTGGTAGGACACTCAATGAAGAGGTGATGTTGGGATTATCCCTCTTGTCTGCAAAGTGGGCACATGGATGGACCATTGAAGCCTCGCTTAATGAGGTGATCCCAGGTTAGGATGTGCTTATGCAAAGTTAACCACATGAAATGCAAAACTTTCAGCCAAAAGTTACTAGTCCATATCCTTTTCCATACCGAAGTGTTTTGGTGGGGTTGGGCTGAGGCACAGAGGAGATAGGCAGCTTTGACTGAGAATTATCCTTTTGTCAATAGGCCCCATCTTAACTTTTCCTGCTCATTGGACACATGGATTTTTAGTTGTAACAAATATTTGTTAGTTAATCGCACAATGGCTGAGGGATTTCTTGGTGCCAATCCTATGATGTTTTCCATCACTTCCAACCATGGTCGTCTAGGTTAGCTTTCCAATAGTCTGCCACTTTGATTGTCGAGATCAGTTGGAATAGTGGCATGAGATTAGACATAGATTGATCTTGGGATAAACATGGGTTTTGTTGCCAGGAGTCCTCTCAGAATCTTGATGTTTGTTCGTTGTTAACTTCCCAGACGTAATGCACTCGGATAAAATCGTTGTTAGTATTTTCTATCTTCCAAATGGTTGATCCACTATTGGATAAGGGCTCTTGTAGAATCTCCTCCTGGGTCTTTCCCTGACCATATTTTTGGGACCAGATGATCTTTCACATCTCATGCCCACCTCGCAGCCGTCACCACTAGAGTTTGACCCCTAGAGTGGCATTGAGGCAGCTGGGTCTGGCAAGCTCAGGCCTCCAATTAGCTTTGGGAGGCATAATTTGGGCTAGGAAACCAGAGGCCATTTTCTATCATTGGAAGGACCGCTCCACAATAATCTTCTGAACATAGAAATTAGGTTTGAATAGATCCATTTGGGTGCAGGCAAAGCTAATAATTGATAAAGAGGCATATCTTGCAAGACATATTTGTGGAGGGTTGCTCTCCCTGAGAGGTTTAGAACCCAAAACGTCTAGATCGAGAGATTTCTAGAGAGTTTTTCATAGAGGTCTTTCCAAGGGACGATGCGAAGCGAATTGAAAATGAGGGCATTAGGGGAATTTTGAGGTCTAAAATGGGCCTCCTAAGAAAAATGTACAACAAAAATAAGCTTTATAACAACCAATAGGATTCAAGATGATGATGTCAACCATGGGGGATGATTCACCATTTTTTAAATAAAAGGGTAAAAATATTAAAAAATAATAAAATGATAAAACTACTTTTTCAACTTATCTCCTGTGATGACAGTGGGAGTATTGCTTGGATGTGAAATTAATTTTTCACTAGAGTAACATGTATTCTCATGCATTTACTTGCCATATCTAAAAGGAATACATAAAAAACGTGATTGTAATCACGTTTTTTTATGTATTTCTCATTTTTTGTGTAGTAGGACCCATCGAAAGTATGCAACATGGGTACTCCTTGGATGGGGAATTAAATTTCGCATCCAACGAGTACTCCCGCTCGAAATTTGAGTAAAAAATTTGGGAGATAAGTTGAAAATATGAGTTGAAAAAGTAGTTTTTTCATTTTTCCCTCTAAAATTTGATGATGTCATCAAATCTTATTTGATTTTTTCCACTATTATTTTATAATTTCCTTAGGAGGCCCATTTTAGACCTCAAAACTCCCCTAATGGTACTCCAAGATATTTAGAGGGGAGCGATCTAATGTTAAATCCCAAAATTCTGGCCAGACATACTTGGACGGGTCGAGGAGTATGAAAAAAGTAAATGTTCGACTTGAGCTTGTTAAGGAGCATATCTTACACTTCTTGAAAGTCTTATAAGATGGTGTTGATCTAGGCTAATTATTTCGGTCTTTCTTGATCGAACAAGAGATTGTCATCAATGAATTGTTGGTGCGTCATGTCCACATTGGTACCCGGCAAGTGTAACCCCTTTAGTAGGTTGGAGTGTTTGGTCGCCTTGATCATTCATCCCAAACCTTCCACTACTATGATGAACAAAAAGGGGGATAGGGGATCCCCTTGTCGGATGCCACGGGAGGGCCGAAGGGTTGAGGAGGGAGTTTTGTTGACAAGAATAGAAAAGAACGGAGTGGAGATCATGGATTTGATCCACTAAATCCAATCTGTCGCGAATCCGAAAGCTCGCAGAATTTCCAACAAATAGTCCCAGTTCAGTCGGTCATAGGCTTTTGATCTATCCAATTTAAGGAGTATCCATCGAGTCTTGTTGGGTTTCATGGAATGGATTGTTTCGTGTGCTAAGACAATTCCATCTAATATTTGGTGGCCTTCAACAAACCCTAATTGTTCATGACTGATAATATGGTGGAGAAGAGGTTTAAGCCAACGAACCATTATGGTGGAGATTTTATAGATCGCATTGCACAGAGAAATAAGCCTGAAGTCCCCCGGGCACATGGCCTCTTTCGATTTTGAATGAGAGTTATGAATGTGGCATTAAGGCATGACCAAACTTGCTTAAGTTGTCTTGATTCCTCCGCTAGCTCTTATATATCCTGGCTAAAGAATATCCAGCATGCCTTGAATAATTATGCAGTGAACCCATCTGGGCTCGACACCTTGCTTTGTGGCATAGTCTTCACCACTTCCTCCACCTCATTAAGCGTGATAGGGCTCAAAAGGGCCTCATTCTGGTCACGAGAGATCAGTGAGAGGATGTGTTGGGTGACCTTTCGAAGGGCGTCAGATTTGTCATAACTTTTGTCCTGCAATATTCAAGAGAAAAATAATTTGAGCTATGCCTTGATATCTGCATTTTGTTCCAGTCGGGTGCCATCACTCGCCTGTAGGTGCATGATTTTGTTACGTTGCTGGTGGTGAAGCATGGATCTATGGAAGAATTTAGAGTTTTTTTCCCCTTCACGCATGTAGGTTTAAACCCTATACATAAATTATCTGCAAATGAATACTTAAAAATAGAAAATAAACAATAGTGAGAGAATAAAATATAAAACAGATATACACAGAGATTTTTCCACTGGATCCCAAATCAGGACTACCAACTTTATTTTTCATTATATTCCTTTTAGTGTTACAACACATATATATACATGCCGAAGCATTCATAAACCCAAATCCATTAACCCTAGATTAGAACATAATCATAGTTCCCTTAACCGGATCTACAAAATACCAGGGGAGGAAAATCGTCATTCCCCAAAACCATGTGCAAACCCATGCACAAAACCATAGGCGGGTTTTCCCACCTAAACTGGGTCCAATTTTTTTTTTCTTGGGGCACTGCCCACACCCTGCAAACCCTTGGACAAAGGGGGCTGCCACTCCCCTGTGACTCACCTGGTGCAGTGAACAGGAAGGGGTTAGTGCCCCCCAACGCAATGAATAAGGAGGGTCTATCTCCCCCCCCATCCCCTCGTGACCCCCCTAACACAATGAACAGGAAGGGGCTATCCCCCCGAGCGCAACGAAAAGGGAGGGGATATCGTCCCCCCTATGACCCCCCCGCGCGTGCGACTATTTGTGGAAACAATATAACACAACCCAACATTCTCCCACTTGTTGTTTTCTTTTCGCAAGGGGGCCACAAGAGAGCTTAGTCATTAGTCCAACCTTGCAACACCCATTTTTTCTCTACGCCAGGAGAAATTATGAGTGCTCACAAACTTCATCAATGCATCTGTAACATTCTTCAAAGTGTCCACCTTTACCAACAACACCTTTTTATCCTAAACCATATCTCACAAAGTGATATTGAACATCAATGTTATTTGTCTTTGGATGATAAGTAGGGTTCTTAACCAAGAAAATTTCACTTTGGCTATCACAGTCTATCCTTATAGCTCGCTGCACCAACCCCATATTTGAACACAATCTCTGCAACCAAACTGCTTCCTTGCTTGCATGAGTGGCTGCCATGTATTCTACCTCTGTAGTTGAAAGAACCACTACAGGTTGTCTTTTACTCATCCAACTGACTGCACCACCAAATAGGATGAACACATACCCACTTGTAGATATTCTTTGGTCCATATCTCTAGCCCAGTTAGCATCAACAAAACCATGAATGTCCAAAAGTATGTCCAATCCTAGTCTTCCCTGGTAGCACAAACCATAATCACTAGTGCCACACAAATATTTGAAAATCCGCTTCACTGCTGTCTAATGCTCCTTCCCTAGTTTTGACATAAACCTACTCAATACTCCCACTGCATGTGCAATGTTAGGTCTAGTATAGACCATTGCATACATCAGGCTACCCACTACACTTGCATATGGAACACGTGACATATCCTCCTCTTCTTCTTGTATCTTGGGATATTGTTCAACAGATAGCTTTACACCTACATGAATAGGAACCTTCACTGGTTTACTATCCTGCATATTGAACCTTTGCAATATTGTCTCAACATACTTCCTCTGGTTTAACAAGAGCTTCCTCTTTTCCCGATCTCTCTTAATTTCCATGCCCAAAATATAGTTTGCAACACCAAGATCCTCCATGTCGAATTTGGAGAACAATTGGGTCTTTAAATCTCGGATAATTTCTTTTTCATTTCCAACCAACAATATATCATCCACATACAAGACCAAATAAATAACACAGTCGCCAATTAATTTAAAATACACACAGTGATCCTCTTTGCTTCTGGTGAAGCCAAGTCCCCATATATAGGTATCAAATTTATGATTCCACATCCTTGGTGACTGTTTTAACCCATACAAAGAATTTTTTTTAGCCTGCATACCAATTCTTTCTTACCCTTCACCATAAAGCCTTCAGGTTGCTTCATGTAGATCTCCTCTTCCAAATCCCCGTGAAGAAACATTGTCTTCACATCCATCTATTCTACCTCAAAATCAAATGCAGCAGCAAAAACTAAAAGTAATCTAATAGAAGTAACCTTGGAAACAAGAGAAAAAGTATCACCAAAATCAATTCCGACACCTGGGAATAACCTTTTTCTACCAACCAAGCTGTGTATTTCTCCACCTTTCCTTCTACATTCATCTTCTTCTTAAACACCCATTTTCTCCCGATGGGCTTCCTTCCAGCTGGAAACTCCACCAGATGCCATGCCTCATTTTTGTGCAAGGATGCCATTTCATCAACCATGACCTCCTTCCAAATTTTTCCATCCTCTGAATCCACTTCCTCCCTAACAGTTCGGGGATCATCATCAGTGATAGTTAAAGAAAAAATTGAACATAAAGAAAATTAACTATAAATTTCTAGCTTCCTTCTTTCCCGAACTGATCTTCTCACAACTGGAGTTTGTGGCTCTTCCTCTTCTGAATATTGTTCTGTTGTAGAGTTTGATTCATTCTCCTTTAGCTCAAACTCTATCTTCTCACCCCTTTGGTAGGAATTCATGTTTAATAACATATTTAACCTCTCTAAACACCACATCTCAGTTGTACACAACCTTCCTTTTTTATGGGTTCCAAAGCTTGTAACCTTTTAAATCATCCTTATACACAATAAAGATGCAACTTTCATATTTATTACCCAACTTGGTCCTTTCCTCCTTTGGAACATGTACATATGCATCACATCCAAATACCCTCAGATGTGAAAGAGAGGGTTTCATACCAGTCCATACCTCATGTGGAGTCTTATCCTCCAACGTTGATGAAGGTGATATGTTGGCCAAGTAACATGCAATCTCCACTGCCTCTGCCCAGAATTCCTATCTGAACCTAGTACCATTGAGCATGATTCTTACATTTTCCATCAGCATTTTGTTCATTCTTTCTGCAACTTCGTTTTGTTGAGGTGTGTATGGAGTAGTCTTTTGTTTTTCTATACCACACTTCTTACTTAACTCTTCAAATTATTTCTTGCAGAATTCTCCACCATTATCTGTCCTAAACAACTTTAACTTCTTCTTTGTCTGGTTTTCCACCAGAGCCTTAAATTATTTAAATTTTTGAAAGAATTCAGATTTCTTCCTCAAGAAATATATCCATGTATTCCTTGAGAAGTCATCTATGAATGAAACATAGTACACAGACTTTCCTAGTGATGGAATCGACACAAGTCCAAACACATCACTATGCACAAGCTCTAATATCTTGTTCGCCCTTTTAGTGCCAGAAGGAAAACACACCTGATTCTATTTCCCATATAAACAATTTTCACAGAAATACCATTACCATGTAGTATCTGAAGGCCCTTCTCTCCAATATGTCCAAGCCTTTGATGCCATAACATGGTCTTTTCTCCATAGACCACTAGGCTTTCCCCTCCACTTTCAGGAACCGCATAACTGTTGCACCCATCAATAATAGAGCTACCTTGAAGCTTGTAGATATTTCCAATCCAAACTCCCCACATTAATACCAGTTCTCCCCGAACCATATTGCAAGAATCTGTCTCGAACACTGTTTTTACACCTAGATCATCCATTTTGCTTACAAAAATTAGATTTTCTGGCCAAGCAGGAATATAAAGAACACTAGGAAGTGTTCTAATCCTTCCACCTTGCAGCTTTAGCTTAAATTTTCCACGTCCAATGACTCTGGCCTTCCTATCATCCCCTAAGAATACATAACCACCATCATACAACTCATACTCGCAGAACCACTCCCTATGGGGAGTGAAGTGAAAGGATGAACCCGAGTCAATCAACCATGCTTCATGATCTACATGTGTATTTGAAGAAGAAGCAAAATACACATCCCCACCTTCATCTGAGGTGGTTTTTTCCTCTGCAGAAGGAGCATCATCACATCCATTTCCTTTCTCAGGAGCTTTAGATCTGCAGTCCTTTTTGAAGTTCCCTTCCTTTCCACATTTCCATCACACCTTTATAGGCTTTTCTGGAGATTTAGATCTTCCACTGGAAAACTTATTTTTGTTTCTTCTATGGGACCTTCCTCATACAAATAAGGAATCTCCATTCTGGCCCTCCATATTTCTCTGTCTCATTTCCTCCGACAGCAAGGGTGAGACAATTTCATCAAAATTCAAGGTAGTTGCATTGCTACCTATTGCAATAACCAGAATGTCCCACGAATTTGGTAGAGAACACAACAAAATGATGCAGTTATCTTCATATGAGATTTTAATATCAACATATGAAAACTGACTTACCACAGTATTGAAGGCATTCAAATGCTCTATCACCGAATCTCCATCCTTCATCCTCAGGTTGTACAACTTTTTCCACATGAACAATTTATTCACCAGAGACTTAGATTGGTACAAAGTCGCTAACTTGACCTACAAAGTCTTCACCATAGCTTCCCCAAATACATTCAACAATACCGAATCTGAGATACAAAACCGTATTGTGCTCTTTACCTTTCGATCCAACTTTTCCCAGTATTCATCTAACATTGTCGTTGGTTTAGTACCTGGATCTACTACGATTCACTGATCTTTATCCACCTGAGAAGAGCCTACATCTTGAGCTTACAAAACTAAAAAATCTGACCATCAAATTTATCAATCTCTATATTTCCACTTCTCACCATATTCTTTCACCGCAAGAATCAATCCCGTAGATCTCCCATTGAACAGGGCGTACCACAGGCCTGAGAAAGAAACCCCTTAGTAGCAAAGGCGTCCCCTTGAAGCCAAAACAACCCTGATACCAAATGTAGGTTTTAACCTTGTACATAAATTATCTGCAACCAAATTTTTAAAAATATAAAATAAACAACAACAAGAGCAAAAACATAAAACATATATACACATATTTTTCCCCTGGATCCCAAATCAGGACTACCAGCTTGATTTTTCATTATATTCCTTTTGGTGTTACAACACATATATATACATGTCGAAGCATTCATAAACCCCAATCCATTAACCCTAGATTAGAACATAATTTTAGTTCCCTTGACTGGATCTACAAAATACCAGGGGCAGAAAACCATCATGCCCCAAAACCATGTGCAAACCCATAAAAAAACCATAGGCGGGTCTGCCCACCTAAAATAGGGTTCAAAAAAATAAATTTCCCGGGGCGCTACCCCAGACCCCGTGTAGGGGGCTACTTTCTCCTTGCTAACCCCTTGACAAGGGGGGCTTTCGTCCCCCCGATGCAAAAAACAAGGAGGGGTTATCGCCCCCCCCTGTGACCGCCCTCGGGTGCGACTATTCATGGAAAGAATATAAAACACACCCAAAAAAGAAACCATGGAATACAATAATTCTGCCACCATAATATTTCTTCATGTTTTTTACATTTAGCAAGGTCCTTGGACAAGAGTTCTTATGCTGCTGCCAGTTCCTTGGAGCATCCATCTTGAATGATGCGGCTTTCTACTCCTTCCAGACGGGCCTCTAGTTTCCGTTGTTCCTCAAAGATATTGTTGAATTCTTCACGCTTCTAGATTTTTATTTGGGCTTTGAGGGCCTAGAGTTTCTTCTGAAAGGATTTCATTTTATTACCTAGTGGAGCATCTAAGGTGTTCCATCAGGTTTCTAGCTTTTCGAGGAGGCCTGGATGGAGGAGCCTAAAGCTCTAAAATATGAAGGTTATCATTTGTGGGGTGACGGAGGTAGTTAGATCTACGTTGATGGGCCAATAATCCAATCCGGTGGAGGGCGGGATCTTAGTGGAGATCCTCGGATCTTGCAGTAGAATATGCTTTGAGAAAAAGAATTGATCCAGTCTACAAGTGATCTGGTTCAATCCTCCTCTGATGGGGGATGACATCTGCCAGATGAAGATCTTCAATAGTATCATTAAAGGCTTGCGAGGATGGGTCTAATCACCTAACACACTCTCTCTTCTCCTTAAGGTTTCGGATCATATAGTAGTCTCCTCCCAGGATCTGATATTCCTTTACCCAATATCTGCTCAGGCTTTGGAGGTGGGCTAGGAACAAGGACTTGTCTCGCGGCGCGTGAGGGCCATATACTGTGGTCAAGATCTTCCATCGTTGTTCGCCTATCAGGTGGAAAGAGGCTAATAGTGTAAATTTGGTACCTACCCAGTCTTCCATCATCACTTTATCAGGTTCCCAGATAATTGCCACACCCTGTGCGGCCCCTATTGCTTCTATTATCATGGCCTGGATGTAACTCCAACAATGTTGGCTATGTTCCTTGACTTTTTCATCTGCCATATTTGTTTCTTGTAGTAGAACTATCTCCAATCTATATTTTCCTATTTTCTCTTTGAAGGAACAAATCTTCCGTAGGTTGTTAAAGCCCCTTATATTCCATGATATGATCTTCATTAAGGAGACAAGACAAATCTAAGAAATTAATCCATCAATTGTCCCATTTATCCTAAATTCAACAGTAATTCTTCAGCTTCTCGAATAAGTTCTTTGGTGGATTTCCCTCCCCTGGGTCCAGGAGAGTGATGCTCAGAACATTTCTCTCCTTTCCTTCTCCAAGGAGATTGGGGTCGACACAACCAAATTTGGAGGACCATTGAGTAAAAATATGACCAAAGTGAGAAAGTTGGTTACCTGGGATTTCTCTGCTGTCCGCCTTGCTCCAACTTTTGAAGATTTCCAACATCTTTTTCTTTCTTGCTTCTAGTCTATTATGTTTCTCTCCTACTTCCAATATCTTGCTAGTATTTATCAACACTTATTGTACCCGCCGATTAGCCTCTGTGTGTTCAGGGATTTTTCTCTTGGTGGTTAGCTTTTCGTCGAGGGTGGTGAGAAGCTTGTCTATATCCATTGAATGGGGTATCTCTTTGGAAGATGAAGGTATTGTTTGATTCGGGACTAAGTCTAAATCTTCCACTTCCAAGGCTGCAAAAGAGTTGCTGGAAACCAATGGGTTCATCGAAGTTGAAGCCTGTTGTGGCTGGGGAGGATTAGGGTGGGGCATCGCCTAGATCCTAGGCCGTGATGGTGGGTTTTTCGGCAGAGGTCGATTGGGTCGAGGGTGTCTGCCATGCACTGGTTAGAAACCCTTGCCATCTCGATATTGCACTACAACCTTGGCTTCTTCTACAAGGGTTAATGGATAGTCTCTGAAGAGGTGCCCATATTCATGGCAACGTCGACATTTGAATGCGACATGCTCATATTCAAGAGGTTGGATCCAAGTGGTATCAGAATAGATCAACTCTATAGACTCAAGCAGGATTTGGGATATGTTCATATGGATGCAAATCCTAGCATAACCCGCATGGCGCCTATGCTTGGTCATCTCAGACATTTTGGAAACTCCACCTATAGAGTTCCCGATACCTTCAAGGATGTTTGGTTCCCAAAAGTCGTCTGATAGTGAGTATATCCAAACCCAAACTAGTGCAACTGAGAATTCCTCCTTATATAGGTTGTAGCATTATTCCCAACATCAAATAAAAAGACCCGTGCTTCCCATAAAGTAAGGCTCGTTCTCTAAAATTCTCTTTTGGTCTTTCAAATCTTCAAATATGACAGTAAAAGAGCCCTTGGCTTAGATGTGAAGTTCAAATTTCCCTCATGGAGCCCATTTGTGCTGGATCCAGACTAGGACATCTTGCTCTTTAGGCCAGATCCCTAAAAATTTGCAGATCATGGCATGATCTTTCATATATTGTCGTGCTTTTTCCAATTGGTTATTTGGGATGATGGATTTGAGGTTGATGGCGGCCTTTGGCAGGCATCGGATTTATCCTTCTTTTGCTTGCCACTGTGCCCCCATGACGGGGGTTTCGCAATAGAGTCAGATCCACTTGACCCATTGGAGGGGCAGCCCTGAACAAAAGGAGTGTGTTTCGCTACCTCTCAGAAGGACTGCAGCCCCTCACGCCACGGCGAGGGGCCTGTCATCGACTTCAGATCTCATCCACCGGTGATGTGAGGAGCCCTACGAGGAAGCGACATGGTTGGTGCAGAGTCTACGGTCTATCGGTGCTATCATATGGAGAAATCAATGTGAAACCCTAGCAGAACAACAAAATGTGAGTCCATAACATTTTTTCTAACTTCATAAATATGTTTTAAAATAAAAATTAAGAAGTAAAAAAATATATTATTATTATTTTAGGTAATGTGAGTTTTGGGATGGGTATATATCTAACTTATGGTTTGAGTGGTCTCTATTTAGAGGCATCTAAATCATCAAAATCACTCTCGACCACACTAGCCTTTAGTATGGCTAGATTTTTGCCCACAAAATTTCAAATTAAACAAACATATAATAATATTATTTACTTAAAAAAAAAATTAATTAATTAAAATAATTATATAAAATTATAATAAATTTAAATAATATTAATTTAATTACATTAAGATTATTAATACCTTAATAGTATACCAAATTACTATTTATGTAAAGTTTTATAGGAAAAATATGAAATTTTTACGAGTCAAGACTCAAGTTTTATAGGCAAAATATCTGGTAATCTAGAAAAAATATAGAAATTTTTAGGAGTCACTTAAAATTTAAAGACTTATTGTACCTGACGCTATAGGTCACTACGCATCAGGTTTTTCCTGATTGCGACATTAATTGGGCTCTTTATCAAAAATTTCTTATTTTTGCCATGGTTGAACTATAAGATTTAATATTGTTTATTTATTTTAATTATTTTAATTTGTTTTTCATTGATTCTATTGGCTGTTAAATTTGAGATGTTATTGCAAATTTGGTACAAAATTTTTTTAGGAAATCTTTTCAACAGCCTTTCGAGTACGTATTTTAATATTTTTTTAAGGGGCTGGTACATCGCTCTTATCGAAAGGCTCTGAAATGTTATAAAAGCTCATCGCATTGGCCAGAAGTTTTTGGGTGCGGGCCCAAACTATTACGCGATATGGAAATCGAATCTGCCCTATAAGCATTTCGGGTCCGGAATTCAACTTGAACAAATGAAACTTCTGATTGAGCGATTGCGATTGCACCAATCGCATCGGAAAAAAAACAAATTGTGATTGATACAATCGGAAGGCATAAGTTAAAGTTGCGATTGCAATTTAAACAATCGCATCGCAAACTATTGCATGATATGGAAATCAAATCCGCCCTATAAGCATTTCGGGTCCGGAATTCAACTCGACCAAATGAAACTTCCGATTGAGCGATTACGATTGCACCAATCGCATCGGTAAAAAAACAAATTGCAATTAATACAATCAGAGGGCATAACTTAAAGTTGCGATTGCAATTTAAAAAATCGCATTGCAAGTGTTCACTCGGCCCAAATAAAATAAAAACACGATCCAATTCTATTTTACCACGTGTCTTCTGCTAACTGTTTCATATGCTAATCTTGCACAACATTCATCTTGTATGCAGAGACTCATAAGTGCATTGTGATACAGTGGGAATGAATCAGCATACTAACATTGGTTGTCAACACAGGGTCTTATCAGAACAAGGAGAGTTCTGCACTTGCACCATCTCTATTATTGTGTTACCCTCCTTAGTCGCACACAAGGGGCTTCAACTCCTTTACCAAATAAATGCGCATTCCATCTATCTACAGAGAGGATAAACTCTCACATAGAAACCTTAAAATATTCCTCACGCAAACATTCTTGTTCATTAATCCTTAAGACAGGATTTGTCATACATTCTCCTACTCTCCTTCACTAAATATACACACAGACTGTTAAGCCAAATTACAGGGTCTGCTCATACCCAGTTCATGAAGATTCACGGCACTCTGACAGGAAGTTAAATCAAGCAATACTCATGTAGGCGAATAGCACATATATGTTATAACATATGTATATGTTAAAACATCTATTGTTCAAATGTTAAAAACCTCGCGCAATAATAATCAAACGTTTATATCATGAAACCTTAATAAAAGACTTTCGTCGCACGATAAACCATAACATAGAACAAAATTTATCAAACATTACTCCCTCGGACTTCAAACGTTATTAACCAAATCACACTGGATATTTTTCGCGTCACAAATGGGCTGACGTCACAAACCCATTTGTGCCTTCGATGAAATATTAAAACGAGCTTATAAAAGCTCATCGCGTCCTCTAGAAGTTTTTGGGTACATGCCCAAAGTGTTACGCGATATGGAATTCAAAACAGTCCTATAAGCATTTCGGGTCCAGAATTCAACTTGACCAAATGAAACTGTCGATTTAGCGATTGGGATTGCACCAATCACAGCATTTCAGGTCTGGAATTCAACTTGATCAAATGAAACTGCTGATTGAGCGATTGCGATTGCACCAATCGCATCGACAAAAGAAAAAATTGCGATTAATATAATTAGAGCGCATAACTTAAAGTTACAATTGCGATTTAAACAATCGCATCGCAAGTGTTCAATGTCTAATTCACCTTGGACATGGGGTTTAGTTGGAATATTAATGCGAAAGCATTTGATATGTGAACTTGTGACATAAAGTTTTATCTATACATAAAGTTTTATTTAAAGATCCCAAATTAAACAACCTTGCAACTATAGCTATTGTACTTCCAGCTGGGTAGCTCAAATATGAATGTCGAAGCTTCATCTTATAGCTAATTGTTTAACCCCATACCATGCATATCAAGTGATCCTTACACTAAGACCAATCAACTTCAATATGCTTAATATTTATAAGCAATTGTAAATCTTAAAGCGCTCGGCCCGACCTATATATATATTGACCATAGTTCAATGCAGACGATTTGTTGTTTTATTAAACCCCCACATTACAACTCAAATTCCGTGGATGTTGATAATGCGTTAGTTCAAAACCCCAAGGCTTATGTTCGGTACTCCTCTTTATAGTTTTCCTTCATTGAAAGGTTTAACCCATCAACACTTACTTGTGGTTTTAAACATTTAACCCCGATTATTAACACATTACACTATATCCATTCCACAGTTCATCAAATATTTCATTTCTAAACTAATCCTTTTGACTTCGGATTAAACGGAGTGCATATATATAAATTAAACTATACAAAATCAAACAATGGTTGCAGGCTGGCAACAATACCTAATTAATATGGCAATGCGATATGAAAAAGGAGGAGTTGAGGGTACATCATTTTGCTTCCAATGGACATCGATCATATTCAATGTAAACATAAAAATATTTGCATTTCGGAGAAACAAGTTACATTCACTCATGATATTTAAATGCCGATGCGATACACCATCGTTGCAATCAGAAATCAGCGCAGATCACAAAATCTTGTTTGTTGTCCCTTTTGAAATTTCCCAATGCCATTAATGTTTAATCTTTATATTTTTATATTGCGCATCTATTATATATTAATCACAATCACATAATTCAAAGGGAAAGTTTTATGTATCATTTTAAAACCACTAATCTCCGATTGTACTTTTACTATTAAATAGAAAATCAAGCACATAATAACGATTATTTTATTCTATTCTATTCTATTATGCATTGGGTTTTTTGTGATGTTGACATTAATTTGTCTATTTGCAATTTTTTTTTATAATTTTCCATAGTTAAACATTGAATTTTTTTATTGTTTATTTATTTAAATTATTTAAATTTATTTTTCTGATTTCTTATTGGTCCATACTTTGAACATGTTATTGGAAAATGATTTGTAAATTGTGCTAAAAGTACAATGCATAAAATTAACAATGCCTTAGTTCCAGTCACTCTTGTACCATGATATTGATTATTCCTTTATGATTTTCTCAGTTATTCCTTCATGATTTTCTCAGCGAACCACACTTCTCCCTTTGGGAGCTTTATTATTGGCTATAAAAAATAGTTAATTTGTAATGAATTTCGTTTTTTTACCATGAATTACCGCAAAGGTAGTACTGTTATCACGTCATGTACTTCGGCATATTTATCAATGATTGTAGTGTACCTATCTCTGCTAACACTTTAATGTACCTCTGCTAGTGTACCTATTTTGTAACCATCCAAATGATGTGTATATTATCACTTTAATGCTAACCGATTAGGAGTATGTTCATACCTATGTTGGGAAGGTCGCCGCTCATGTTAAATTACAAGGGAAATATTTTTTCTAATCCATTGGCTAATAAAATTCGAAGGCACTGTATATCATATTAATTTCATTCCAGAGTACCAAATACTGATAACATTAATGACTGCATTTTCAAGCCCAGATAAAAAAAAGTGATTAGTATATTAAATAGTGATAAGACAATAGAGTTAAGCAAGGAACATTATAAATGACGCAGATGAACAGGACAACTAAATGTCTCATTCAAAATAAGCATATTTCCTCCATGCCCGATATTTTTCTGCCATGAATAGTGTGATAACGTACTTGGGGATATCCAAATTTTGTGCCCACAATACTTACCTGGACATCAACTATCGGGCTCATCCAATGGTTGGAGATTCGTCGCGCTGCACCTCACTCATCCGACGATAGTCGCACGATCTAACGGCGTGGGGTTTAATCCTCCAATTCACGTGGTGTAAATGGGGCCCAACAGTTAAACAACCCTTCTCATCCAACGGTGGATGACTTCTCACGTGGGTTGGGATAATCCGACGGCCACAATCAATTTTCACGTTTTTTTTCTCACCAAAGCTTAACGCGAAAAAAATGGTTTTCATAAACCGCTCTTCTCCACGTGTCACACAATGACACATATCGCGTTCGAAACTCGATTACAACTTACCACTTTTTAAAAGCGCGAATACCACCTTTCGCCTCCGAAATAGCTTACACTGTTCTGCATGGTTCCGCTACTCTTCAAGATTCTGGTTGCGCACTATCAACAATCCATTTCCTTGGATTATGACTTCATTTCATTGTCTCGCTTTGGCATGCGTTAACCCTGTTTCATCAACGTTTAACGCGGTGCTTCCAACTTGAATTAAGGCAAGCGCATATGACATAAATTCCTTGTCTCTAGTATATCCCAACAATCATGGGTCGACTCGATCTATCTCAATCGGAACAAGTTACAATGCTGACAGACCAATAAAATTTATATACTACATAATTAAATTACTTTTACTTAATTGTACATAATTTTAAATTCATAAATACATGTATTATTTTTTAAAATAATTTTTTAGAACATGGCTGAGTTGAAATAAATAAATAAGTTAAATATTAATTACATTTAACCAATACTGATTACATAATAACAATACAAAATAAATTAGTAATTAAATTAAACTAAGTAGAAAGAACTAAAAATAAAATTAAATAGAAATGCTTTCGAGATATTCTGACAGAATATATCATTGATCTAAGAGAGACAAAATTACTTGATCGAAGAGAGTGTGGGCACATGAAGAAAAATTATATTCCTGCAATTTACTAAAAAATGTAGGGAAACACAAATTACCTCGCCACCACTGTAACATCATTGGTCTTTATAGGGCATTTAAGTTTTAAACACGGAGATAATAAATGGAAATAAATGAATATATTGTTATACAGTTGTTCTCCTCATTTGAATTTTCACGGGATACCGAAATGTCAAAGAGATCCAGGAAAGAAAAAGTTGCTATCCCAGCAAAAGCCCCTGTTTTCACCATGGCACCTAAAGAGAAAGCAGCTAAGATTAAGCTGGTTATAGACACGTCCTGCCAAGGTTTGGTAAATTATCCTGGGAAGAGGTATATAACCTCATTGAAATGGAAAAGCCTAAGGTAACTATGGCAAAAACAACAGTTCCCGGTGAGGACGGTTCAGAGTTAGATTCATAAACTACCCTTCAAGCACTGGCTAATTCTTTTCTACACCGAATTGCAGCTCGGGCGAACATTATTCCATATTATGATGTGATTCAGTGTGTGATTGACAATGTGGCCATCCAAAATAGAACTTTTGTTTCATCTTCTGGAGCAACATTCGGGTCGTTCAAAGTAGATGACATTAAAGCAATGTACCACCTTCCAAACCCATAGAAAATATACAACAAATACTTCATCAAGGAATTTGCTGCAAATAATGAAAATCAGTCAGAGCCGATTAGAGAATGGAGAAGGGATACCGAAAAGCACAAACACAAGGCATCAGGTATGTACTCTATGGAGTCTCTTTCGCCTCCATACTGTTATGCCACAACAATGATGTGCAAATTGTTTCGGAATGATAATTCAGCTAGGTTTTCTATACAAATGGTGCCATTAACACACTCTGTTATAAATTCTGAGATAATGGATTGGGCTGTCATTCTTTATGATAAGATAGCTAATAGGATTCTTGAGTATAGGAAAGACAAAAACATAGGAAATAATACTCCTTTTTATTTTTGTGCTTATATTCTAGACGCCCTATGCTTCAATTTTGAATTTCCCATGTTAGGGTGGAAATGGACCCCTAAAGATTCCGTTGCTATTCATATATATCACAAGTTCTTGTGGAAGGGGCATTTTAAAATCCATGTTTACAGAGTTTTTCACGGTTTTCTTATCCCGGTTTATCAAACTATTTTTGGCCGATTCCCTCCTAGACTTTCTGAAAAGGCTAAAATTGATTTATCCTCGATTGGGGATTGGTTCGAAGAAGAAAAATTCACATATATCAGATTTTTCGGAAGTATTGTAAAACCACACATTCTTCCTTTGTATGTTCCAGATAAACTGTTAGCACAGGAAATTTCATATCAACTGACAGTACAAGGCATGTCCAGGACTTTGAAGAACAGCAAGAAGCTAATGTGGCCTACTTTTCCTTTTAAATGTGTAGATTACACTCTCAATAATTTTTTTCATGCTGAGAAGGAAGTTGGCAAGATAACCAATCTCAAGCTTTCAACAATCCCGGGGAGACAATATGACCCAAGGAAGGTGGCATTTGATTTTACCACTTCTGTTTCAACTTCTTGATTTGAACACGAACCAGATATGTTCGATGATTTATTTCTTTCTGCAGATAATTTTTCCCAAGTTTTTAATTTGGCCAAGTCCAAATTCCAGACTGAAGGGATCAATAATTTTATGTTATTCAGAAGCCAGATATTACTCAAAGCTCCTCTGGATCAATTAAGAGTTCCTATGCAAGAAATTGAGTCACAACAGAAGAAAAAAGAGGATACATCTGGCAAAACAATAACAGAAACATCTGCCAGCAAGGTCATCATACAGATACATAAAGAAGTAACAGGAACTAATACTGTTATATAGAAAGAAGACATTAGTAGCAAAGTTGATACTGAGAAGAAAGAAACAACTGCTAAACTTGATGTACATAGTGATCAACACTCTGCAACCCAGACAAGAAAGGAAAGCACAGGTACTGATATTAACGAGCATATTGAGAAAGGAGGCACAAACAGTAAGGCTACTGAACAAGCACCAAAAGGAGAAATAAGCAATAAACCAAATTCTCAACTTGGAAGAGAGGAAGCTGCTGAAAAGTTAGTGGAATCTACTGAACTTATAATTTCTCCTGATTTGTTGAGCCAATATCAGCAATTTTCCCAGCAAATAGGACAACAGAATAATCCCCAAGTTAATTTTCTGCAAGATCAAGATATGGAAGTTATTCCTGAACATCCCATAGGTGAAATTATGTTGAAAATAGAAGAAATCCCTCCTTTGGATGTATTTTACAGTCCCAAGCATAGGGATGTTGTGAGAAAATAGAGAAAAAGGACGAGAACTGGTCATGATGCACTTTCAACATCGCAAGTGGACTTTATGAATATTGTTTATAAAAATTCTGAGGTGAATCCATATGAGGATATCACTAAATTATCTCAATACGCAGGTGCTTATAGTGCTGCAACTATAGAAAAAGCTTCTGAAGTCTCTCAGTTGATGAAACAAAAAGACTTACAGATAGCTATGCTGGAAGAACAGGCCATAGAGAACCGAGAAAATATTGTTCAACTGGAAATACAATTGCAAGATCAAGAGCTCAAATCTAAATAGCTAGAAGAGCATCTTAGCTTTGAAAAGAAGAAGATTGATGAACAAGCCTTGGACAAACAACAATAGTTGAATCAAGAGGTAGAAAAGCTACAAAATATTCTGCAAAGTGAGATAAATTCAAATATTGAACAAGAAAAATTGTTCCAATCAGCATTGGACAAGTTCAAGGATTATCCTAAGTTAGCTGAATTCAAAATTGAAGCTCTTGAAATAAACAAACTGTTATCTCAGCAGTTAAATGACTTTGTCTAAAGTTGGCAAAAATTGAGCCTTTGTGCAAAATAAAATCATCCGTGATAGATGAATCAGTCACTCTCAGGAAACAAATTGATGATGCTGATGATAAAATTTCTGAGTTCCTTTCATGGCAGAATACAGAGCAGGGAAGAAAAGCTAGTCTTCCTAGAATTGAAAAAAGACACAAGGAAATTTTATTTATGGAATGGGAACAACAGTTGATGAAATCAGAAAGAGCCATATCAAGGGCTAAAGGTTTAATGGATAATACAACACAATTAGTTAATGACAACTTGTACGCTACCAATTTGATCTCAGATTGTACCCCGGGCAAGTTACCTAAAGTGAAAGAAGCTGATTCCAGGTGGAAGGAAGAGATACTCAATAAAAATCAACAGATTAGCAAACTTCAAGGAATTTCATGGGATATTATGTGGACTTATCTGATCAAGCCAAAAAACCAACAGATGGCCATCAAATTCCTTTCGAATGCTATTCATTGTATCATTCCTGAATTCTCTGATGCTACATACACTTGGCAGTTACATTAAAAAAGGAGTCGTCCAACAGAATTCCAAGATATGCTCAACATCTACTATCTGGGCACATTAAACACAACAGACAATCAATGAATTGGGTTCAATTTAAGATTGCATTTCTGTTTCTAAATTTCCGATTAGATAGATTTTAGGAATAGTTTTAGTTATTTTGTTTTATCAAGTACCTATTTAAACCCCTTTCATGCATTTAGAAAGGGGTACTGAATTTTTAATGTTTTGACTTGGAGATTACATTTCTATACTCCATTGACTCTTATATTTTTATAAAGGATCACATCCGGTGGTTCTATGCAAAATTTCCTTTAAGAACATCGGAAAGTATCAAGATGCATATGGTATTTCTATCTATTCACTATTAGTTTTCTTATGTTATGAGATATTCACTTTGAATTTGCTATCATTTATATGTAATTTCTTATTTTACAATATTTATTTATACATATCATTTCTGAGTGTGTAGAAATATTTATCTTTTACAGTATATGAAAATGATATACAAATGATGAATGCAATGTGTTATTATAACTCTATTCAATTTCTTAAACAGAGTTATCTTTATTTGTTAATGCATATTTCAATTAAACTATAATACATTTCATGGTTATTGGTTAGTTGAAACAATTTAAAGTTGTATTCGAATTTGATACCCAGGTTAGTTTTAAAATGATTTGTCAGTTATAGATTAGATTAGATATCTTCCAATCACCCAAGCATTCCATCACCAACCTATTTAAGTTATTAGGAAACTGGTCCTATCAATTCAGTCGGAGCCACGACACCAAACGAAAAAGGAGCTGTCCTAAGGTCCCGACCGGATGGTTATCCCCCAATGTTTGAAGCAGTGATTTTCAAGGCTTCAACACCTTGCAAAGCACCTTAGAACAAAAAAACTATGACAAACCAACTAGTCATGAAAATCTCTTTGATGAATTGCTCTTAACAGAAACTGATTACATCGAATTAATACAAAGTACATTAACACAACCAATGGTGTTCTTGCAATGAAAACCATCAGAAATATGGAATAATAGCTTTGAATTCAATATGCCACACCTATGGAATGCAAATATAAGTTCAAGAAAATGCAACTTTATAAACACAACATTAACAGATGAATGCACATTTATACTTAAACCAACAATTATTCTGAAACAAATTCCTGACAACTCCGAAGATGTTATCTAGAGTTCTATAATTGATTACTATATCAATAGGCCTAATGCTATTAAGCATATATGTTTAGTTGAATTTGTATCGAAGTATAGGAAAGATGCAACACCAATATCAAAACGGAACAAAGAAAAAGTAATTCGATTCATCAAATATAAAAAACACAATGACTATGAAAACTATTACAGACAAAAACTTGTGTTATATGTTCCATTCGAAAACAATGAAGATGCGCTAAAGCAAGACTTGCCAACATGGAAGACTGCATACATGTTGCATAAGAACACAATAAAGAGCAATGAAATTAAGTTCATATACAACATGAACAATAAATCAGGTGATTTGGAAGAAGAAATTCAAGAAATTGATAACAGCACTGCAACTTCTAATCACTCAATAAAAAAACCTCAAATATCCAATGATGTTACTGAGAAGTACGACTTGGCTAAATATTTTCAATTTCTCCAATGCCATGACAAAAAAATACATCTTAACATTGGTTTTCAATTTACAGAACATCCATTTATGCTTAGCAACGAAGAATACTAAAACATTAGGACAATGCTTAATACAGAACAACAAGCAATTCTCAAAGACATTTCAATTGCCTTCGAAAAAAAAATTTAACCTTCTGCGTTCTATTGCAGTTGCAGTTATTTGAAACATTTGCACCACTCTACAGTGAAATTGAATAGGAATTGAAAAAAGTCCATTTTCCAATTATGTTATTCAAAAACATATCAAACAGGAAAGAACTAAAGGAGAGAACACTTCGAACAACGCAAGCTACATCCATCAAAAAATTGAATGCAAAAGCAGCAGAAGAACTTAGAAAATTGAACCCTCCAACATTCTCTGTAAGTAAAAATGAAATAGTACCTCTACTTCTCAATATGCAATTGTTTATTCGTCTCTTTCCATCTTGACATATACTACTTGTCCTCATCTATGAATAGATAAAAGGAAAATTGACAACTGCAGGCATTTATTCTACACCATTTAAACCAGTTTTTCTTGGATCCAATTCACCAATACCAACCTCTACAATGATAGAGGACACAACAGTTAATTGCCTTGAGTGCAATAAAAATTTGTCCTTTTCCTATTCACAGTGTCTTAATTGCATGATCAAGTCTAATAACACCAACTTGCAATGTTGCATCAAAAACAAATTGCTCCTGAAACAGTTACTTCCCAACCTAGCACCAATGTCCTTTCAAGACTATGTTCAAAAGAAACAAGCAACCATGTATATGCCACGCGATTTCAAAATAAATGGTACATTTACAATCAACGAAGACAATGAGATTCAATCTGTTGACATCAACCGAAGGTATACCAATGCTAGGTATTCTTGTAATTATTCTTCATCTTTCAAGCAAAAATCAGATATATGCACTTTAAATTATGCTATCCAAAATCGCAAGATTTGTACTAATTTTTCCCTCTTCTTTGCAGCTCCAGTAATTCTACAAACATTGGATACAACAAGAACACATAGTAATCTAGAAATCAGTCCAAATCTCTTTGCAATTTTTGTACCAGATTTTACTGCTCAGATCCTCCTCTCTCAAAGTCTAGCATATCTGCAACATTTTCCTAGAACAAAAAAGCATACAAATGCACATATGACAGAAAAGTTTTCACAGAACAATTAGGAACAAAAATCACTAGTTATATTTATAGTCTTTCTTCTACCTATTTGCAGATACTTTCAGACTTATTATATGTATATTTAAGGAATATAGTTTTTCCATTAGCCCTTTACAAATGTTTTCAGGCTTTATACATATATGTTTAATGAATAGAACCTGTCTTTACAATCTGAAATTATATATATAAATATTATAAATCTATTTAAAGATATTCTCAATGTATTTATAAAAACGCGAAGCGCTCGGCCCCACCTATATATATATATATATATTGACCATAGTTCAATGTAGCCAATTTGCCATTTTATTAAACCCCCGCATTACAATTCAAATTCCATGCATCTTAATAATGCGTTAGTTCAAAACCCCACGGCTTATGTTCAGGACCCCTCTTTATAGTTTTCCTTCGTTGAAAGGTTTAACTCATCGACACTTACATGTCCTTTTAAACATTTAACCCCGATTATTAACACATTACACTATATCCATTCCACAGTTTATCAAATATTTCATTTCTAAACTAATCCTTTCTCCAGCCACTAAACCACTTACGATTCCATCGGACGGTTGATGGGCCATCGCGTTGTAATCCAATGATCCAATGATCATCGCATAGCCAAACTGCCTGTAGCTTATTTCTCCAACTCCACACGATGAATTGGGTCCCAGCCGTTAATCTACCCATCTCATCTGACGGCAGAGAAGTCGTCGCATCAACTATAATGATCCAACGCACCCAAACACATATCGCGTGATTTAAATCCACGAGCGTTAATTCACAAAAGTTGCACTATAGAAATGGTATTACAAAACCACTCTCCTCCACGTGTCAGCCAACTACATATATCGCGTTCAAAAATCAAATACAGCTTACCACCCTTTTCATCGCGCGATACTGCTGGTATTGACTTCCAAACCACTTTCACTGTTTTCTCTCCGCGTGGTTCCCTTTCTCTCTGACTCGAGGTTTCGTTCTTTCACTTGGTTTATTCCACCTCCCTTAGTCTATTTCAGACTTGAACACAACTCTCCAATTCACTAGGTGGATATTCACAGTTCAAATGACTTTGAGTTAACATCCATTTATTTCAACCCTATGCAAAAGGACAATTAACTCCATTTACACCCCCGGATGTGGGTGTTAAAGCATAATCCTATGGTGCTTGGCCTGTAGGACAGTGCGTGGCAAGGCCACATCGCTACTCATAGGCCTCACCTATGGCATCCCTCAACATTAAAACATCTAGGCCGTCACCTTGTGCGGCATTTATGTCGTTGCAAGTGTCGAGGCCTCCACTGTTACAACATGCCGCTCCTTGGTTCTTTTCCTCAGCACTCTGTCTCTATGTATGGTTCACTTCCGACGCTTCCACTCCTCCTTGTTGCCTCTATGCCGCCACTGCCCTCACCTCTGCGAACTGGTTGCTCCCCTGAAGCTGTGGAGCCCAGCTCTCGCACAGCTTATGGGAGGTGCTGCAACTTGGGTAGTTGTATTGAATTTCAACCTAGTTTCCACTATTCTCAGAGCCCCTTCTGTCAATTGAGCCTCTCTGCCTCCTTCGACCTCAATTCCCCCTCCGCTTCTCTGCACACCTCTGCCAACTATATCCGCTCTCCTTCTTTGACCACTCTCCACCCACTGTGCGTCAACATGCCTCGGCTCCGACATCGTATGCGCTGCTGAAGAGGCAGTTGCAGAGTCGCACCTCTCGACTGCAACACTCTCCCACGTCCAACTCTTCTTCGTCATCTCATGAGCACTCCTCGGGTCACTAACCTGATACCCGTAGTGGGCGTGGGCATCTCTTCCACTTGTCCCCACAGCATCTTACTATTGAGCCAATGACGCGTCCCCCTCCCCGCCTCAATGCCTCTGTCTCCACGCATAATCTCGCCACTGCCCACTTCCAATTCCAATGCAGCTCTAACCACCCTCTCGTCGTGGCGATCATCACTGTTTCTTTTCATGAGGTCTCTGGTGTGGGTCCTGGTTCCTGCGAACCCTCCCTGCCTTCAAGTCCGAGCAACGAGCCTGGTCCCTCTGAGAATTTGAAACCCCATCAGGCACCTACAACGCATAATTCTGGTTCAACGGGCGATGCAGTTCGAGCTACTTCAAGGACGCATGCAAGTAGGAAGGAGCAAGTGGTGATGATGCTGTAGCGCCTCAACGTGGCTCCCTTCTGGCTGATGATGATGAGTACAGATGCCCGATAGTTGAAGAACCTCCTCCAAATGCTCATGGTGTCTAGATTCTTGGGTCTTCTCCAAGCTAATTTTTCCAGTTCTTTTGTTTAGCTGTCTATTCACATCTATGCGAGATGTATTTGTTTATTTTATTATGTCGCTGGTTTCCTCTATATAGGCATCACTTCAAACTTTACATGGGCTGGTTTCCCCACGAGGGCAGCTCAATTTTTGCTACTTTTGTTGAACATATGCCACCATTGCTGGCTTGAATTGCTGAGGCCCTAGCCTCTTTGTACCATATGATTTACTAATAGAATTTATTCTTACTTAGAAAAAAAAAATTAACCCCATTTACACAGAGCTTCAATTAACTCGTGCTTCACAGAGAATTCAAACAGCCTATATACACATAAACCTATCACAGGATTTCATATTGCCAATATATGCATGAGGTTACCTACAAAATTTCTTTACACAGACCAGATCTTTCTTAAATAAACTGAAACTGACTAACTATAACAATAATCACATAGGAAATTAAAAACATGAGACCCTTACAAATATTGTCTTGAGCCTAATGCCCCTGCATCACCAAACATTTTAATAATATTATATTTGGCATTCCGCACTAACTTGCTAACGTGATGGACTGAAATATATCTTTAAATTAATCATAATATATACAAAGTGTTATAAAATATCTATTACCCTATATTATATTAAATAAATATTTATTAAGTGATTTTTATTGTTCACTATATTATATTAAATCAAAATATTTATTAAGAGATTTTTATTGTTCAACATTGATGTTGACATTTACTTATCCTTGAAAACATACAATAAAAAGCTAAAAATATAATTTGTTTGATTTTGAAGCTTCTAAGTCACACTTGTCTAAGTCATGTCATCTTAAATGTTGAGATTTTTTTTGGACGCCGTTGTCTAAGTCAAATTGCAACAATTATTTTTAATTTAATTTAACTATACTTTATTACAAAGAAAATCTTCATAAACATGCTCAAACTCAAATTGCAACATCTCTATAATTACATTAAACGACATGTAATAGCTACCCATAGACATTTTCAGTATCACATTGCAACATTACTATATTTAAACTAAGTGACAGGTAGTAGCTACCTTGTAGCCTTCTTTTAATATGACACGGATTAAACAATTTAAGTTTCCATCATGCACCAAAGTGTTTTAAATTAAATTAAAGTTGAAGGAAACTGATTTAAATTATCTTGTAATTTCAAAAGGTATATAATTTTTATAAAACACTAAATTTTAAAGAATTATTTTTTAAGTAACAAAAGGAAATTTAATTTAAATAAAAATAAAAGTTTTATTATTATATGCTTAAAAGTTGGTGTTTTTAATATATTGGTTCCTAGTGCTTTAAGAGTTTCCGATGTAAGTAATCTTGAGAGTGAGAAGATTCATCTTTTCAATGTTTTTCTAAATAATGAGACACCAAGGTCTTAACACTTTCCTTAAAACGACCAAAAAGTCACAGATAAGAAAATAACTCAATGATTTAATTTTTGGTGCGCATTTTTCTTTCATTCAAAGGACCACAGACAAGATTCTTCATATCCTTAAGAAGCACAAGGTTCCTTCAATATTTAGGCCCCTAAAAACCATTTGAAGTTCGCTTAGATCTATTAAGGACCTTATAGATGCTAAAGATTTAAAAGGTGTTTATGTCATCCCATGCTCATGTGGGATCCCATACATTAGATAAATTGAAAGGCCCATAACCAAATGATTCATGACCATGCAACTGACCTCAAGTATGGTAGGTCCCGCTCTTCGGCATTGGCAAAACACGCTGAGAAGACAAAACACCATATTTGTATTGAAGATGCCCAAGTCATTGTTAAGATTGATCATTTCTATCATTGCAAGTTGAGGGAGGCTATTGAGATTGAAAGAAAGATGAATAATCTAAATAAATATAATGACTGGAAGATTAATAATTGTTGGATCCCGACCCTTTCTTCTTAGTTTTTTTTTAATATTTATTTATTTTCAAACATTTTGCTATAATATTGTTTTTAATTTAATTTTATTTTATTTTACTATGCATGGGATTTTTTTTTTTAAAATTATTTTTCATAATTTTTAAACTTCATGGGTGCTTATATTTGTTTTATTTTATGCCTACGTCATATATATATTTTATTATTAAAAAAAAAAACTATCTTATTAATTTATTCTTTCATTTATTAAGTTAATTTTATTTTATTATATATTATATCTTTTAGTATTTTTATATTTAATTCTCCTTATTATTCTATTGTTTTCATTATTGTATAGTTTTAGTTATCTATTATGAGCTATTAGTTCACTTATATATATATATATATATATATATATATATATATATATATTAAATATATTCAAAAAAACAAAATTTACAATTAATGTGCATTGTAGAATATTTTTTACTTTGTTAACTAAAAATTCCATATCCACATATAATCAAGACTACTAGTTACTTTGGCTATTGATAAAACAATAAGTATTGGCCAATAGAAATAACGACCACACTAAGTTGAACATTTACAAAACCATACATACTACTGAACTGGAAGATAGACGTGACAAGAAATAACCAGAAATCATATTAGCCCAACACAAAAATCGGATAGTGGAAGAGCATCAAGAGAAATCATTCATCAAGGATGATCAATGGATGTTTTGGAGATGAATTGCTACTGACCATGTTGACTGGTGTGGCGTCAATGATCACTTCACCATTCTAAGGTGCCATGGAATCAATATATGAGTTTGAGTTGATGTAGCACTCGATTTTTTTTAGCTAAACCAAAATGTCATCCATATCGTCTCTAATATCCCGCATTATACGCTTGTGGTCCTCGTGATCCACAAAAAACTTATAATTATCCACCTGCTTGTCCCACAACACTCTATGAAGCAAATATTTAGTCTGTCTATGCAAGAATATTGAATGCATGAAGTATAACCAACGCTTTCTCCATTTTCCTAGATCTGGTACCCACTCTATTTTCGTTCACAAACCTTAGAATTTGAATGATATTGTAAGTTTCACTAAATTATCTTGCCTTTAGGGATCGTATTTCTTGTCAAACATCTAGGGGCACAACATCATAAATTTTTTCCAATGGCTCCCATTCAAAGAGATGATGTTGTCTAGAGGAGGACACTGCAGATGATCCTCCTCTTCTACTAATGAGTTGTTGTCATTGTGCCATCAAATAGAAGAACCTGGAATATGGTCAGGTCAAGACAAAAAATCCTCAATTCCTCTAGTACAACACACAACTAGAATGGATAAAGAGCCACTGTAAACATCATCCACATACCTACAACCATGAGTATTCCAACCAAACATGACTTGAGACCAGGTACGACTAAGAACCACAGATAATTCATCCTCCTCAAATGATGTAACCACCCACCGCTCTATTTAAAACTTCACAGTGCTAAAACCAGACCGAAAAAGAACCACTATACCATACATCAAAAACTAATATTGGACAGTTAAAAGATAACCTGGAAGGTTCAAGGGATTGTAAATTAGCCAACGGAAGCATTGCCACCAAGTCAACAAAAGGACCAAAGGATGAGTTATGCAGAAAGCACAAAAATTACATTTGGTGGCCTCCCGTGACCCCACAAACATTTCAATGACAATAATATAATAGAGAACACAATGAGGAGACTAATCACAATAATCACCACCCTTAACTATATCCCTCAACACAAGAAGAACTGGGAATTATTGCAAAATAACATGACTACACAAACCTAAATGACATTGCATGCATTTAAAATACCTAGACTGACCACATCACCACCCTAGACCTTGATATACCGTGAAGCACCTGTACAATTCTAGACAAAATGAGTAATTAATAAATAAATTAACTTGAGGGTGTGAAACTACGTAAAATCCTTGACCACATAAAACATTTTCTTGTCACATGTTTCTGGAAGGCAAGGAGACAATATATCACTACCCTACTGTAATATTCCAAATCTCGAATTTTCTACAACAATAAGAATACCCTAAGGTATTCAAGAGTTGGAGATGCAGCCCTATGGATGATAACAGATGTTATAGTGCATATCCTTCAATAATATGATCAGTAGCAACCTTTACTCCACTTTTCGACTCAAAAGGGTGGGGAAAAGAGGTGATTTTTGCCCTAAAATGAGTGTATTCAGAAATACGCGTAAAAATAAGGGGAATGGCTGTAGGATATTTTATCTTAGGCCGTGACGGACTCCCATGTCAAATTTTAGGTCAAACAAATGATCCTAGCTATATCAAATAGTTCCTCCAATCCCGACTAGGCTTAAAAACCTTGATTTCCCATGACTTAATGTATGCAGAAGTTTTTGAAGCAAAAGCAGCGTAATTTTCTGAAGGGATTAGATGCAATATGTTCATAACATCATGAAATTTTATCTAGGGAAATAATTATGCATTTACAAGATAAAAACAAATATTTTACATGAATAAACCCTCAAGATTGAGGTGTTGCAACACTGGAAATTGCCAATAGAGATAGACAGCGTAATTTTCTGAAGAATAAAGAACTGATTTATTATATCTTAGATCTATAACAGATATATGCATGAAAAAACAGATCTATTATAGATATGGAAGCCAAAGAGGATGTTTATTACACTTCCCTTGGGGATTTCAGCAATACATGAAAGCACAGGAGTAGATTTGAGTTTTACTGCAGCAGATCTTCAAAATGATTTAGAAAACCTAAAGCATATACTTCAGTGAATGAATCAGATTTTAAACATACATGGATTGGTTGGCCAATCCATGGATCACTATAGTGCAAGGAGAGCTCATTTACACCAGAGATCTTATCTCCAAAACAATGCCAAAACCTCTGAAAAAATACTCCAAAAAATTAACGCAAATCAGGGAGAGAAACTGCGTTGTTGATGATAATATACACTTTGGCCTGATGTCAAGATCTGAAACTGAAGCCCAAGCAATAGATGCACTCTTCCAGGAGGTTCAATGACACACTCATTGAGAAGAGCCACCAATACAAGCTAGATCTGAGCAGATCTAGTCTCCACTTGCTGCAGCTCAATTAGACAATGAAACCCTCACTGGATTCATGCTTCCAAAGAGAGATGGAGCTTGATCATATGCCAGATAGTGGAAAATAAAGCAAAAATCTCCTCCAAGAGTTGCTCAAGGAAGGAGGTGGGATTCCTGAATAGCAAGACCCAACAAGGGATGTCTGAGCAGACAATACCTTCAGAAAATAATAATCTTCAACAACCCTTCTCTTGAGCCTTCTCCTTCCTTTTATAGGATGAGGATGTGCGAAACCCTAAACCACCTTGAATCACTTAACCCCTTTCACATGATGTTCCTCCATCTAAACTACGTTGAGCCTCTAGATGGTTCAATGAATCTAGATAGAACTGAGATTTGGTCCTGTTGACCCAGTCAATTGTCTCAATCTATTTCACACACAAGTGGATTTTATTACAATGGCCCAAATTTGTCCTTTTTCACATTGGGCATGTATTTATTCTTTGATCTAAGGATTTTTACATGTCCTCCATTATTCATTTATTCATAAACACGAAAAGAAAAGTAAAACAAGGAAAAATTGAATATTCCTATTAGCTTGGGCTAATTTAGGAATATTACAGTCCTCCCCTCCCAAATGTTGCTTGTCCTCAAGCAACTACAAGGATAGAACTGAAGTACGTCCCCTCTCCCTACTGTAGCATCCACATATGATGATCTCCTCCAAATAATGAGATGTTGTGTCAACAATGAATCTCCATATTGCCTCTCCCAAGCATGCAAGTTAGCTGAATAGCTATCATCATGAATAAGTAGAGTACTCAAGAAGGAAATAAGGTGCTGCCTAGAGGTTCCCTTGAGGCTTGGGATCTGAAATGTATTGGGAAACAAAATTCCCATGTGGATCCTCCATCCCCAAGCAATCATCCACACAAAATGAGTCACCTCCCAACATGGCAACTCCTGAAAATGTTCCTCCACCTTGAGCTCCCGCATAATAGGTGGGCTGAAAATCTACACATGGTAGACAAGATAGCCTACCCCATGCTATTCTCCTCTCCACTTAAGATAAGTGTAGAGTGCAAACTGATCTTGGGCTAAAAGGATATTTCCCTCAAGTGGCATCATGAAGATTAGATCTGCAAAGATCCTCCCTCCAACGCTGTAAAACAAGTTAGCCCAAAATGTTTCATATGTGATGGATAGAAGAGTATCATCATAAGGTATCCCATCATACACATGGCTCACCTCCAAGAGAAACAAATGTTTGGTTATGGTGGCCACAACTCTTCCCATGTTCCCATTAGAACATTGTACTACAGAAAATGTGGGAACCTACTTCCCAAAAGGACACATCCAAACCATGTGCCTCACTCAACATCATGTCTCCCATCAAGATAAAAGAAATTTCAGCAATTTAGAACATGATTATCACCATCATGAAGGAAATATTGAAGGTCCTATGTGATGCAAGAGAGTACCAACAGTTCCCCAAGTCTTCATAGCGCAGTTTTACAAACTGTTCCTTCAGAACAATACATGGCAAATTGTTTCCTGTTACATGGTTAATCATATGAATCAAATGAACATACATGTAAGGAAAACATCATTGCCCAAGGCCACATAAGAGATGGCTATCTCCATCATATAATTTGGCCCAATGTAGATCATGGAGCTTAATGAATAGCTTGCCCTCTTGTGGAGCAATGCACTGCAAAAAGATGGTAAGAGGATGCAAGCAGAAGCTCTCACCATATGTTGGAAGCAAGAAGATACAGGGATCTACGAATGAATCCTCAGTAATAGTTTGGCACACTCCCATGAAGGGGGATGAACCAAGTGCTGCATGAAATTCCTTCTCCTCATGCTTGGAAACCCAAGTCAAGAAAAGCACACCAGAGTAATAAATGTCTCCATCTACCACTTCATCTTCTTCACCTCCTCTTTGCTCACCAAGTGCATCAAATGAGAAGTGATCCTAGGAATACTTCATCAATAAATCCCAGCTCCAAAGTGACAACGTTGTTGGCCTATGCAAATAGGCTCCCATCAACACATAGCTCCAATCTTTGACATGCAGACTGTCAAAGGCATCTCCCATAATGCTGCTACATATGAGAAGTCCTTCCCATGAATAAAGTCCTTCTTGAACATCTAAGGCCAAGGAGTAACCCCTTTGCACTATGATAGTGCCATCTTCTACTCCTGCAACATCATGAAAACTGTGAGAGAAAATCTGCCCTTGCTCTCTCAAGAACATCCCAAGCAACAAAATATTTTGTTGCCTCCTTATACTTCTATCATCCAAATCATGTAGTGACAACATGGTGCTTGACATGAAGAACGTTATTCCAACACAATTTTCCCATACTCTTTGCTGCTCTATGATGCAAGTATCCTACCACATACCCTTAGAAAGAGAGTGATGACCAAACTCTTTCAAGAGAAACCAACGCAGCCAAGCCTCCTACTGCCCGGTGTCATAGATTTGCAAGTAGCTCTCCAGCTTCTTGCTCTCCATCCACATCCACTCAACCAATTGTGGATGTCTCCTTCCATCATCCATCTTGGTACTCCTCCCATGAGGGATACCATCATCCCAAATCAAATTCCTGCACTTCATGGGATTTTGAAATGCAATCCTCTCAAGGATCAATTTGACCCCATAAGGACTCAAATAGGTGGTAGGAAAAAGCCTCCCATCATGATGTGTATGGCTCAATAAGTGTCCAACACAAACATGAGAGATGTTATCCATCCGAAGATGTCCTCCATCATCTATCTGCTCCTCCTTGAATCTACAAAGATCCAAGTGTGAGAAGGGAAGATACTCCTCAAATTGTTGAATAAATTTGCACTCCATGATGTGTTGAAGTGCACCTCCATTGAATTCTTCCCATGAGGTCTTCTCCTCATGCATTGCCTTCCAAAACCAAAGGGGCCTTGGATTTGCTGCAAGTAGCAGTTTCTCTTTGAGCAGGGGTGTGTTCATTGAGAAAGGGTCACCTAGAAAGGAGAAAGGGTTTCTCACTTTAAGATGTCTACCATCCATCATTCCATTCTCTATTGCTTCATGAATGAAGCTTCCATGTGAATGCTCCAATGAGGAATGGTTCCTCTTATTCCTTACTGCATTTTCACAGCGCAGTGCAACTCTGTTGCTCTAAATCAACAACATGCAAAGATGTAGATCCCTTCATACAATGTGCTGAAATGACAATAGATGGATTTTTAATCATACCTTGATGAGATGTAGAATCAAGAGCTTCTTCCTCAATTGTGTTGTCCTCCTCCATTGAACATGAAGGCTGCTCCTCCAAGGTTGTGCCAGCACTGGTACAAGTCTCCTCCCATTCAAACTCCTTGAGGTCTTCTTCAATACCTCTCATAGTTTGGAAAAGAAGTAGGGAGATCTCCTCTTCTGTCATTCTTCCAAGTGGTGGAGTGATGCTTTTGTTTTCTATGTAAAATCCCTCTTCTTTGTGAGGGTAGGAAGTGCATGGGTCTTCCTCTCCTTCTTGAAACCTTCTATAGGTCCCACTGTAGCTTCCCTCTTCTTGAAACCCTCTTAGAGTTTCATTGTCTTCTTCCTCCTTGGTTTGTCTAACCTCTTTGGAGAGGCTCTCCTTAGATCTAAAAATAGAAGAGAAGAAACTCATCCTCTCAATCATTATTATCTCTGCTTCTTCTCTTGATTCTTCTGATATTTGGATCTCACAGGCTGAGCTAGAGATCATGCTCTGATCACTGTAATATTCCAAATCTGGAATTTTCTGTAAAAATAAGAATACCCTAAGGTATTACAAAGTTGGAGATGCAGCCCTATGACTGATAACATATTTTATAGTTCATATCCTTCGATAATATGATCAGAAGCAGCCTTTACTCCACTTTTGGACTCAAAAGGGTGGGGAAAAGAGGTGATTTTTTCCCTAAAATGAGTGTATTCATAAATCCGTGTAAAAATAAGGGGAATGGCTATAGTATATTTTAGCTTAGGCCATGAGGCAATCCCATGTCAAATTTCAGGTCAAAAAAATGATCCTAGCTATATTAAACAGTTCCTCCAATCCCGACTAGGCTTAAAAACGCTGATTTCCCATGACTTAATGTATGTAGAAGTTTCTGAATCTAAAGCACCGTAATTTTTTAAAGGTATTAGATGAAATATGTTCATAAAATCATGAAATTATATCTAGGGCAAGACTTATGCATTTACAAGATAAAAACAAAGATTTTACATGGATAAACACTAAAGATTGAGGTGTTGCAACACTGGAAATTTCCAAGAGTGATAGACAACGTAATTTTCTAAAGACTGGAGAAATAATTTATTATATCTTAGATCTAGAACATATATATGCATGAAAACACAAATCTATTACAGGTCTAGAAGCCAAAGAGGTTGTTTATTACACTCCCCTTGGGGATTTCAACAATACATGAAAGCACATGAGTAGTTCTGAGTTTTACTGCAGTAGATCTGCAAAATGATTCAGAAAAATTGAAGCATATACTTCAGTGAATTAATCAGATCTGAAACATACATGGATTGGTTGGCCAATCCATGGATCACCACAGTGCAAGGAGAGCTCCTTTACACCAAAGATCTTGTCTCCAAAACAATGCCAAAAAATTTGAAACACTACTCCACAAAATTAACGCAGATCAGGGAGAGAAACTGCGATTTTGATGATAATATACACTTTGGCCTAATGCCAGGATCTGAAACTGAAGCCCAAGCAATAGATGCACTCTTCCAGCAGGTTAAATGACACACTCACTAAGAAGAGCCAAAAATACAAGCTAGATCTGAGTAGATCTAGTCTCCACTTGCTGCAGCTCAATTAGACAAAGAAAACCTCACTGGATTCACACTGCCAAAGAGAAATGGAGCTTGGCCATATGACAGATAGTGTAAAAGAAAGAAAAAATCTCCTCCAAGAGCTGCTCAAGGAAGGAGGTGGGGTTCCTGAATAAGAAGACCCAACAAGGGATGTCTGAGTAGACAATACCTTCAGAAAATAATAATCTTCAACAACCCTTCTCTTGAGCCTTCTCCTTCCTTTTATAAGATGAGGATGTGCAAAACCATAAACCAACTTGAATCACTTAACCCCTTTCACATGAAGTTCCTCCATCTAAACTGCGCTGAGCCTCTAGATGGTTAAATGAATCTAGACAGAACTAAGATCTGGTCCTGTTGACCCAGTCAATTGTCTCAATATGTTTCACACACAAGTGGATTTTATTACAATGGCCCAGATTTAGCCTTTTTCACATTGGGCATGTATTTATTCTTTAATCTAAGGAGTTTTACATGTCCTCCATTAGTCATTTATTCAAAAACATGAAAAGAAAAGTAAAACAAGGAAAAATTGAAAAATTGCAAACAAGAAAATTGGAATATTATATTTTGATGCTTTCACTTAGGAAAGGAATAAATGGGTAAAGAAGCCCATGGAAAATAAAATATGAATAAATTCCACCTTAGTAAGGAAGGAGATCACCTTAGGAGCTGGTTTTACACTTCCAAGTGTGAACAAGGGCAAATTAGATGGAGACATAGTCAAATTTGACTAAGTCAACATCCATTCTTGAGGAAGAAGAAATCACTCAAGTAAACTAGCTCAATGTGAACAAGGATCAGCCTAGACACACATATGAGAACCAGATTGAAGATCCCTTAGTGTGAAAAGAGGCATTGCAGGTGGATTAGTTCCAGTTGACCTAGTCAACAACGTTGCTACAAAGAGGAGGGAAACTAGCTAGGGCAGCGCAGTTTTGAAAGAGGAAGCTTCACTAGGAAGTCACCTCAACATGATGTGGGGTCCAGGGTGAGAAGGCTCACCAAAGATAAAAAGGGAGGCATAGCATCAAAGGGATTCATTTAGTATTCATCTATTTTGGTCTTGTGACTACTTGCATGCTTCAGCTGTTTAGCCGGAGTTGCTGCACTGCTTAGTGCAAAGAATTTCCGTGCAGGAATTCCATCCTCTCTTTGGATTAGATTTCTTAAGGGATCAAGAGGGAAGGATTTGAGCTTCATTTCAGTATTTGGCTTGGGGTCATTGATCCATATTCAGCCACAGTGCAGTTCCCTTCAGAAAATTGCGTCTTTTATGCAGGGGCGGCAACAACAGGGTTGCACCCTTTGATTTTATGCTAGTCTTTGAGGAGGAGGTGTTCATTCCCTTCGGGAGTTCTAATAAGAAGGCCTAGGGTTGTTTTCCTGTATTTTTTAGCTATCTCATGTCATATTCAGCCATGTATAATACATAGATGAAGTAACTGCATTATTTTCTGCAGTGCTGCTTGTTATTCTTGCATTTTGCCGGAAACCCTTGCCGAGTATCTTTTTCTTTGTGTAAGAGAGGTTAAACATCCATTTCTCTATTTTTTGACTAATCTAATCTTCATATTAGTCTTATCTCATTATTTTCTATATAAACCTTCATTAGAATAACATAGTCCTTACTTCAGTATTTTCTGCATAAGCTAGGCTATGGGGTTTGGGCTTATTTGAGCTGTATTGACTTGGGGAGATCTGTTTATATGAGCTAGAGTGAATTTTTTCACCTCCAATTTTGCATGTGAGTTGTATATCATGTCTTCTAAGGGATCCAAGTCCCATTTCTCACTTGTATAGCATTATTTTATGAAGACAATTGTTTTATGCCCTGTATTGCTGCATTTCCCCACCCGGGAAGGAGAATATAGGCAAATCTCTTGCTGATGTTATTTCATATGCTGGTGTGATTTTATTTTACATATAATGAGCTACTCTACATTTACATGCTCATGATTTGCTGAAGCTGGAGAGCTATTTGTAGGAGGAATCCATCGGTGGATAAGTGGATGTGGATAGAGAGCAAGAAGCTAGAGAGCTACTTGCAAATATATGATACTGGGCAGTAAGAGGAAAAACTGCGTTGGCTACTCTTGAGAGAGTTTGGCCATCATGAGGCATATCCTTCTTCCAAGGGTATGAGGGACTAGAATACTTTGCAGAGTACTTGCATCATGGGGCAGCAAGGAGTGTGGATGCATTATGATGGTATGGTAAATTTTTTTTCACTGCATAAGTTGTGATAGAGGTATGATGAGGTAGAAAAGACATTTTTTGCTTTGGAGGATTGAGGGAGCGCAAGGGAAAAGTTGCTCTCACATTTTGTATGATGTTGCAATGGGAGGAGATGGCAACAATATGAGAGGAGTCTTTGGCATTGAACATGTCAGAGGTTGGATTTATGAGTTTGCAGGAGTCTATTTTCATAGGCCAACAACGCTGTCACTTGGGAGCATGAGCTTGTTGATGGAGTGTTCCGAGGATCACTTCATATTTGATGCACTTGGTGGGCGTAGAGGAGGTGAGATTGGTAGAGCGGTGGATGGAATCATCGGTTATTGTGGTATGTTCCCCTTGAATTGGATTTCCAAGCATAAGAAGGGGGATTTTCATGGAGCATGTGGTTCATTCCTCTTCATATGGGTATGTTATATCACTGCGGAGGATTCATCTATGAATCTTGTCACCATCTTGCTTCCATCACATGGTAAGAACTCCATTTTTGCACTTATTGATTGTTCAACACTATATTTGTATACTCTTACCATTTCCTTGTAGTGCATTGCTCTACAAAGGGGAAAATTTCTCTTTAGGCTCCATGGACCATTTTTGGCCAACTATTATGATTGAGACAACCATATATTGTATGATTTTGGGAAAGTGTTTGGTTACTTCTTGTATGGTCAGTTGATACACTCAGCCATTTACTACTTGCTGGTAGATGTGGTGACTTACACAACTAGCCATCTATCAAGAAACAACTTTCCATGCTATTGTCTGAAGCTACAGTGAGGAGGATTGTGGTGTGACCACGTGGGAGACTGTTGGTACCTTCCAACACCACACAAAGCCTTCAGTCTTTATTTCATTATGATGCTGATCATGATCCTATTTTATGATATTATTCTTCCCTATATGAGGAGCATGATTGGAGGAGGGACACATGGAGTGGATGTGTTTTATGGGGAGGGGGATCCCCACGCTTTCTACATTACATGTTCTAAGGGGAGCATGGGAAGAGACACAGACTCTACAACCAAGTATTTTTTTTCTGTATGAGAAGGGGCATGAGATGGATGGGATGCTTTATGATGATGATTTCTTATCCATCATGTATGAGATGGTTTGGGCCATCTTGATTCACAACGCTGGGGGAGGGACCTTTGGAGGTATAACCTCCTTCTTTCCATCGGAGGGCAATAGTATTGCAGCCCAAGATCAAAAAATTCTCTACATGTATCTTAAGTGGGGGGAATACAGCATGGGGTAGGCTCTCTTGTCTACCATATTCAGATTTTCAACCCACCTATTCTGCATGAGATCAAGATGGAAGAGATCCTTCATTAGTTGCCAATTTGGAGGGTGACTCATTTTGTTTGGTTGATAGCTTAGGGAGGAGAGATTCAAATGGGGAAGATGAATCCCAATTTATATCAGCTTTCATGCCCCAAGCGGACCTTCAAATAGGCCATTGTTACCTCCATGGATGATCCGTTGTCACATAATGCCATCTATTTGGATAACTTACACACTTGGGAGGGGAAACTTGGAGATATGTTGATGATGCAACACCTTGACCTTTGGAGGATTTCATCTTATGAGGTTGCTACAGGGGAGAAGAGGATTCTCTTCAATCCTATCCTTGCAGTTGCTTGGGGACAAGCAACATTTGGGAAGGGAGGACTGTAATATTCCAAAAATTGCAAACAAGAAAATTGGAATATTAGATTTTGATGCTTTCACTTAGGAAAGGAATAAATGGGTAAAGAAGCCCATGGACAGTCAAATATGAATAAATTCCACCTTAGTAAGGAAGGAGATCACCTTAAGAGTTGGTTTTACACTTCCAAGTGTGAACAAGGGCAAATTAGATGGATACATAGTCAAGTTTTACTAAGTCAACATCCATTCTTGAGGAGGAAGAAATCACTCAAGTAAACTATCTCAATGTGAAAAAGGATCAGCCTAGACACACATATGAGAACCGGATTGAGGATCCCTTAGTGTGAAAAGAGGCATTTCAGGTGGATTAGTTCTAGTTGACCTAGTCAACAGCGCTGCTACAAAGAGGAGGGAAGCTAGCTAGGGCAGCGTAGTTTTGAAAGAGGAAGCTTCACTAGGAAGTCACCTCAACATGATGTGGGGTCCAGGCTGAGGAGGCTCACCAAAGATAAAAAGGGAGGCGTAGAATCAAAAGGATTCATTCAGTATTCATCTATTTTGGTCTTGTGACTACTTGCATGCTTCAGCTGTTTAACCGGAGTTGCTGCACTGCTTAGTGCAAAGAATTCCCGTGCGGGAATTCCATCCTCTCTTTGGATCAACTTGCTTAAGGGATAAAGAGGGAAGGATTTGAGCTTCATTTCAGTATTTGGCTTGGGTCCATTCATATATATTCAGCCACAGCGCAGTTCCCTTTAGAGAACTATGTCTTTTATGCAAGGGCAGTAGCAGCAGGGTTGCACCCTTTGATTTTATGCTAGTCTTTGAGGAGGAGGTGCTCATTCCCTCCGGGAGTTGTAATAAGAAGGACTAGGGACTTTTTCCTGTATTTTTCAGATATCTCATGTCATATTCAGCCATGTATAATACATAGATGCAGTAACTGCATTATTTTTTGCATTTCTGCTTGTTATTCTTGCACTTTGCTGGAAACCCTTGCCGGGTATCTTTTTCTTTGTGTAAGAGATGTTAAACCTCCATTTCATTAATCTAACATTAATATCATTCTTCTCTCATTATTTTCTGCATAAACCCTCATTACAATAACACAGTCCTTGCTTCAATATTTTTTGCATAAGCTAGGCTATGGGGTTTGGGCTTATTTGAGCTGTATTGACTTGGGGAGATCTATTTATATGAGCTAGAGTGATTTGTTTCACCTCCAATTCTGCATGTGAGTTGTATATCATGTCTTCTAAGGTATCCAAGTCCCATTTCTCACTTGTATAACATTATTTTCTGAAGACATCTGTTTTATGCCCTGTATTGCTGCATTTCCCCACCCGGGAAGGAGAATATAGGCCAATCTCTTGCTGAGGTTCTTTCATCTACCGGTGTGATGTTATTTTACATCTAATGAGCTACTCTAAATTAACATGCGCATGATTTTCTGAAGCTTAACATTGGTAATAACTCAAATTATTCCCAATAGTGTAGTTGTTCCCATTTTGGGATATTACAGTGGTATCAGAGCTGCCATCTTGGCTCAGCCTATGGATTTCAGATCCAATCAGAATATAAGAATAAAAGGATAAAAAAATTATGGAGAGGATGAGCTTACTTTCATCCATTTTCAGATCTAAGAAGAAAGAAGAAGAGAAATGCATTGAAACTCCAAGAGGGTTTCAAGGAGGAGAGAGTTGCAGTGAGACCTCTAGAAGGTTTCAAGAAGTAGAAGAAGATGCATGCACTTCCAATTTTCATAGAGGAAGTGGAGGGCAAGGAGACCACTTAGAGCATGAAATCCTGAGCGAGTATTTGGCAGAATACAAGTGCCAACCTAGGGCTTTCAAAGAGACCCTAGATTTCCCTCAGTTTATTCAACTGAGAGAAGAGAGAAGACCATGCAGAAAAACAATGATGAGAGGCAATAGATTCCTGTTGTCTACATTTGATGGGACACTCAAGTGTGCAGCAGAGACTTGGGTGATAAAACTGGAGGCATTTTTCCTACTACATCCGGTACTGGAAAAAGAGGTTGTGGAAATCTCAGCACTGCACTTAGAGGGCAAGGAAAGCTCTTGGTGGTTCAGCCATGGAAGATTATTTTCTTTTTATGATTTCACTCATTAGGTAATAAAAATATTTGGCAGTGGAAGATCAGAGAAGGAGGCGTTCTCTTCTCCAACTGAGGAGACTTCTACCAGCGCTGCCATATTCATGAGGGGGCAGCCACCCACAGCAGCAGTTGGATCAGCCAACACATTGAAGAAAGGGACTCTTGCAGCCATACAAGATGTTGCAAAGGCTCACAAAGTTATGCATAAATTTCCATGTCCTAACATTTCAGAAAATTTTATGGAAGACTTTGGAGATTTGTTTTCATATGGCCCAGGATCAAACATTGTTGCTAAGGTAGAACAACAATATTGTACTGCGCTATGCAAACTTGGATGGTTCAAGAAACAAATGAACCATCATTCTCTTGGAACCTTTTTGACTTGCACTCAATCCTTGAGGTTGGAGTGTGAATTCTTGGAGGATGGAGTGAGCTTTGGTCCAAAAAAATTCATGCAGAATCAAATGTTCATCCGGGAATCGATACATGAGCTAGCTAGAACACCCTGGAGGAGGGTTACAACACTGTCAAGAGGTAGAAACAAGGAGGCTTTGCGTTCAGCTCCCTTGGATCCCTATGGATTCAATATGATCATCGGTGAGAGATCTTCTCTACAAGGTCTCCAAGGATTTTCATTTCAGCATCCCATGGAATGCAAGGAGAAAAATTTGATATGGGAGGATGGTAATCTTATTTGGAGGAGTACAAATATGGAGAATGGTAGGAGGCATCCATCGGTGGATAAGTAGATGTGGATAGAGAGCAAGAAGCTGGAGAGCTACTTGCAAATCTATGATACTGGGAAGGAAGAGGAAAAACTGCGTTGGCTACTCTTGAGAGAGTTTGGCCATCATGAGGCATATCCTTCTTCCAAGGGTTTGAGGGAGGAGAATACTTTGCTGAGTACTTCCATCATGGGGCAGCAAGGAGTGTGGATGAATTATGATGGCATGGTCTTTTTATTTTCACTGCATAATTTGTATGATGGAGGTATGATGAGGCATCAAAGACATTTGTTGCTTTAGAGGATTGAGGGAGAGCAAGGGCAGAGTTGCTCTCACATTTTGTATGATGTTGCAATGGGAGGAGATGGAAACATTATGAGAGTCTTTGGCATTGAACATGTCAGAGGTTGGATTTATGAGTGGGCAGGAGCCTATTTGCATAGGCCAACAACGTTGTCACTTGGGAGCATGAGTTTGTTGATGGAGTGTTCCCAGGATCATTTCATATTTTATGCACTTGGTGGGCATAGAGGAGGTGAGATTGGTAGAGTGGTGGATGGACTCATCGGTTATTGTGGTATGTTCTCCTTGACTTGGATTTCCAAGCATAAGAAGGGGAATTTTCATGGAGCATGTGGTTCATTCCTCTTCATATGGGTATGTTATATAACTATGGAGGATTCATCTATGGATCTTGTCACCATATTGCTTCCATCACATGGTAAGAACTCTGTTTTTGCACTTATTGATTGTTCAACACTATATTTGTATACTCTTACCATTTACTTGTAGTGCATTGCTCTACAAAGTGGCAAATTTCTCTTTAGGCTTCATGGACCATTTTTGGCCAGCTATTATGATGGAGACAACCATCTATTGTATGATTTGGGGAAAGTGTTTGGTTACTTCTTGTATGGTCAGTTGATACACTCAACCATTTACTACTTTCTGGTAGATGTGGTGACTTACACAACTAGCCATCTATCAAGAAACAACTTGCTATGCTATTGTCTGAAGTTGCAGTGAGGAGAACTGCGCTGTGACCACTTGGGAGACTGTTGGTACCTTCCAACACCACAAAAAACCTTCAGTCTTTCTTTCATTATGATGCTGATCATGATCCTATTTTCTAATATTATTCATGCGTATATGAGGAGCATGATTGGAGGAGGGACACATGGAGTGGATGTGTTCTATGGGGAGGGGGATCCCCACACTTTCTACATTACATGTTCTAAGGGGAGCATGGGAAGAGACATGGCCTCTACAGCCAAGTATTTGTTTTTGTATGAGAAGGGCCATGAGATGGATGGGATGCTTTATGATGATGATTTCTTATCCATCATGTATGATATGGTTTGGGCTAGCTTGATTCACAACACTGGGGGAGGTACCTTTGGAGGTATAACTTCCATCTTGCCATTGGAGGGCAACAATATTGCAGCCCAAGATCAACAAATTAACTACACTTATCTTAAGTGGAGGGGAATATAGCGTGGGGTAGGCTATCTTGTCTACATGGAAAATTTTAGGGGCTAATATTCGTAGGTGGGCTAATTTTCCATGGTTTTTCCAAAAAAAAGATTTGCCAATTTCCATGTTTTTATAAAAATGATTCGCCCAAATTTCACAATATAAAATTATTTTATATTAAAAATCGCCAATATTATATAGAAAATATATATAATATCATTATAAATTTGAATAATTTACAAATACATCAATCAAAATTTTATAGTTTCCATATTAGGGACTAGTGAGATTCGCCAATTTTTTAAACATCGAGATCATCTTCCATCCTTAAAATTATCCCTCCTTCTCTACCATATTTATATTTTCAGCCCACCTATTCTGCATGAGCTCAAGGTGGAAGAGATCCTTCATGAGTTGCCACTTTGGAGGGTGACTCATTTTGTTTGGTTGATAGCTTGGGGAGGAGAGATTCAAATGGGGACGATGAATCCCAATCTATATCAGCTTTCATGCCCCAAGAGGACCTTCAAATAGGCCATTTTTTCCTCCATGGATCATCCATTGTCACATAATGCCAGCTATTTGGATAGCTTACACACTTGGGAGGGGAAAATTGGAGATATGTTGATGATGCGACACATTGACCTTTGGAGGATTTCATCTTATGAGGTTGCTACAGGGGAGAAGAGGATTCCCTTCAGTCCTATCCTTGCAGTTGCTTGGGGACAATCAACATTTGGGAGGGGAGGACTGTAATATTCCAAAAATTGCAAACAAGAAAATTGGAATATTAGATTTTGATGCTTTCACATAGGAAAGGAATAAATGGGTAAAGAAGCCCATGGACAATAAAATATGAATAAATTCCACCTTAGTAAGGAAGGAGATCACCTTAGGAGCTAGTTTTACACTTCCAAGTGTGAACAAGGGAAAATTAGATGGAGACATAATCAAGTTTGACTAAGTCAACATCCATTCTTGAGGAGGAAGAAATCACTCAAGTAAACTAGCTCAATGTGAACAAGGATCAGCCTAGACACACATATGAGAACCGGATTGAGGATCCCTTAGTTTGAAAAGAGGCATTGAAGGTGGATTAGTTCAAGTTGACCTAGTCAACAACGTTGCTACAAGGAGGAGGGAAGCTAGCTAGGGCAGCGTAGTTTTGAAAGAGGAAGCTTCACTAGGAAGTCACCTCAACATGATGTGGGGTCCGGGGTGAGGAGGCTCACCAAAGATAAAAAGGGAGGCATAGCATCAAAGGGATTCATTTAGTATTCGGCTATTTTGGTCTTGTGATTACTTGCATGCTTCAGATGTTTAACCGGAGTTGCTGCACTGCTTAGTGCAAAGAATTCCCGTGCGGGAATTCCATCCTCTCTTTGGATCAACTTGCTTAAGGGATCAAGAGGGAAGGATTTGAGCTTCATTTCAGTATTTGGCTTCAAGCCATTCATCCATATTCAGCCACAACGCAGTTCCCTTTAGAAAAATTCATCTTTTATGCGGGGGCAACAACAGCAAGGTTGCACCCTTTGATTTTATGCTAGTATTTGAGGAGGAGGTGCTCATTCCCTTTGGGAGTTCTAATAAGAAGGCCTAGGGCCATTTTCCTGTATTGTTCAGCTATCTCATGTCATATTTAGCCATGTATAATACATAGATGCAGTAACTGCGTTATTTTCTGCAGTGCTTCTTGTTATTCTTGCATTTTTCCGTAAACCCTTGCCAGGTATCTTTTTATTTATGTAAGAGAGGTTAAACCTCCATTTCTCTATTTTTTGATTAATATAAGCTTCATATCAGTCTTCTCTCATTATTTTCTGTATAAACCCTCATTAGAATAACGCAGTCCTTGCTTCAGTATTTTCTGCATAAGCTAGGCTATGGGGTTTGGGCTTATTTGAGCTGTATCGACTTGGGGATATCTGTTTATACGAGCTAGAGTGATTTGTTTCACCTCCAATTATGTAGGAGAGTTGTATATCATGTCTTCTAAGGGATCCAAGTCCCATTTCTCACTTGTTTAGCGTTATTTTCTGAAGACAGCTGTTTTATGCCCTGTATTGCTGCATTTCCCCACCCGGGAAGGAGAATATAGCCAATCTCTTGCTAAGGTTATTTCATCTACTAGTGTGACGTTATTTTACATCTAATGAGCTGCTCTACATTGCCATGCTCATGATTTGCTGAAGCTCCACAATGGTAATAACTCAAATTATTCCCAATAGTGTAGTTGTTCCCATTTTGGGATATTACAGAGACTGACCACATCACCACTCCAGACCTAGATATAGCGTGAAGTACCTATAAAATTCTAGAAAAAATGAGTAATTACTAAATAAATTAACTTTAGGGTGTGCAACTACGTAAAATCCTTAACCACATAAAACATTGTCTGCTCACATGTTTCTAGAAGGCAAGGAGACAATATATCGCTACCCTACATATAGTGGTATTCTTCGCACCTCCTCAGTAACAATTAAATTACATATGATTGGACCGCGATGGAAAAAGAGGAAGACTGGAAACTCGCCAGAATTCTTGGCCCGCAGACATATTCAATAGCATGCCCTGCAAGAGTTATACATATTTGATACCACCTTGTAGACGTTAGTGCTCTCCACCACCCTATGTGCTCAATAGGGTTTTTATGTAACCAAGCCAATAGAGCCATGTTGAACCATGAAACATAACAAAACCTTTGACATTCCTTCATCATGCAGAAAGTGTTCAACCCCCCCCCCCCCCTCTGCTTCTATGGTCAAAAACCACCCATAATTCGTGTATCGTTAATGTCAATTGATCGCCTGTCAGGGTGAATCCTCCCTATCTCTAACCTCCCATAGGTATTCTCCTCCATGGTGACTTGAAAAACCTTAACTCCTTGTTCAAAGGTGTTTTCAGAGCCCTCTACTACGTACCATAATGTTGTGAAGTAAATTCCCCACATGAAATAACATACGACGCCCATTCTAAATGTTATTTTCTTCCTCCGTGCGTCTGTGGTTTTGTGCGAAGTGGGTGGCTTGGAAAACTCCCCCAAGGTCGCCCCTGCCTTGGCCAACAAACTACCTCTTATGATACTCATTTGATTTGTGTTGCACAACCTCCAGAAAACTTCCTTCCCCATGTCAACATTGATTTTCCGTCATACGAACACCCCTATCAGGGATCAACCAGTCAACTCTTTTCCTATCATGTGCTACTTGTTTCTGTAGTACAATAATGGGATCATGTTGTAGCCATACACCCCATTCTTCCTCTAGAGTTACCTAAGTTCCACTACTTCCCCATTTTTCTAAAACATCCGCTACCTGGTTAGCTTCCCTCTTTGTGTGAATGGGGACAACATAACCAACAAATTGTAGGAGCTCCCTAATGCTGCTTGCTATCTCTTGCAAATGCCAGTTAGAGATCGTTTTTCAAGAAAATGACCCAGCAAAAGTTTGTCCACCATGTTAAAGGTGATTTGAGAGTCCCCATGAATTTTTAGTAGGAAAATGCCTGTTCTTAGTACAAGTTGAATCCCTTTCTCTAGTGCCCAGAACTTCGCTTGATTATTCAATATTTTCTCCACATGAAAATGCATAAACACACAACAAATTCAATTGATCGTCTCTCAATATCCCTCCATTACCCGCGACTCCAAAGTTGCCACGTGAGGCTCCATCAAAACTCAACATCATGAAAGATGGATTGGGGGTGGGGGGGGGGGGGTTACAGTAAGAATTCATAAATATGCCTTTGACTATAGTTTTTTCCATGTGAAAAAACCCAAAACCACCCAGAGATGTAGTTTTTGCAGAATAAGCGATAATTCACCATCCTGATACCCTGCGTTTTCGTCTGGCGGATGCACTTCCAAGGTGCCCTGTAGATTTGAAATTATTTGATCATGTAACATATATGTCGGTCGACTTCTACCTTCAAATACCCTCCTATTCCTTTCCTTCCATAAATTCCAGAAAGATAAAGCCATACAGATACACCATGCTGACCGTAGGCATGGATGCTTGAATTTCTCACTAAACCAATCTAATAACCAAGTCTTAACATCCACCACCTTTAATGATTTCTATTTAAATAACACATAGGAAGAGTGCCAAATTTCTTGCGAATAGGCACAAGAGATGAATAGGTGGACAACATTCTCTTCTTCTTATAAACACAAAGGACACCTAGATGGACCTTCAAATCCCTTCCTTTGCAATGGATCCCATGTTAGCATCTGACCCCATGCTATCAACCGCAAAAGTTGGACACTTTTGGCGAGCCTCCGGTTAAGAATTTACTGGAGAAATAATAAATTTACCGAGAGGAATAATAATCATGAAAAAGAACCAGCAACAAATCATAAACATTAACACAAATATTTTACCGGGAAAACCCCAAACTCTGGGGAAAAACCCAACCAATGAAATTTCATTAAACATTGGCCAAAACCCTTGCCAATCCGACCAAGTGAGCCTTCACCACTCACCTCCAGGCCTACCTTACAATGAAGTATTCCCAGCCTTTTATAGGCTCCATTACATGCAATACCATGGGCTGAAAACCATGGGTGCACAATACCATGTGCCCCAAAACCACTACTATTTACCCTAGTCAACATTGACTTTATCCCGAGTCAATTTTACCTAACAATTCCCCACTTAAACTTGACTTGGGGATTATTGACTAAATCTAGCCAAACCTGCTAGATGAGACAACCCCGCTCACTCTAGCTCTTCCCCCCTCAAATTTTTACCCAGGGTAATTGTTAACTTGACATCCCCCCTATCACCTAGGTCTAACCCAGACTTTACCAGTGATTACCTAGGGGTACACATGCCATTCCAGGTCTTACAATATTATGCCCATTTACATGTAAAATTAACTCCATTATAATATATATTTTTGTTTCATTGTTGTTGTCTTTGTACATATGAAATCAATGTCCATATAAAAAGAACCCATCTACCGGATTACATGGGTCACCAACTTCTGTAACCGCCAGTCTTCTAGGAGTTCTCTTCAAATACATGGTTCATCAATTAATTAATCCACGTGCAAACATCCTCTCATCTCTGAATTTCTCGAACCAACTTCTTATCACTGCTAGTAGCGAGATCTGAGCTGGCAGCACCATTGTTCTCTTTATCCATTGAGAAACCCTCCATGTAATTCCCCATGGAATCAATCAATTGGATATTTCCTATTTCCTAGAAACACCATGCTCCGTATGGCCAAATCTGCAAAAGGGTGCATTTATTTCTCCATTCACAGGCCAATAAAACCCTTGGCTACAAAAGCGTCCCTCTGAAGCCAAATATGGCTCCGATACCATTTGTTAAGAATTTACTGGAGAAATAATAAATTTACCGAGAGGAATAATAATCATGAAAAAGAACCAGCAACAAATCATAAACATTAACACAAATATTTTACCGGGAAAACCCCAAACTCTTTCCCATAATGCAAGTTATTTGACCTTGAGTCTTGCCTCATACCAATTCCAAATTCCAGAACCTTTGAGTGGAAAATCTGTATTCATCATTTCCACCAAAGAATTGGTTGACATATACTTCCTACTCCACACCCTCTTCCAACATATATAATGAAGATTAGGTTTGACTTTTCCAGGTTTGTAATTATTTATCTAGATATCGAGGTTTTATTAGTATAGTTTTATTTTTTATTATATATTTTTATGTTTAGTCATCGGTATTTTATGTATATATATAAACCTTTTAAATCTTCTCTATTACTATTGATTTTTATTTATTATTATTATTATTATTATTATTTTTGTTTGACAAATTTTATTCTTTGTTTATATTATTTTATTTATTATTATTATTATAATTATTTTATTTGTTTATGAATTTTTATTATTTGTTTGTTGTTTTCTTTTAGATTTTTTTATTTTTATTTTAGGCAGGGAACTAAGCAACCTCCCCGAGTATATGCAACAACCCGCAAGCCACATATACTAGAAACTCATGACTTCGCAAGGACCGAGGCATCTAGAAACCATGGTTACTAGAAACTCATGACTTCGCAAGGACCGAGGCATCTAGAAACCATGGTTAGATCCCAAACTCCAACGAGACGTTTATCTTTCTAGCTTGGTCATGACGGGCCATAGACAACCTACCCTCGCCAGTATTGAACTTGTGACCTCCCAAGAAAAATCACAAATTCTTAACCATTGAGCCCACTCAAGTTGCTTAAAACAATGACCACTAATAACATAAATGTTTTAATGAAAAGAACTTGACAAATTACACTAACCCTCCAAATTAGTAAAAAAATAAAAAATTATAAGCATATAAATAAATAAATAATTTTAAGAAAAGTAAAATGTCCAAATCCTAAAATTTAATATACATATTATAAAATATGCTCATTCACACATAAACGTAAAAAAGAATAAAGTTTATTCTTTATTAAAGATAGTTTTTTAGCTTTTTTTCCAAAGAACATTTTTTCATTATGACAGAGTAAACAATAATTCCAAGAACATTTTTTCATTATGACAATATCAGATAGAGTAAACAATAATTCATGTAAAGATCTTGTTGACTCTTGAGGTTGGAAATAGTACATCGTCCTCTTCTCCCAAAAGGAAAGACTTTGATTGTAAAGCTGCCAAATTTCGCTTTCACTAATAAACAAGATGAAAGACTTCGATTGTAGTGCCCACCGTTCAGTTATAAAGCTATTTAAATTTTTTTTAACATAAAATTTTCAGCTAATTTAAAGTGTCAGTGTTATGTTTTAGAAAATTTATTTGGTATGTTTTAATGGTGAAGGAGTAATAAGGATGTAAATTGGATTTAGTTTGAGTGGTTTTGAAATGGAATATTATTCTTTTAAAATTTAATTTAATTTTTATAAATTTAATTTCCACGAATGATGTGTTAAGTAATTTTGAATATTTTGTGGATAAAATTTTAGATTTTTCTAGAATTTAAATTAGAAATTGTATCGAGAGATGTAAAGGAATGTTAAAAAGAGGATTGGGAAAATGTGGAAGGAAACTCTCGCCTTGTGTTACATGTCAGGGTGCAACACTGATGTCACTTTATGCGGCGCCTAATGCCATGACGAAGAGAACGATTTTTTTTTACCTTTGCACCTCACGAATTAATGAAAGGACTATTGGAACTATCCCCACCACTTGGATTCTTATAAACCTACATATTGTTGAACAAACCAGCCCCAACAATTGTTTCAAGAAACATGCTTCAATGCATCCTTTCCTTCACTAAGTTGAAAATACATAGTTGTCTCTAGTAAGCCCCAAAAAACAAAAACAATCTTTGAACTTGTTGCAATGTCCCGCTTAGAGAAAGCTCCATGGGTTGTCATTCGTGCTACTACTACACCAATTAACATGTAATATTTTTATGTCCTTGCATGCCTATTCAATGCAAAAAGAGGTAGGTATGGGCCTGTGCATATAGAATTCCATGCATACTAAATGTAGAAGGAGGTGGCCTGGGCATACCAATGCAAGATGTGAGATGAAGGGAAAGACAAATATGTGGGATGTATTTCCTAACAATATGGGTTTCTACAACAACATTGGGATAGCATTAGCCAACTTAGATCTCAATGAAATAATGCTACAACCAATCACTTTTAATGATGATGATTCTCTTGAGGGGTCATTCAACACACCACTAGATTCAAGTATTGGATAAGATCTAGTGGGGTGGGGAGGATGGAGTAGAGAGCAATAGCAATGGTGGTGATATTGATGATTTTGACATCGAGGAGGATGAAAAATGAATTTTGAAAATTTTCCATCTACGATTCTAGTATATACCCTATTTTATATTTTCCATTTACATTTCCATCTATAGTATCTCAAAAATCTATGCCATGCATTTTGATTTTATGACATTAAATAACTCAATGAGAAAATTACAATTTATGGTTTTAAGTTCTAACCTCTATTTTATGTTTAATGAATATTCTAATTTCTTATGTGTTTAATGTGGTAATTAGTTGTATCAATATTTTGTGAATGCTCTAAAAAATTTGGATATTTATGTCTCTCTCTCTCTCTCTCTCTCTCTATATATATATATATATATAACATGTTCTTCAAGTCACATTTCAAGGGTTTAAGTGTCATAGGTTGGACACTCATATCCACATGTCCTATGTATCTTGTATCCTTGTCATGTGTGACTTAATTGATGACCTGTTAACTTGGTGAGACATTTTGAAGGGGAGGATAATGTAGTTAGTCTTGTCGGAAGCAATAAGAGGGGTGCCTTAGTTGGTTAGTAAAAAAATTTGATCCCCTTCCCCAGACTCACATGTTAAAGAAAAATTTTGGTTAGAAATTGATCTTATTTATTTTGATTCTATTATATTTACAACGACATACACTTCCTATTTTTGAAGAAAAATATTTGTAACCTAGGCACCTCCTAAGACCCAAAAACTTATCACATTGGAGGGTTTTATGGTACCGTTTTATGGGGGCATCCCATAGATAAGAAATTATCCCTATAAGTGCAAGGCCCATGTTGTTCTGGGTAAACGAAACCCATTATAGCTATATTTTCTAGTTTTTCCCTGCAACCAAATCCTACCTAGTCATGAGTCAAGTATATGCATCAACAATATCTTCCTTCCTGTCCCGGCCAGAAAGTAGCCTTTTTAACCAACCAAGCTCCTTGGAATATTGAGTTTCACTTTGGAGATGCCTTATTTTAATTTGGGTGTCTCATCGTAAGTATTTTCATGCAAATCATTTTCCAAGGTCAAAAGGTTCAAGTTGAGATGGAACCACTCCATAACATTCTGGAGTATTGGTGTGGGGCCCTTGTAATATGAGCGTAAAGAGATATATTTCTCCTCAACTTTCTTTTTCTACTTCACACAAAGTAGATAGTAGGCCCGATCACAATTTTGGTAGATAGCTTCAAGAGTGATGCGCTCAAGAGAAGAGTTGTTCCCATGCACCACCAAATACTGAAAAACACTTTTATACACTTCCCTTAGCCATCTCCAAAGGGCTCAAGCTCCCAAAGCCACCTAGCAATGTAGATTCCCTATTATTATATGGGGTCCTCCCACCTAGCATTATGGATGCCCCTGTTATTAGACGGGTCTCTGCTAAATGACAAAATGCCATGGTTACTTGTTAGTGTATTCCAATCAATATTTTCCCTTATCTCTTTTATATTACAATCTCTATTTTCTAGAAAATGTGTGGCATTATGACTTTGGGTATTTTGGCATAATCTAGCATGTTTCTCTGTTTTCATCATTTAGCTCATAGTTGATTTGGCTTAAGCCAATGTTCTACTTTTTGAGTTCTACTTCTATTATATTCTAGTGTCCATTTTCTCAAAAACTTGTGGCATTATGACTTTTAGTATTTTGGCCTAATCCAACACATGCTTTGTTTTCAACATTTAGCTCATAGTTGTTTTTTCTTAAGCCAATGTTCTACTTTTTGAGTTCTACTTAGATTTTATATTCTAGTCTCCATTTTCTAGAAAACTTGTGGCATTATGACTTTTATTATTTTGGCCTAATCCAACATGTGCTTTATTTTCAAAATTTAGCTCATAGTTGTTTTGGCTTAAGCCGATGTTCTACTTTTTGATCTCTACTTGTGTAGAATGCATGCAAGGCCAAACTTTATGTATTAAAGCCTTGAATATGTTATTAATATTGATATCACAGGAAGCTCAAATTAAAAAACTACTAAGTTGGTTTGTAATACTATATGCCCTATATGAACAAAAGATCCATTAACGCAAGACATCCATCAATATATAATACTTCTTATTTGGGATAAGTTAAAGTAAAAAAATTAACAAATATAATACCCCCTAGATCTATAATTAACCTTGTCGTAATGCAAAAATTGATTTATGTCTTCATAAAGTTCGCATTTTGTCATCCACAAGCCTCCCTCCTTATCATGCTTATCTTTAACATGTACAATTTGCTTCAATTCATAATAAAAAACATATCCAAATTCTCATGGTTTAATACAAGTCATCGTTACAGATTTATTAATAATCACCAAATTATAAGCTTTTAGTCAAAACACAATCAAAATGCATTTTTACTGGAACTTCCTAGGTAGGATGCCAATATTGTACCATGTAAAGATCATAATTAGGGGCAATAGATCCAATCCCGATACTACATTTTTTAGGTTCAGTCATAGCCATTTTTGTAAACTAGAAATAGTTCCAACAACACAAGGCCCATTTCCTATGACTGGTTTAAAAAGTGCTAAAAATGGGTGCCAATGTTGTACCCATTATAGATTGGAATTAGGATCCCATGGAAATCTATACAATTATGCATATTTTCAGAGGAATTGTATAAGGGGCACTCAAATCAAGCTATTTCTAGAAATACTAAGTTTTGTCCCTTCCACTCAATTTTTCTGAAAATTTGACAATGTTCAAAATAAGCCAAAACCCTTGGAGAAAGCATTTCATGGTCAAAGTTTCCCGAACACCGAATTTGGAGACAACCACAGTCAGATAAGGGGGGCTTTATGAGTGTCCCTTATGTCACACCCCTTATCACCAATTTTGTACACAATCCATTATGAATCTTGTTATTTTAAATGGCATCAAAGGAGCCTTGATAAAGTGAGAATCTTACAGTCAACCAAGTATTTCAAATTTTTGACTAGGCACGTCTGTTTATGGTTAGAAAGGTAACCCTTACAAACTTATATTAATGTTCTTTGTATGTATTCTGCACAATACAACATTCAGATGAAATGATAGAACATAATGCATTATACAAAGGAAAAAGACACCATTTGCATACACATGAACACTGATAGTTAATGAGAATATTGATTGATTACATGCATCATACATGTGAAATACAAACACTGAACTTTATTTGGCATCTCCACAAAAAACACCATTAAAACAGGCTTAGGTGGAATTAACACATCTCATGTAAATTTTACTAATACAAAGAATATGTAATGTCTGACAGGATAGTACAACTATGAAGTGCAAGACATCATCTCATCTAAATTTTAGTAATATGGAAAATATCTAATGATTGACACGCTAGTACAAAAATAAAGTGAAGTCTAGTTGAGGATGACATCGACTGTCATCTTTTTTCTATCCACAAAAAGCACTTTAGGCTTTGCAAAATATATATGGTACTCTAAAATCATATATGCTTCTGTCTGCAAGAGCATCACACTGAATGATGTGTCACAAATCCAATCATTTGTTGTAAAGAATTATTCATACGAGATGTCTCACCATGTTCTAGTAGTGGTCATAAGATATAGGGCATACTCACAAAATACAGTGGAAATTTTGAAATAAAAAGCTACAATTCATATTCTCAGTTAATACCTGATGTATGTGTTGTATAAGTATGAGTAATCTTCATTTTCCATGACTTATATTTGATGTCACATGTATAATATTGATCATTGATGCATTATTTTGCATCCGCAAATTTGAAATATGTATATATCATGTTATATGTATTGTCTAGAAATCTAAAATTATGATTTTGAATGATGTTGAAATCTAAAAACCTAACTCTCTAAAATGATTCTTAAAATTTATGGTTTTTCATATAAACTTATAAAACAACTTCATTATTGATTCCCCAATTGAGTAGTCTTTAGTGTGACTTTTTGAAGGCTTTTACGGTGACTTTTTAGGGTGTAATTTCTCTAAATTCCGGTAGGAATTTATTGAAAAGAGAAGTTTGATTGCTAACTTTGCACAATCGAAGTGCCCTAGAGGTTTTTGAGGGTGATGAATCCATATATAGAGTCAAAAAACCAGTTTGAATAACAAAAACCAAGATTTTACCTCAAAAATTTTCACTGGATTCTGGCACCTGAAACTTCAAAAAGTCGCACTAAAGACAACTCCATTCCCCAATTCTTATAGTATTCAAGATGGTTGTACACCCACACAAGAATCTTCTATCAATTCCAACACGCACACATGAATCATGTAAGCTTGACAAAAAGATTACTTATTACTGTTGGCATTAAAATATTTTACAATGTGAAATAAATAAATCAGTGTATACAAAAATCATTATTCAAATAGAGAGAGCAAAACCATCTAATTAACATAGGACATTCTAACATGTTTTTGGGGTCTGCTAAAATGTCGTTACAATCAGAATATTATGGAGAGGGACCGAATGTGTGGTCTGCTAATAACATGTTTTGATGTAGTCATACATCCACTTAGTAAACCCCATATTAGTGCTACTAACTTCTCAAGTTCAATTTATGTTTTATCCATTTCAATATATGATTATTTTTACAAATATGAGATTTTTAAGGCGAAAATGAGATTTGGAGGTGACTAAATATGATTGGTGTTTAATTAAAATAGTAGGCAATTTCATATATGGATAAAAACATTTTAGAATACTTAAAATATAATATTTTTTAATTAGTTGGAATGTAAATAATTTATTTTAAATATTTAATTGGTTGAAATGTACATAATTTTTTTTGGTTATAGGAATGTACATAATTTATTTTAAACATTTAATAGGTTGGAATGTACATAATTTATTTTGGGTTATAGGAAGGAGATTTTAATTTTATTATAAACTTTTTTTAATATAAATTAAAAAATATAGTTTTAATGAATTAAAATTTATGATATTTATTTTATAATTAAGATTGATATAACTTTTAGTCTATATGAAAAATATATATGTTTGTTTTTATTTTTATTTACTATATTGAAATTGAAGAAACTTAAAATTAAAAAAACTGTGGATTATTAATTTGTGTTGGAAATAAAATTTGCTATTAATTTGGAAAAGAGGGATGAATTAAAAAATAAAAATGAAATTATTTTAAATATTGTCATTTGTTTTAGTTTAAATTATGAATAAAGTTAAAATTTATAAATATGTTTTAAAATAAAAATTAAGAATTCAAAAAATATATTATTATTATTATTTTAAGTAATGTGAATTATGAGATGAGTATATATCTAACTTATGTTTTGAGTAGTTTCTATTTAAAGAAATTTAAATCATGAAAATAATTTTAAGGCACACTAGTTTTTAGTATGACTATATTTTTACCTACAAAATTTCAAACTAGAAAAACATATAATAAAATTATTTACTTAAAATTAATAATTTAATTAATCAAAATATTTTTTACAACAATAATTTAATTAATTAAAATAATTATATAAAAATATAATAAATTAAAATAATATTAATTAAATTAAATCAATAATCTTAATATTAAAGAGTGACTTAATAGTGTACCAAATTACTGTTTATGTAAAGTTCTATTGGAAAAATATCTTGTAATCCAGAAAAATGATATGTAATTTTTACGAGTCACTTAAAATTTAAAGACGTATTTTAATATGACACGGATTGCACCAAAGCGTTTTAAATAAAATTAAAGTCAAAGGAAATTTGATTTAAATTATCTACTTGTAATTTTAAAAATATAATTTTTTTATAAAACACTAAATTTTAAAGAATTATTTTTTATGATAAATTTGATTTAAATTATCTACTTGTAATTTTAAAGATTTTTTTTAAAGTAACACAAAGAAATTTAATTTAAATAAATTTTTAAATGTAAATAATTTTTTTATTATTATTTATTTAAAATTTCGGTGTTTTTAATATATTAGTTACTAGTGTTTTAAAAGTTTTAGATGTAAGTTATTTTGAGAGTGAGAAGACTTATTTTTTTAATGTTTTTCTAAATAATGGGTATAGTACCAAGGTCTCAAAACTTTCTTAAAAGCATCCAAAGGGTTAAAGATAACGAAAGAACCCAAAGATTTCATTTTTGGTGTGCATATTCATTTTATCTAGAGAACCACAAACAAGATTGCTGGATCCTTAAGAAGCACAAGGTTCCTTCAATCTTTAGGTCCTTAAAGACCATTTGAAGCTCCCTTAGATCCGTTAAAAACCCTTTAAACCCTAAAGATATGAAAAGTGTTTATGTCATCCCATGTTCATGTGGGATCCCATACATTGGAGAAATTGACAGGTCCATAAGCAGAGAATTCATGAGCATGTAACTGACCTCAAGTATGGTAGGTCCCGCTCTTTGGCATTGGCATAACAAGTTGAGAAGACAAAACACCATATTTGTATTGAAGATAGCCAAGTCATTGTTAAGATTGAACATTTCTATCATCCCAAGTTGAAAGAGATAGTTGAGATTGAAAGAAAGCTAAATAATTTGAATAAGGATGGTGACTGGAACATTAGTAATTGCTAGATCCGGACCCTTTCTTCTTAATTTTCTTTTAAATATTTATTTATTATTTATTTTCAAACCTTTTACTATAATATTGATTTTAATTTGATTTAATTTTACTATACATTGGAATTTTTCTTAATTTTTAAACTATTTTTCTTAATTTTTAAACTTCATTGATTTTTATATTTCCTTGATTTTATGCCTATGCCATATATATATATTTATATTTTATTAATTTAAAAATAAATAATAAATAAATAAATTTATCTTATTAATTTATTCTAATAAAATTAATTCTATTTTATTATATATTATATCTTTTAGTGTTTTTTATATTTATTTTTCCTTATTATTCTATTATATTTAATTCTCCTTATTATTCTATTGTTTTTATTATTCTATAGTTTTAGTTATCTATTATGAGTTATTAGTTCACTTATATTTTATTTTATTAATATAGTTTTTTTTTAAATATCTAACTTTAATTTCTATTGGTATTCAAAAAACAAAATTTACAACTATGTGCTTGTAGCATATTTTTTACTTCGTCATCCAAAAATTCCATGTCCATATATAATTGAGTTTAGCAATTACCTCGACTATCAACAAAACCATAAGTATTGGCCAATAGAAATAACGACGACACTAATTTGAACATTTACAAAACCATACATACTGCTAATTGGGGGACAAACATAACAAGAAAGAAACCAAAAACATAATATCCAACAAAAAAATTGGATAGTGGAAGAGCATCGAGAGAAATCATTCATCAAGGATGATCAATGGATGATTTGGAGACCAATTGCTACTGACCATGTTGACAGGTGTGGCGTCAATGATCACTTCACCGTTCTGAGGCGATGTGGAATCAATATCTGAGTCTGAGTTGATGTAGCGCTCAATTTTGTTCAACGAACCACAATGTCATCCATATCATATCTAATATCCCACATTATACACTTGAGGTCCTCCTGACCCACAAAAAACTTATAATTATACACCTTCTTGTCCCACAACACCATATGAATCAAAGATTCTATTTGTCTATGAGAGAATATTGAATGTAGGAAGTATAACCAGCACTTTCTCCATTTTCCTAGATCTAGTACTCACTCTGTTTTTGTTCACAAACATTAGAATCTAAATGATACTATCTTTCACTGAATTCTCTTGCCTCCAGGGATCATATTTCCAGTCAAACTTCTAGGGGTGCAACATCATAAATTTTTTTCAATGGCTCCCAACCAAAGAGACGACATTGTCTAGAGGAGGACGCTACAGATGATCCTCCTCGTCTGCTAATGAGTTGTTGTCGCAGTGCCATCGAACAAAAGAACTTGCAATAAAATTGGACCAACAAGAGTCGAGATAGACCAGAAGGAAATTTACATAGGATAGTACGGTCAGGCCAAGACAAAAAACCCTCAATTCCCTGAGTACCACACACAACTAGCATGGATAAAGAGCAGTGTAAACATCATCCACATACCTACAACCATGATTATTCCAACCAAACAAGACTCGAGTCCAGGTACGACTAAGAACCACAAACAATTACTGCTCCTGAGACGACGTAACCACCCACCGCTCAATTGAAAATTTCACAGTGCTAAAACCAGACCGAAAATGAACCACTGTACCATACATTGACAACCAAGACTAGACAATTAAAAGATAACTTGGAAGGTTCAAGGGATTGTAAATCAGCCGACGGAAGAACCACCACCAACTCGAAAGAAGGACCAGAGGATGAGTTATGCAGAAAGAACACAAGATACATTTGGTGCCTCCTGTGACCCCACAAACATGTCAATGACAATAATGGGATGGAGAACATAATGAGGAGACTAACCACAATAATCACCACCCTTAACTATATCCATAAACATAAGACGAACTGGGAAGTATCACAGAATAACAAGACTACCCAACCCGAAATGACATCGTATACATTTAAAATACCTAGACTGAGCACATCACCACCCCATACCTAGATATATTGTGAAGTAGCTATATAATTTTGGACAGAATGAGTAATTACTAAATCAATGAACTTGAGGGTGTGCAACTACATAAAATCCTTAACCATAGAAAATATTATTCTCTTGCACATTTCTGGAAGGAAAGGAGACAATATTTCGCTACCCTACATATAGTGGAATTATTCACACCTCCTCTGTAGCAATTAAACCTATATATGAATGAACTACGATGGAAAAATGGACAAACTGGAAACTCACCAGAATTCCTGGCTCGTAGAAAAATTCAATAGCATGCCCCGCAAGAGTTAGATGTATTTGAAACCTCCCTGTAGACGTTAGTGCTCTCCAACACCCTATGTGCTCAATAGGGTTTGTATATAAGCAAGCCAACAGAGCTATGTTGAACAATGAAACCAACCAAAACCTTTGACATTCCTTCATCATGTGCCAAGTGTTTAACCCCCCTATGCTTCTATAGTCCGAAACCACCCATAATCCATGTATCATTAATGTCAATTGATCACATGTTAGGGTTAATTATCCCTATCTCAAATCTCCCATAGGTCTTCTCCTCCATGGTGGCTTCGAAAACCCCAACCCCCTATTCAAAGGTGTTTGCAGAGCCCACTACTACATACCGTAATGTTGTGAAGTAAATGCCCCACATGAAATAACATACGATGCCCATTCTAAAAATTGTTTTCCTCCTCCATGCGTCAGTGGTTTTGTGCTAAGTGGGTGGCTTGGAACACTCCCCCAAGGTCGCCCCTACCTTGGCCAACAAGCTAGCTTGCATGATACTCATTTCATTTGTGTTGTGCAATGAGTAGAAAACTTCCTTCCCCATGTCAGCATTGTTTTTCCATCATCTAAACACCCCCATCGGGGATCAACCTGTCAACTCTTTTCATATCATGTGCTACTCGTTTCTGTAGTGCAAGAATGGGCTCATGTTGTAGCCATACATCCCATTCTTCCTCCAGAGCTACCTAAGTTACACTACTTCCCCATTTTGCTAAAGTATCCACTACCTAGTTAGCTTCCCTCTTCGTGTGAACAGGGACAACATAATAAAAAAATTGTAGGAGCTCCCTAATGTTGCTTGCTATCTCTTGCAAATTCGAGCTAGAAATCGCTTTCTCAAGCAGGTAGCCTAGAAAAATTTTATGCACCATGTTAACGATGATTTGAGAGTCCCCATGAATTGTAGTAGGAGAATGCATGTCCTTACTACAAGTTGGAGCCCTTTCTCTAGTGCACAAAACTCCCCTACATTATTCATGCCGTTTCTCCACATGAAAATGCATAAACATACAACTGATTCAATTGATCATCTCTCAATATCCCTCCAATACCTGTGACTCTCAGGGTTTCCACGTGAGGTTGCAGTAAGAATTAAAAAATATGCCTTTGACTATGGTTTTTCCATGTGAAAAAACCTGAAACCACCTGGAGAGGTAGTTTTTGTAGAATAAACGATTATTCATCATCATGTTTCCCTGCGTTTTCTTCTGGCAGATGCACTGCCAAGGTTTTCGACAGATTTGAAATTATTCGATCTTGTAACATATATGTTGGTTGACTTCTACCTTCAAACAACCTCATATTCCTTTCCTTCCATAAATTCCAGAAAGAGAAAGCCTTACATATATGCCAAGCTAACCATAACCATGGATGCTTGAATTGATTACTAAACCAATCTAATAACCTAGTCTTAACATCCACCACCTTTAATGAATTTCAGTTAAATAGCACATAGGTGGAGTGCCAGATTTCCTGCGAATAGGCACAAGAGATGAATATGTGGGTAACATTTTCTTCTTCTTGTAGAAAAAAGGACACCTAGATGGAACTGAAAATCCATTGCTTTGCAGTGGATCCCATGTTAGCCCCCCGACCCCATGCTATCAACCACAAAAAAATTGACACTTTTGGCCAGCCTCCTAAATCCCAAAAATCCTTCCATAATTGACATTCCTCCTAATTATTTTCTAGAGATGCTAGGTATGCTTCCTTTAAAGGGAATGTGCCAAATTTGAATCTTCCCCTACGTAAAATATCTCCTTTATCTGAGTTCCATATCCTTATTCCCTGAAGATAGCATTGGAAATCCGTCCACGACAATATCATATTGGGATTTCCCCAGTCTTGTTGTATTTTCCATTGTCTCCATCCATGGGGAGAGGGGGTCATGTTCCAATAGTCAACTACTTTATAATGACCTAAAGATTGGGTCCATTCTTTTAACTCATAGAGTTGTTATTATCCGCTAGAGGATGATTTTTCTGCCATGACTCTTCCCATAAGAAGGCTGATTTACCATCACGTATTTCCCATAATGCAAGTTGTTTGACCTTTAATCTTGCCTCATAGGCCTAGTTCCAAATTTCAAAACCTTTTGAGTGGAACATCCATATTCATCCTTTCCACCGGAGAATTGGTTGACATATACTTCCTACTCTACACCCCCTTCCAAAATATATAATGAAGATTAGGTTTGACTTTTACAGGTTTGTAATTATTTATCTAGATATCGAGGTTTTATTAGTATAGTTTGATTTTTGATTATATATTTTTATGTTTAGTCATTGATATTTTATGTATATATATAAACCTTTTAAATCTTGTTTATTACTATTGTTTTTTTTATTTTTTATTATTTTTATTTTTTGACAATTTTTATTCTTTGTATATTATTTTATTTATTATTTTTATTATTTTCTTTGTTTATGCATTTTTATTATTTGTTTGTTGTTTTCTTTTAGATTTTTGAACATTACATCACCCTTGACTAGTCATATTTTTATTTTATTTATTTATTATTATTATTATTATATAATTGATATACTCTAATTATTATGGAACAATTTTCTCTCTTCTATATTATTTATTTTCTTGTTGGGATCATACTTTTCATCTTAGTCTTGATAATGAATCACACTCAGCGGTTCGAAATGCGTTGGCCTGGCATTTTGAATGTGTTTTTTACCAACGAAGAAAGTGAGTACATATTTGTATCTACTCCAAGGGATCACTTCCTGAACCTCAAAAACAAGAGATCACTTAACCTCAAAAATATCGAGAAAATTGAAACAACTACCTCTTAATAACTTAAGTGTTTTATTAAAAACACCTTGATCAATTACACTAACCCTCCAAACTATTATATATATATATATATATATTTATTTATTTTTTAAATTTTTTTTATAAACCATATAAATAAATATATAAATATTTTTAAGAAAAGCAAAATGTCTCAATCCTAAAATTTAATATACATATTATAAAATATGCTCATTGACACATAAACGTAAATAAAAATACAGTTTTTTCTTTTTTAAAGATGGTTTTTTTTGTTTTTTCTTTTTTCAAAGAACATGTCTTCATTATGACAATATCAGATAGAGAAAACAATAATTCATGTACAGATCGTGTTGACTGTCGAGGTTGGAAACAATCAGCAAAAGGAAAGACTTTGATTGTAAAGCTAACAAATTTCTCTTTTACTAATAAACAAGATGAAAGACTTCGATTGCAGTGCCCACCGTTTAGTTATAAAGCTATTTAGATTTTTTTTTAACCTAAAATTTTCAGCTAATTTAAAGTGTCAGTGTTATGTTTTGAAAATTTATTTGGTATGTTTTAATGGTGAGGGAGTAATAATTATGTAAATTGGATTCAGTTTGGGTGGTTTTGAAATGGAGTTTTTATTTTTATTTGTGTTTTAAATTTATTTTAATTTTTATGAATGATGTGAATGATGTGTTAAGTCATTTTAAATATTTTGTTGATAAGATTTTAGATTTTTCTAGAATTTAAATTAGCAATTGTATTGAGAGGTGCAAAAGAATGTTGAAAGGAGGATTGGGGAATGTGGAAAGAAACTCTCGCTTTGTGTGACATGTTGGGCTGCAACATCGATGTCACCTTATGTGGCCAATGCCATGATGAAGGGAACGAGTTTTTTGACCTTTACACCTTAGGAATCAATGGAAGGACTATTGGAACTATCCCCACCACTTGGCTTCTTATAAACCCAGATATTGCTGAACAAACCAGCCCCAACAAATGTTTCAAGAAACATGATTCAATGCATCATTTCCTTCACTAAGTCGAAAATACATAGACGTCTCTAGAAAGCCCCTAAAAACAAAAACGATCTTTGAACTTATTGCAATGTCCTGCTCAGAGAAAGTTCCATGGGTTTTCATCTGTGCTACTACTACACCAATTAACCTGGAATATTTTTATGTCCTTGCATGCCTATTCAATGCAAAAAGTGGTAGGTATGGGCCTGCGCATATAGAAGTTCATGCATACTCAATGCAGAAGGAGGTGGCAGGGGCATACCAATGAAATATGCGAGATGAAGGGAAAGACAAATATGTGGGTTGTATTTCATAAAAATATGGGTTTCTACAACAACATTGAGTTAGAATTAGCCAACTTGGATCTCAATGAAATAATGCTACAACCAATCACTTTTAATAATGATGATCCTCTTGAGGGGTCATTCTCCACACCACTAGATTCAAGTATTGGATAAGATCTAATGGGGTGGGTGACGGGGATGATGGAGTAGAGAGAAATAACAATGGTGGTGATCTTGATGATTTTGACATTAAGGAGGATGAAAAATGAATTTTGAAAATTTTCCATCTATGGTTCTAGTATCTACCCTATTTTGTATTTTCCATTGGAATTTCCATCTATAGTATCAGGAAAATATATGCCATACATTTTGATTTGATGATATTAAATAACTCAATGAGAAAATTTCAATTTATGGTTTTAAGTTCTAACCTCTATTTTATGTTTAATGAATATTTTAATTTCTTGTGTTTAATGTGGTAATTAGTTGTATCAATATTTTGTGTATGCTTTAAATTTTTTGGATATTTATGTCTATATATACTATAAAATATATATATATATATATATATATATATGTTCGTTAGGTCACATTTCAAGGGTTAAAGTGTTCTAGGTTGGACACTCATATCCACATGCCCTATGTATCTTGTATCCTAGTCGTGTGTGACTTAATTGATGACCTGTTAACTTGGTGAGACATTTTGAAGGGGAGGATAGTGTAATTAGTCTTGTTGGAAGCAATAAGAGGGGTGCCTTAGTTGGTGAGGAAAAAATTTTGATCCCCTTCCCAAGACTCACATGTTAAACAAAAATTTTGCTCGAAAATCGATCTTATTTATTTTGAGTCTATTATATTTACAATGACACACACATCCTATTTTTGAAGAAAAGTATTTGTAACCCAAGCACCTCCTAAGACCCAAAAACTTATCACAGTGGAGGGTTCTATTGTATCTTGCTATAGGGGGCATCTTGTAGATAAGAAATTGTCCCTAGAAGTGCAAGGGCCATGTTGTTTTGGGTAAACGAAACCCATTATAGATATAGTTTCTAGTTTTTCCCTGTAGTCAAATCCTACCTAGTCATAAGTCAAGTCTATGCATCAAAAATATCTTCCTTCCTCTCCCGGCCAGAAACTAGCCTTTTTAACCAACCAAGCTCCTTGGAATATTGAGTTCACTTTGGAGATGTTTTATTTTAATTTGGGTGTCTCATTGTAAGTATTTTCATTCAAATAATTTTCCAATGTCAAAAGGTTCAAGTTGATATGAAACCAATCCACAATATTCTGGAGTATTGGTGTGGGGCCCTTGTAATATGAGAATAAAGACACATAGTCCTCCTCAACTTTCTTTTTCTACTTCACACAAAGTAGATAGTACACCTGGTCAAAAATTTGGTAGATAGCTTTAAGAGTGATGCGCTCAAGAGAAGAGTTGTCCCCATGCACCACCAAATAATGACAAACACTTTTCTACTCTTGCCTTAGCCATCTCCAAAGGGCTCAAGCCCCCAAAGCCACCTAGAAATGTAGATTCCCTATTATTATATGGGGTCCTCCCACCTAGCAATGTAGATGCCCCTATTATAATATGAGGCCCCAAATGACAAAATTCCATGGTTACTTGTTAGTTTATTCCAATCAGGATTTTCCCTTATCTCTTTTATATTATAGTGTCAATTTTCTAGAAAACTTGTGGCATTATGACTTTGGGTATTTTGTCATATTCTAGCATGTTGCTTTGTTTTCAACATTTAGCTCATAGTTGTTTTGGCTTAAGCCAATGTTCTACTTTTTGAGTTCTACTTCTTTTATATTATAGTCTCCATTTTCTAGAAAACTTGTGGCACTATGACTTTTAGTATTTTGGACTAATCCAAAACATGCTTCGTTTTCAACATTTAGCTCATAGTTGTTTTGGCTTAAGCCAATGTTCTACTTTTTGAGTTCTACTTCTTTTATATTCTAGTCTCCATTTTCTAGAAAACTTATGGTATTATGACTTTTAGTATTTTGGCCTTATCCAACATGTGCTTTGTGTTGGGCCAGAAATAAGGTATGTTTTCACCCTACCTTTACTTCAAATTATCATACACTTTTAGGTGTTTTTCCTCATCTTAATAGTAAAGGAAAGGAGGATTAATGTAAAATCAGGACGAATGGACTAATGGTAAAAAGGATGTTTAAACAACAAGAATTTGACTTATTGCATCTTTATTCACAGGAAAACAAAGCAGCTGAATCAATGATGACCAAAAGACATCTGACAGATAGAGACGCACGAAATCACAATGACTCCCCAGGGACCGGCAGAAGACGGAAAAACATACCCACGTCTGAAGAACTCAAATGACAGCCATGAGCAGCCAGCTGTTGTTTGGAAAATACCATTCCACTCAGTGAAATCACCTTTAAAAAGGCCAAAGATGAACGAGAAAGGGGGAGATGAATAGAAATTCTCTTCTATAATAGACGTATCAGGACAGAACTGTCCAATTGTATTCATGTCTTAACCTTCGATTTAATAAATAATTTTGGTGTTTTGAATAGTCATTTCCCGAGTTTTCTGTCGCGTTAGACTTCTGGTGGTTTGGGCCCAGCCCTGGGAGTTTCTTCGCTAATATCTGTGCTGTACGCTAATTACGGAATTTATGTTCAGTTATCTGATGCATTTTGTGAGATATATTTCCACTTGATAAATTATAAACCTTTGATGTTGCAGTTTCCTATTCCGTTAAGATATTTTATCGTTCATTCTTTCTGGCTTACAGTAATTGTTTTCATAGCTATTAGATGCTTTCATAGTTTCTCAACACGTTTATATTTTTTTTATGAGCTTTAGAATGACTACTGTTCAATGCTATACATCGCTAAGAATTAGATCTTTCCATCAGTACTGTAAGGCATCTAGTTGTTGATTGATGCAGAGAAACGTTAACTAGTTAGTTTGCAAAGAGAATTCCATTGCAAAATTAGATAAGAAATTGATGTTCAATTCATTGAAGTTGTTGTTCAATTCAGTAGGACTGCTGTTCAATTCATTAGTGTGATGTTCAAATTGTAGGTTGCACTCGTTGAGCTTATTTAGATAGAATATTTAGCAGCATTTTATTATTTCGTTTCTCTTTAAGTGGATTGAACTTTGAGAATTAGATAATCTTCTTCATGATAATATAGAGTAGATGTTCTTGATATTTCTTGCATATACTGTGCTTACACTCTTGAAATAAGAAGATGTACCCTGGGTTGACAATTGAATGAGAAAAATAGAGTTTGCCTATAACAGTCACCTTTGTGAACTAACATTTTTGGCACTGTTGTCGGGGATAGTGTTTAAGAGTGATGTCCTTCATTTATTTTTCTCTGTTACTGCGAAAAATTGGGTATTAAAAATGAGAGGTAAGAACCTACCTACCGGCAAGAAAAATTCTTTCTCTCTAACTCACTTCTCAACAATTGTGATAAGGCTAATAGAATAGATGCTCTTTTTTTATGACTAGGAAGAAAATTATAGAAACAAATACAAATCATCCACAAAATTATACGACACCAAAAGGACCGGTGATCCTTGGTAGAACAACATATATAGAAGAAATCATTAAGAAAGCTGAATCTCAGGCATCCATAGGACCCAGAACCATTCCTATTCAAATTCCTCCTGTACTCCCTTAGGCGGAAGCCTCACCATCTGCAACCCACGCCGAGATTCATAGTGAAACAGAAGGGTCTGAACAAAGCCTTCAGACTGCTGATCACATAAGTATTGACCCTTCGGGAGAGGGAGGTTCTTGCAATTTAAAAGAAGGGGAAGGAGAAACTAGCGGTGTAATACAAGCAGAAGCTCCAAAGCCTGAATCCACTAAGAGAGTGGTCTAGACAGAGACACTCAGTATCCCAGATCGAGGAAGTGTTGTAAAGCTTCCTTTGCATTTGCCACCCAATCCTGCTAAGATTACTCCTCCGGAAAAATAAATCCCCCAAGATTACTGGCATATCTTTGATCAAATGGAAAATAATCAAAACCAGAATCAAAGGCAGACATCAACATTGGAGTATACCATTGTTGACCATGATGCTAACACCCCTATGAAAGCCATTCCATTACAAAACATCCCCACCGTCCATGGGTTGACCTTGGAAGATCTTGATGCATTTCTATTTGAATTCGATGTCTTATGTAGGGGGTATGAATACACCACTGACCTGCAAAAAATGAAATTGTTCCCCTCTAATTTCAGGGGGACAACATTACGTTGGTTCATAGGAATTGGTGGAGGAACCATCAATAACTGGGACCAAATGAAGAACACTTTTCTAAATAAATATCAGGATTATTACCATACTCGAGAATTAAAAGATTAAATATTCAATATGTCTGCAAAAGATGATGAGAAATTAGAAGAATACGTCAAAAGATTTCAATATAATCTACAAAGGTCTCCATATAATGCATTATCCAAAGACATCTTAAAAGCAACAATGATTAAGGGAATTAAAGAGGAATGGGTTGACACAATTAATATAATGGGAAAGGGGACATGTACCAAGAAGAATATGATGAGATTATTTCACTGTGTATCAGGTGCTCTCGGGGGTAGTACGCAAAATAAGCCAACTGGACAAGATTCAACAAAAAAAAGTTTTTACGCAGTCTGGTGGCAACATAACCAGAGCAGAGTTTGGTAATATTTTGGAAGATTTTAAAACTGAAATTTTGGGTACTTTGACAACACAGCTTGATGTCCTACAAGCCAAGCAGAAGTAAGCTATAGCAGAACAGGACTTGGTTGTCTTTTTCCCACGTTGTCAGAAGAAGCACAGCCAAAGGGAATGCCCCTTAGACACGATTCAGACCTGTGCTATCTACACTAAGGATCATGCCATGGACCATTGCCCTTCACTTCCGAGACTGAAAGTAGTTTACAAGGAAGTAGAAGAAGAAACAGAACCAGTCTACCTAATGAACCAGCGTAAACAATGGAAAGCACGACCAGGTATGCCTCAAGGCCTGCCTCCATTCTTTTCTTCTCCGCAATTTAACTAGCAAAACCCTGCAGCCGCTTGGCAGAATCAACCACCTTTTTCTACTTGGCCATCTCAGTTGTTTCCTATACCACCTTGGCCAACACAACCCTCCTCAGGGAATAGTTTTCCAAGCTTTCCTTGTTCCCCTCCTTATTGGCTAAACACCCCATATCAAGCCTAGTGGCTAGCCTCCCCTTCTCAAACCACAAATTGGCCTAAGAATTGGCAACGACCTCTGGGAATGACCAACCTATCAATGGGGATAGGGATTCAAAATCAACCTACACTTCTAGCTCCATACCCAGTCTAGCATAACCCTCAACCTATTATATGTCCTCAATTACCGACCCAACCCAATCCTAACCCCAACAACAGGCTGGTTCAGCTAATTCAGATTGTAGAAAATACAAACCCTGGAACTAAACAGAAGCAATGTAATGAACTAAGGCTAAGATTAGGGCATATTATCTCACTAGCAAAAGGTACGACCCTGCCACAATTTTAATATGGAGCTCCAATAGAGCCCAGACAAACAAATATAACTAAAACAGAGGTAGAGAAAGAAAAGGAAATGGTTGAACAAGGGAAGCCTGAAAATCTTAGGATTTATCCACCTCCATTCCCTGAAAGGTTAACGCTGCCTAAACCAATGGTCTCTCTAGATTTTGATATCTTGTGGGAATTGACAAACCTGTGCATCAAAATCCCTCTTCCGCAGGCCATACAAGACATTCCCATCTATGCCAAGAAAATTAAAGAACTATGTGGAAAGAAGAAAGAAAAAAGAACAATAACTCTACCCATTGTTCATGTGGTGGGAGTACTATCTGACTTATTTTTGGGTAAGGAAACCCCCATGAAATATGATGACCCAGGGAATCCCATAGTAATTGTGCAAATCTCTGGCCACTCCTTTCCAAACACATTGGTTGACTTAGGGGTGGCCATTAAAATCTTAACTACAAGAACCTGCAAGGAGCTAGGCATATCAACTTTAGAACTCATAGCTACCCTGTTGGAACTAGCTGACAGTTCTATTATTAGGCCAAAAGGAATATTATAGGACATCCTGGTTTCTGTGGAATCATGGGAGTATCCAGCTGATTTTTTGGTTATTAACCCAAAGAATAGGATTGAAAGACACCCATTGATTCTCGGGAGACCTTGGTTGGTAACAACCGATGCTTACATAGGCTACCGAACAGGAAACATGACCATTGCTAGGCAAGATTCAATAAAGAAAATTATCATTTACCCGCTTGCCAAACCAAGTTTACCCACGGTAAACATTCATAAGCATCCACATACATATTAGGAGCAAAACATTCATCAACCCCTGACAATAGTTGAATCTCTTGAATTTAAGGATAAAACTAAAGACGATGTAATAAATAACTTTATGAATCAACCATCTACGTCTGGAAACTTAAAATTCCAAATGTTAAAAAATAGCTCAATGAAACTCAAGAGGATCCCTTGGAAAACCTTGATGATCAACATATACCCACAACCATTGTATGCAACAACATAACCATTGAGATTGAGCCAAGGAAAATTTTGAATATCAATGGAAATCTGGATAGTAACCAAAGGCAACAGCTCATAAAGGTTTTACATAAGTATCAGGGAGCATTTTCTTGGGACTACCTAGACATGAAGGTCATAGACCTTCAACTATGCACCCATCACATCTATACTGACAAGGAGGCTCGACCCATTCGGAAACCTCAGCGTAGGTTAAACCCACATCTAAAAGATATTGTAAAAGAGGAGCTGCAAAAACTGTTGGATGTAAATTTCATTTATCCTATTTCAGCCAACAAATGGGTCTCCCCTTTGGCAGTCGTTCCAAAAAAGAATGGGAAATGGAGAATCTGTGTAGATTACAGAGAGCTGAATAAAGCAACATAGAAGGACCACTTCCCCCTCCCTTTTATTGATCAGGTCCTTGATACATTGGTAGGGAAGCGATTCTTTTCCTTTCTTGACAAGTTAAGCGGTTACAATCAAATCCAAATAGCCCCCAAAGACCAGGATAAAACAACCTTCACCTTCCCATGGGGTACATTTGCCTACAGGGTACTACCATTCGGACTATGCAATTCCCCAACAACCTTCCAAAGAGCCATACTCAACATTTTTTCTGATTTAATAAATGAGGGGCTTGAAATTTACATGGACGACTTCACTCCATATGGTGATGACTTTGATCAAGCATTAGAAACAATAGAAAAGGTATTGGAATGATGTATTGCTACTAGGTTATGTTTAAGTAATGAAAAGTGCTCCATGATGATGACCGATGAAGTAATCCTAGGACACTACATCTCTACAGCGGGAATATAGGTAGACCCAACAAAAATAGAGTTAATCCTTTTATTAGCCACACCTTGTACGCAGATAGAGGTACGCAGTTTTCTGGGATATGCAGGGTATTATCACAGATTTATAAATATTTTTTCACAAATTTCTGCACCCTTGCATGCATTGAATGGAAATGTTGAATTCCATTGGTCTGATAAATGTGACACTGCTTTTGCATATTTAAAGAAATTGGTCTCGACGGCACCAATCTTACATGGTCCTAACTGGGAGCTTCCTTTTCACATTTCTTCAGATGCATCTAACACAGTGATAGGGGTAGTTCTTGGTCAAGAAGAAGACAAAAAGCCCTATGCTATTTATTAGATCAGCAAAAATTTCACTCCTGGTGAATTAAACTACACAGTGACTGAAAAATAATTATTGGCTGTTATTTATGCTATTAATAAATTTATACATTATATAACTAGCTATAAAGTACTCCTATATACTGATCACTTTTCCATTAAATATTTAGCCAGTAAACCAATCGCAAATGTAAGAATAACTCGTTGGTTGCTGATTTTGCAGGAATCGACATAACCATCAAGGAATTTCCAGGAAAAGAGAACGTGGTCGCAGACTTCCTATCCAGGGTTCCAAATACAAATGACACACTAGTAGTCGAAAATTAGTTTCTTGATGAACATCTGTTTGCTATAGCAGTGAAAACGCCATGGTACGCAGATGTAGCAAACTACTTGGCAGTAGGAAAGATGCCCAGAAATTTAACAGCAAGGGAACAAAAAATGATTTTACAATGCAGTGCTAGGTTCTCCTGGATCAGTGGATACCTCTTCCACACAGGGGCCAACATGCATATATGCAGATGCATCCGGGAAGACGAGATTTATAATATCCTACGGGCCTGCCACGATGAACCTTGTGGTGGCCATTTCACAGATTGTAGAACGGGGCACAAAATATTACAATTGGGTTATTATTGGCCTATGATTTTCAAATATGCAAAAAAAATATGCCCAAGCCTGCGATAGTTGCCAAAGAATGGGTCGTCCAAGCCAAGCTGATGGAATGCCACTACAACCACAATTGGTAGTAGAACTGTTCGAACGTTGGGCACTAGACTTCATTGGACCATTCAACCCGCCATCAAACCATAAAATATACATATTGGTTGCCACAGATTATATAACAAAGTGGGTAGAAACAGTGGCCTTATCAAGAGCCATGGAAGAATCAGTGATTAGCTTTCTTTCTGAGCTATTTTTGCGATATGGCTTACCAAGAGAAGTGATAATCGATGGAGGGGTACAGTTTGTGGGTAATAAGATTACAACCACTCTAAAGAATCACCATATCATCCACAGAGTCACGTCTCCTTACCACCCGCAGGTGAATGGGCAGGTCGAAAGCACCAACAAATTCCTTGAGGCAATTCTTACTAAAACAATATCAACACATTGCCTAGACTGGGCCACTAAACTACGAGAAGCCCTATGGGCTTATCACACAACATGGTGAAACACCATTAGATATTCTTCGTGTCATCTAGTATTTGGAAGAGAACCTATTTTCCCTATTGAATTTGAAGTCAAGACTCTAAGGACAGCTCAGGAAGTAGGGCTGGACTTAATGGAGGCCCAGATTAAAAGACTCCAGCAAATAAATGAACTAGAAGAAATGCGACTACTGGCTCTACAACACATAACAATCATACAACAACAAAAAGCTAAGTGGCATGATAACCTCATAAAAAAGAAGACATTCTAGAAAGGAGATTGGACACTTCTCTATGAATCCAAATTCCAATATTTTCAGGGAAAATTGCAAAAAATGTTGCTTGGTCCATATGATATTCAAGAAGTACACAACAATGGTACCCTCACCTTGACCACCATAAACAGGTCCGGTTCTACATTTCAAGTCAACGGACACAAAGTGCGCCTCTATCAAAAAAATCTCATAAAGGAGTCTTTTTGCCAGAAAATACGAAACGATCCTACCATCCAAGTTGTGGCAGAAGGGGGTGATAACTCCTCAACCTCAAGTACATGAGAATTTGCTACCTTCATTTGTAAATATTGTTTATAATCTCTTTACAATTCCTAGTTTCTTACTTTGTTGTACATGATTTTTTTCATCATCCAGTGTTTTTTTATTGTTCAAATTCTTTGAATGGATGTTTTTCAAATTCTTTGAACGACTGTTGTTCAATCCAATTGAACAACTGCTATTCAATCAGTCTGAACAACTGTGTTTTTGCGTTTTTATTTCTTTGTTGTTCAAATTATTCGAATGACTATTGTTTAAATTCTTTGAACGACTGCTGTTCAATCCAATTGAACAGCTGCTATTCAATCAGATTGAACAACTGTGTTTTTGTGTTTTTATTTCTTTGCTGTTCAAATTCTTTGAACGGCTGTTGTTCAATCCAATTGAACAACTTTTGTTCAATCGGACTGAGCAGCCGTGTTTTTGCGTCTTTATCTCTTTGTTGTTAAATCCAATTGAACAATTGTTTTTCAATCAGACCGAACAACCATGTTTTTGCATCTTTATCTCTTTGCTGTTCAAATTCTGGGAACGACAACTGTTTAATCCAATTGAAAATTTGTTATTCAATCGGACTGAACAAATGTGTTTTTGCACTTCTTTTTTATTTTTCTGTTCAAATTCTTTGAACGGCCACTGTTCAATCCAATTGAACAGCTGCTGTTCAATCGGACTGAACAACCATGTTTTTATTTCTTTACTGTTTAAATCTTTGAACGATTGCTGTTCAATCCAATTGAAAAACTGTTGTTCAAATTCTGCTGTTCAATCGGACTGAACAACCATGTTTTTTTGTTTTTATTTCTTTACTGTTCAAATCTTTGAACGATTGCTGTTCAATCCAATTGAAAAACTGTTGTTCAAATTGGATTTAACAGCCATGTTTTCGCATTTTTTTTCTTTTTTCGTTCAAATCTTTGAAGGGTTTCCTAATTGAACAATTGTTGTTCAAATGGATTTAAAAAATGATTTTTTTTCCTCTCTTTGAAGAAACACGATCCTTCTTACTTTTGTCGATAATCTCTCCTCATTCCATAAAAGACATCTCCAAGTAGGAATTAGCACTTGAAGAAGAAGAAAGCAGTAAAATCACTAATAAGATGATCCTTTGACACTATAATGGAGATCTCTAACCTGGAAGCTGACATGGTACATCTATGCAATGAAGGGCTAAGTCATTCCCTGCTCAAGTATGTTATCACACAATACATAGTCCTATAATGGTATATCTTTCTACACTCTCGAGTAGTATTTCCCTTTGACATAAAGAAATAGGAACAAGGGGTATTAATTGTATTGATATTCTTCTTACTTGTCACACCATCCCTAACTCTTAAAAAGTTAATGAGCCTCCCTTCATGTACAAAGATTAACTATTATGTATACATGCAAATTTAAAAAAAGAGAGGATAGGGGGTCTCATCACGAGCCAACCTATCATGATCATAAGGGTTTATTAGGTGACATGCCCACAATGGCCATCACACTAGGGTAATGACCTTCTCAACTGCTTGAAGGATAGGAGGTCTCATCACTAGCCGACCTGATCACTCTGTTACAATCCCAGTGAATGGCACTGTGACTATCTGGCCATCACACCAGCACAATGGTCTCTTCATAAAGCAAAATGCCTACTTTTCAAAAAGAAGTACTATTTTTATATGAAAATTTTTAAGAGAGGATAGGGGGTCTCATCACGAGCCAACTTACCATGTTCATAAGAGTTTAGCAAGCGACATGCCCACAATGGTCATCACACCAGGGTAACAACCTTCTCAACTGCTTGAAGGACAGGAGGTCTCATCACGAGCCGACCTGATCACTCTATTACAACTCTAGTGAGTGGCACTATGACTGTATGGCCAGCACACCAGAACAGTGATCTCTCCACAGAATTGGCAGAATAACTACTTTTACATAAAGGATTCTGGCTCATTTTTCGGGTTAAAATAGCAACCCTGTCAAGGCTATGAATGCCTGCTGGCAGCAGTGGTTCTGCTTATGGTATGAGAGTATGTTTCAACGATAGCCAATTACTCTTACATATACATTATCTCCTATTTTATTCCATTCTTAGCATAAACCCACTACTCGAGTTAGTGATAATACTATTTGACAACATAAGTAAATAAAAATGAGATATGCTTGCATGTTTGAACTTTGGGATGATGACACCAATAATTATCTATCACAATCATGCTTCTTTCACACCTTATCATTAAAGAAGGACATCCTATCATAATAATTTCTATACTTCTTTCTTCCCCTCTCCGGTCACTTCCGCATGAGATACACTTATGATAAATTCCAATTCTGACCTTTTACACTGCATGTGCTCATAATTACTCAATCACTCCTCTTCCCTTGAGCTCCAAGGCCATGGACACCGTTCTCACGTACAGACTATGATTACTGAACCCTGACATTTCCCCCATATGAATTCATGATTGATCAAATCTCTCTTGTACTTGAGGACGTGGACGCCCTTACTTCGAGAGAGGGGGTGTAATTATCCATAAATATCAAGCATGCATATTTCCTGCACAAATTCCATTGGATATGCTGAAAATACCAAAGGATCATTGCAATTAAGATATGAAGTTACCTACACTTACGACAGAAGGCTGCAATTTTCTTGTTTATAGTGTTCATTTTAGCCAACGGGGCCGAAAGAGGACACATATAGAAGGAGAAATTAGCTCAAGAAAACACATCATCCATGGGAGGAAACTCTCTCTGGAACGAGCCTATGACCTTCCCAATCTGAGACGCAACTCGCACCATCATCCAACAAGCTGGCTGGCTTCCATACTTACACAAATTGCAAGGATTTTATACAGAGATAACAATTGAATTCCTACAAAACCTACAGGAGGTATAAGCCAGGCTCAGGGGAAGGATTATACCGGTCACAGAAGATATTATTTCTGAAGTCTCTGGAATACCAGCAGAGGGAGAGAGATGGACCGAAAAGCACCTTCTCTTACGAGAGGAAATCATGGCATACCAGGATCCAGAAGAAGCACTGGAGTGAAAAGGAAAAGGGATTAACCCTACCCATCTACATAAACCATGGCAGGAATTGGCAACATTCATACAGAGATTCATCAGATGTGATGGATGCCAAGACGTGGTAAAACCTCGTCAACTTAAGTTATTAGTTGTTCTTAAACAAAATATTTCAATTAATCTACCTGCTTTCTTAAATTCTATATTAAACGACACTGTTGTTCGAATGAGAAAGGCTAAAAACCCTCAAGAAGTCATCAGTCATCATGGTTTAATCAAATTAATCACCATGCATCAGTTAGGCAAAAAGCAGACATCCTGGGACAACTTTGTTAACCCTGTCGTGCAGGCACCTGAGGAAAACCCTGTCAAGACCAAAATTGAGCACCCTAGAATGAACATACCTAAAAGGAAAAGGAACTATGCCTTGACTTCAGAACCAAGCAAGCGAAGGCAGTCCAAAATACTGCATTTACAACAAGAAACCTCACAATTCCTAGAGGAGGCAGGGCCATCCCACTCACTACGCTCAAGCCCTCAAAACATACCCTTACAATATTATGAGGATGAGATGGCTCGAGTCCTGGAGAAAATGAGGGCATCCCATGAAACTAGAAGCCTATTTGAGCAAGCTAAAGAGCAAGAAGAATAGTTAGACCAATCTGCCATTGCCAGCAGCTCTGTCCGCATTGAGATATTACCCCACCAAGAAGAATCACAGGCTTTTAGGGCTTTGTCTCCTCTCGAGAGTGATGGAGTGAATAGAACAAGAAGAAGGGGTAGCTGAATCTGAAAACCAGTTAGGAGACACCATCCCCTTGGAACAAAATGAAAGCATGGAAATGATCCCTCTAACACTTGAAGGGAATAATTTCTCTCCCAGTTGGGACCCTCATGTAGAAGTAACTCTAGAGTACAGGTAGAAAACACCATCACAGAAAATCCTGAAATTGACACCACCATTCCTGAAAAATGAGGTTGCTACTCCTCCATCCCCTTCTGAAGCCATGCCAGAAGAAAATTTAGTTGAAAATAAGTTTTAGAAACTAGGCAGCACCAACAAAATGTTAAGGAAAATGGTAAAACATTTGAGGAAGCAGTTGAAGGAGGTAAGAAAGGCCTGGAAGCCTAAGAAAGAATTGACCACCACATAAACCCAAACCGAGTTGGTCACCAATTTGATAGACACTACTGAAGCTGAGATGTAGAATGACTTAGCAGACACTGCTGAAGCTGAGATGTAGACTGACTTAGCAAAAACTGCTGAGGCCGAAATGCAGACTGAATTGGCAAGAACCGCTGAGATTGAGGTACAAAAAGACCTAGTAGACACTACCAAAGCCTCTGTACAAACTAGGCAAGAATTCACAGAAGAAAAAGAAACCCAAACAGAGGAAGCCCCTGCCTATGCTCCTCTGGTTGAAATAGATGTCAATAAAAAATGGCATAATGAATTAATTCAAACAGATCATGAGTTAGCACAATGAAAAAAGGAAGTAGTGCCCACACAAGGGTATCAGGCACTATTAAATAAATTCACAAACCTTTCTACAATAAAGGATGAAACATTTTCTCAACTCAGATAAGAGCAGGCAAAGGTAAAAAGAGCACAGGACTAGGTGGAACAAGCCAAGAAACAAATCACTATGATTTTCTCTCTGTACTATGATGCACTAACATGCAGGGCACCAACCACCAACTATGCCCTATTTCTAGTTGAATGACATTTATTGTTGAAGATCAAAGCCGTAAGGGCAGGGAAGCCCACAAATTTCAAAACCATAGAGGAATTTGTCCATTGCTGCAAGGATCAATATGAATAGGTCCAATGCCTTTTGTGTGAACTCCACATGCACAACTTCTTCCTAAAGGAGGACAAGGACAGTAATCCTAGTCCATTTATAGGAGATATTCAATTCTAGGACTTCCTCTCTTTTGCTAAGAACTAGATTCAGTGGGCCAAAGAATATAACATTTTCCAGAAGAGAGAACATGGCCTAGACCCGTGGGTTAGAGGGGAGCCTACTAAACCCCTTCATTTGTTCATCCAGCATAAGAATTTCATGCGAAGAAAGGGAGTAAGGACTAAGTTTGGACCTATCCATAAAGGCATTATAAAGCATGGGTGGGAGTATTTCGAAGACATTCAGGAAGTAGATTTGGCAGCAACCAAATAAAGGAGGATGGCCTCCATGAACAATGTGAAAAACAGGGAGCCATTTGGCTACAAAAACTTCAAAGCGGTTGCCTCCATATTCCTTTTATATAGTAATCTGGTCTTTAACATGGACCCTGCATGGATAGGGTGCATGTATAGATGCCCTCTCATATGGTACCCCCCTGAGGGTTATGATCATGACTACGAACTTCCAAAAGGGCACAAAAACGTTGACTTTGCAAGAAGTAGACAAAAACAGGGTTTCAGAGCATACAAAGAAGAAGTCTACCCTGCCTATTCTCTGACCTAGTTACACCTCAATAATTTGTTTGCACGAGGACCTGAAAATAGGTAAGCGGGGGAGTATGTTGGGCAGAAAATAAGGTACGTTTTCACCCTACCTTTACTTCGAATTATCATAAAATTTTAAGAGTTTTTCCTCATATTAATAGTAAAGGAAAGGAAGATTAATGTAAAATCAGGACAAATGGACTAACGATAAAAAGGACGTTTAAACAACAATAATTTGACTTATTGCATATTTATTCACAGGAAAACAAAGCAGCTAAATTGACGATGACCAAAAGAAAGTTGACAGACAGAGACACACAAAATCACAATGACCCCCCTAGGGACCGACAGAAGATGGAAAGATAGATCGACGTCAGAAGAACTCAAACGACAACCACAAGCAGCGGGCTGTTGTTTGGAAAATACCATTCCACTAAGTTAAATGACTTTTAAAAAGGCCAAAGATGAAGGAGAAAGAGGGAGTTGAATAGGAATTCTCTTTTGTAATAGACGTATTAGGACATAACTGTCTAGTTGTATTCATGTCTTAACCTTCAATTTAATAAATAATTTTTGTGATTTGAATAGTCATTTCCTGAGTTTTCTATTGCGTTAGACTTTTGGTGGTTTGGGCCCAGCCCTGGGAGTTTCTTTGCTAATTTATGTGTTGTACGTTAATTACAAAATTTATGTTCAGTTATCTGATGCATTCTGTGAGATATCTTTCCACTTGTTAAATTATAAACCTTTGATATTGCAATTTCCTATTCCATTAAGATAGTTTATCGTTCATGCTTTCCAGCTCACAGTAATTGTTTTCATAGTTGTTAGATGCTTTCATCATTTCTTAACATGTTTATCTTTGTTTTATAAACTTTGGAATGACTACTGTTCAATGCTATACATCACTAAGAATTAGATCTTTCCATCATTACTATAAGGCGTCTAGTTGTTGATTGATGCAGAGAAATGTTAGCTACTTAGTTTGTAAAGAGAATTCCATTGCAAAATTAGATAAGAAATTACTGTTCAATTCATTGAAGTTGATGTTCAATTCAGTAGGACTATTGTTCAATTCATCATTGCGCTGTTCAAATTATAGGTTGCACTCGCTGAGCTTATTTAGATAGAATAGTTAATGAAATTTTATAATTCCATTTCTCTTTAAATGGATTGAACTTCGAGAATTAGATAATATTCTTCATGATAATATAGAGTAGTTGTTCTTGATATCACTTGCATATACTATGCTTACACTCTTGAAATAAGAAGACGTATCGTGGGTTGACAATTGAATGAGAAACATAGAGGTTTCCTATAACAGTCACCTTTGTGAACCAACACTTTGTTTTCAACATTTAGCTCATAGTTGTTTTGGCTTAAGACAATATTCTACTTTTTGAGCTCTACTTGTGTAGAATTCATGCAAGGCCAACCTTTATGTATTAAAAGGCTTGAATAAATTATTAATATTGATATCGCATGAAGCTCAAATTCAAAAAATACTAAGGTGGTTTGTAATACTATATGCCCTCTGTAAACAAAACATCCATCAATGCAAGACATCCATCAATATATAATACTTCTTAATTGGGATAAGTTCAAGTAAAAAAAATAACAAATATAATACCCCCTAGATCTATAATTAACCTTGTCGTAATGAAAAAATTGATTTATGTCTTTATAAAGTTCGCATTGTCATCCACAAGCCTCCCTCCTTATCATGCTTATCTTTAACATGTACAAATTGCTTCAATTCCTAATAAAAAACATATCCTACTTCTCATGGTTTAAAAAAAAGTCAACATAACAAATTTATTAATAATCACCAACTTGTATGCTATTAGTCAAAACACAATCAAAAGGAATTGATACTAGAATCGCCTAGGAAGGGTGCCAATATTGTACCATGTAAAGATCATAATTAGGGGACAATAGATCCGTTCCCGATTCTACATTTTTTTTTAGCTCCAATCAGAGCCTTTTTTAGTAACTATAAATACTTCCAACAACACAAGGCCAATTTCCTATGACTAGTTAAAAAAATACTAAAAATGGGTGCCAATGTTGTACCCATTATAGATTGGAATTAGGGACCCATGGATATATGTACAATTATGCATGTTTTTAGAGGCATTGTATAAGGGAAACTCAAATCAAGTTATTTCTAGCAATACCAAGTTCTGTCCCTTCCACTCATTTTTTCTAAAAAATTGACAATGTTCAAAATAGGCTAAAACCCTTGGATAAAGCATTCCATGGTGAAAGTTTCCTGACCAACGAATTTGGAGACAACTACAGTCAGATAAGGGGGGCTCTATGAGTGTCCATTATTTCACGACCCTTATCACCAATTTTGAACATAATACATTATGAATCTTGTTATTTTACATGGAATCAAAGGAGCCTTGATACAGTTAGAATCTTACACTCAACCAAGTATTTCAAATTTCTAACTAGGCATGTATGTTTATGGTTAGAAAGGTAACCTGTGCATACTTATATTAATGTTCTCTGTATGTATTCTGCCTAATACAACATTCAGATGAAATGATAGAACATAATGCATTATACAAATGAAAAATACGCCATTTTCATACACATGAACAATGATAGTTAATGGGAATATTGATTGATTACATGCATCATACATGTGAAATACAAAAAATGAAGTTTATTTGGCATCTCGAGAAAAAAGACCATTAAAATAGGTTTAGGTGGAATTAACACATATCATGTAAATTTTACTAATAAAAAAAATATGTAATATCTAACAGGATAGTACCACTATGAAGTGCATGCCATCATCTCATCTAAATTTTAGTAATATGGAAAATATCTAATGATTGACACACTAGTACAAATATAAAGTGCAAGTCTAGTTGAGGATGACATCGACTGTCATCTATTTTCTTTCCACAAAAAGCACTTTAGGCTTTGCAAAGTATATCTACAACTCTAGAATCATATATGCTTCAGTCTGCAAGAGCATCACAATGAATGATATGTCATAAATACCATCATTTGTTGTAAAGCAAAATTCATATGAGATGTCTCACCATGTCCTAGTAATGGTCATAAAATATAGGGCATACTCATAAAATTCAGTGGAAATTTTGAAATAGAAAGCTACAATTCATATTTTCAGTTAGTACCTGATGAATGTGTTGTATGAGTATGAGTACTCTTCATTTTCCATGACTTATGTTTGATGTCACATTTATAATATTGATCATTGATGCATTATTTTGTGTCCACAAATCTGAAACATCTATATGTCATGTTATATCTATGGTGTAGAAATCTAAAATTTGGATTTTGAATGACGTTAGAATCTAAAAACCTAACCCTCTAAGATGATTCTTAAAATTTATAGTTTTTCATATAAACTTATAAAACAAACTTCATTATTAATTCCCCAATTCTTGTATTCAAGATGGATGTTGCACCCACAAAATAATCATCTATCGATTCAAACATGCACACATGAATCATGTAACCTTGAAGAAATGATACTTATTACTATTGGTATTAAAAGATTTTACAATGTGAAATAAATAAATCAATGTGTACAAAAATCATTATTCAACCAGATTGAGCAAAACCATCTAATCAACATGGACGAACATCTTGACATGTTTTTGGGGTCTGCTAAAATTTCGTTACAATCATAATATTAGGGAGAGTGGGACCGAATGTGGGGTTTGATTAGTAATAACTGAATATTAACATGTTTTGATGTAGTCATACATCCACATTTTTGTGAATGGCACATATTGACCACGACTTAGTAAATCCCCAGATATTAGTTCAATTTATGTTTTATCCATTTCAATAATTGGGTTTTTTTACAAATATAAGGGATTCAATTTTAGATGTGAATTAAATGAGATTTTGAAGGCGAAAATGTGATTTGGAGGTGACTAAATATGATTGTGTTTAATTAAAGTAGTAGGCAAACTCATATGTGAATTAAAACAATTTTTTATGGAGGAAATTATATTTGGAGGCATTCATAACTGAAAAAAGGATTTCATTTATGTTTTTCACAAACTGAAAACTCTAATGGTGTTTCTTGCATTTGTAGTTTTTTTCTAGTTTTGTAATATTTTGGAAGAAATTGGTTTCTTTTGAAACTTACAAATAGAATGATTTTAATTTTTTCTAAATGAAACTCAATAAATCTCATAAAAGCTTAAACCACAATTCGTGGACAAGTTGATCACATAAACAATGTCCATATTTCTTTTCTAAAACTTGAGATTCAATTTTCACACTTTGGCTTTTATGAAATCTAGTTTTTCATGGGATGTGGAGTTCTGAAGGTACTCATTAAAAAAAAAGGGATTGCATCAAACTTTGGAATGAGCGTTTTATTTGAACATATAATGAAAACTTTGCATTTAGTTTTTGGAGGTTCACATTTTTTTTCATTCGTCTCTTGCGTCATATTTTCTTATATTTTCTAGTATGCAAAAACTAGTTGTAGTTGTATTTGATGGCTGTTTCTATTTTCCTTAGTCATATTGTATATAAAAAACATTTTATGTTTTCCTATATCTCTAATATCCTATGTACTAGGTAATTATAGTGTTACGACAATGAACCTTCTTTATAATTACCATGATTCTTCACAATTGCCTCTTCTTTACAATTACCTTGCTTTTGGAGAGCTGCCAAATTTCCTAGAGTAGTTCTCACAAATGAAAAAAATACTTAGCTTCCATTAGCCCATACATTCTCCAACAAAACAACATTAAACCCTTTTTGCAATTTCTTGTTGCGAACCTCATTGTCATATTCTAGGAAATTAATGCGTAGAATGAAATGCTAATGCTTCTTGTTCCTCCTTCCTTAATTGAAAAACATGAAAAGAATCAAGATTCATAGGAGTTTGATATGGTGTAGGAAGAGTTATAGGACCTTTAACTCTTTAGTTTATCACAACAATAACCTTGGATGCCAGATATCCCTATAAACTTTTTTGAAATTGAAATCTGTAAGGTATAGTCAAGGTGTTCTTAATATGGATCAGTCAACATAAAGGGTTTACTAAGAAGTGAGCATGCATATCTGTTGACAAGTTGTGATACCTTTAACTATATAGATTACTGTTTGAATTATTCACTTCATCATAACTCTTTGATGACCATTTTTAGAATAACTATCTTATATTACAAAAATATGACAATTTTACATAAATTTCAATAAAGAGAATTAATATCCCTGCCTAACCAGGACAGAAGAGAAAGAATATTCGACCAAGTCCATGGTAAAGACTTATAATAAGATTTTTACTTGTAATTAGTAAAGGTGTAAAGGTGTAATTAGTAGAGGTATAACTTGAATCATCTCATTCTTTTGCAATACACTGGTTTGAACTACCCAGTGGTCAATTATCCAGCCTTAATGATAGGAAATGAACACATTAGTTAGAAACTACACCATGTTCAATGTGCATATGGATATCTCAAGGGAAGATATGTTTAACTACACTACTACCAAAAAAGCTAGGTCTTAAATAACTGCAAACAACTCATACTTTTGCTAGACATTCGTTTGAACGCGCTGGAACACCCCAACTTTAAAAGATTCAAACTGAACTATGATGCAAAATACGTTTGTCGAAAACTGACTATCATGCATATCAATATGGAACACCCAAGGGCGAGTGAAAACTTGTCAAACCACAATAGGAATGTGGGGGCCTAAGAATTATGGATTTGTGTGCGATCCAAATCCCTCAGATTCACCATATCAAAAGTAAAAATTCAAAATGAGCTAGAGAAATATTTTCTAATTGTACAAGGCTAAGCAGAGCTCTGAAGCATACTTGTGATGCTTGGTTCATAGGGAGATTCCAGATAATATCTTGCTCAATACCACGATCCGACCTATTATGTTGAAGCAAAAAAATGACAAGGAAGGAATATATCTAATTGCCTATGCAGAGCATTGTTCGCCCTGTGATGAATTTTGGTTTCCTGCATCATTTACCTCTACAAATAGATGAATTTAATAATGAATTGGTTGATGTTGATTAGGAGTGGCTGGTATGGAAATATAATTTTCTTCTTATTCATCATCCTTAGGGTTTTCTGTGCTTCCTTCCCGCTTCATCAACTCAAGCAGTTGTTCAAATATTACTTAATTTTTCTTACCACACAAAGGATAATTGGTTGATGTTGATTAGGAGTGGCTGGTATGGAAATAAACTTTGCTTCTTATTCATCATCCTTAGGGTTTTCAGTGATTCCTTCCCGCTTCATCAACTCAAGCAGTTGTTCAAATATTACTTGTTCTTACCACACAAAGGATAATTTTGCTGCTATAACCAGAACAGACTCGAGCAATCAGTTGCATGAAAATATCAAAGTGGCTACACTGAATTTTGGCATTGGAAAGAAAAAACCCTTGGTTGCATGGAAAATGGAAGTGCCTACACTGAAATCACAGTTGGGTGTTCGGAAAAAACCCTTGGGGGGAATGGCCATTACCTTTCCTAGGGCCGGGAATACAACGAGCCCCAAGTTTTGATTAGGGAAGAGAGACGTTCTGAAGAGCTGAGGATGGCACACATATCCAGGAATCCACATGATCGAATTTCATACGACCCGATACGATGCAATCAAGAGAATAATAAAGCGCTCCCCACATGAGGGAATTCCTGCATTGGGGATCAGAGAGCCAAAGGGGGGAATTATAGTTATTGAAAGATTTTTCACTGAGATCGAAACCAAACCCGGTGGCCATAATTTCAGCAGAGGGGTATCATGTGAAACCTTCTTTGGAGTGGTGCTGGTGGCCAGTGGAGGCTCCTCCATGGATGCGTCCCAGTCAATTTAGCGGAGGGGTAGCCCGTGAAACCTTGGATGGAGTGGCGCTGGTGGTGGCTAGTGGGGGCTCCTCCATGGATGCATCCCAGTCGTATTCTTGGAAAAGAACCACATCATAAGCCACATAGTAAACTGTAATGGGATCATCCTTGCGTGTATCACAAAGTTGGGATCATACCTGTTTCTTGGACAGGGTATTGGCATAATGGACGTGATGGTCACATGATAGGAAGGGCTCGATAGAGTCATCTCAACAAAAAATAACTACATTCAATTCGCCACAGTAGTCACAGGGGAGAGGAGCCTTGACAATTGTGACCTCATCCATAAGGGGAATCGAACCCTGCACCTACAGAAGAAGTAGCTTTTGGGATCCACAAAGAACTTAAAAATATTTTCAAGTTTAGATTTATGTGTATGCAGATTGCCAGGGGATGGGGCAATCCATGTTTGTTAGTATGTGGGGGTTTTGTTACTGTATAAAATTTACTGACCAGCTCGATTTCCGTTGAATAAAATCATGTAGACGAGTGTGTTGAAACGATGGAGTGGTAATGTCACACACCACTGGAAGGGCATGAACCTATGTTTGGTTGATGGACAAACCCAAAGGATTATGAATGTTGGGGAAATTAGACAAACTCATAGGATTCTGAGCGTTGAGGAACTCAAAAAGGAAGGTTGAAGGCGTTGCATTAAGCCGAGATAACCATGTAATTAGCTTGCGATGTGTCATATTTTGATTATAGTGAGGAGTAAGAAAATGAAGGTGTTTTATTAGCTGGGAAAACATTGTCTGATCACCCCAAGCCCACAGAGAAAATATTTCAGCGTAAATATTATCATTATTATCCATAGAATGAGGGGATGCATGATATAAATTATTATTAATATCATCCATCGAATGAAGGGAAAGAAAGAAAGTATTTTTAATGTGCCAAAACGCTAAAAATAGCCTATGAGACAGATTAATTCTCCATCTGGCTCTTGTATTTGACCCTTTTCCTGTGAAGTTTTACAATAACCACTCCCAACTTCTCGACAAACTCTTCACTGAATAGATTACCCCAAGAACTAGTTGCCAGAATACCTGCATAATTTTACTTGTTGTCTTTGAAGGCCTCACATTCTAAAATGAAATGTTTTTCTGTTTCCACTCTTCCATAAGAGAAAAATATACATACTCTTTCCTCCCACATTTCTTTTGGCCTTTTCCAGTGCCCTGTTTCACAATGGAGTTGATGAGAATTAGTCCTTAATTGAGAAATAATAATTTTATATCTCCAAGAAATATTGGCCCCTATGTACGTTTTTTTTTATTTTTTTTATGGTTATGAGTGGGGTTAAACTCTTCAATATAGTACTTCTTCTTTCTCCCTAGCTCTTTCTCCCAAGTACGTTTGTGGAACTTATCCATAACAAAAGTTTTTATCTCTTTATTGTTTGTAGGACACATGCTCAAGCAAATACCCCATTTACTAAACCATTTGTTATTTTGTCGCATCCAAGTCTTCTGTCTTTTACACAATCTGTCACTAAACACAACCTTAGGCCATCTATCCTCTTCCATTTGCTCAATTTTTTTCAGATACCTTATGACTCGCACCATAGCAATTGCTTCAATAGGAGCAGCCCCTGTTTCACTTAACAGGATAGCGTAAGGAACTGCACTTTTAATTTTGAATTTGTTTGTAATCAAATGTTTCTGAATTTTCTCAATTTGTTTCCACTGCATCTTGGTTGTGCTGCTGGCCCATAGTTCACAACCGTAGAGAATCACCGGAATCACTAGAAGCCCAAAAAGAGTTAGAGTGGTTTTCCAGTCCCACAGCTCTGCCTCTCTACACCTGTTTTGAAGAGCATAAAATGCTTTCCAACCCGCTAAAGTTCTTTTCTTTCTACAACCATCCCAACTTAAATTTCTGTTGAAGTCAATTCCGAGGTATTTGTATTTTGCAACTTCTTCTAGAATGTTGCCTTCAAAATGGAACTTATCTTGGTTATGCTTTCTTTTGTTAGAGAAAACCACTACTTTCGTTTTGCTAATATTGACTTGCATCCCAACCCTTCTACAAAAATTCTCAAGGGAACGTAAATGCTCTTGCAAACCAAGAGCCAATTTAGAAATCAATATAAGGTCATCTGCGTACAAAAGAAGCCTGATAACGAACTTGCCCAAATGGATACCGTCACCCCCTTGCGAATTTAGCCACTCTTCAAGCTTGTCAATATATAACCCAAAAAGGGTAGGAGACAATGGGCAACCTTTCTTGACCCCGATATCGCTTCTAAAACTTTCAGAAATGCCAGCTGAAGTTCTGATTTTGACTTTCACCTCTTCATACAACCTATGCACAGCTGCTCTCAAATGCTTGGGAACCCCGAGTTCCTCCATTCTTCCCCAAAGCTTATCCCTAGGAACCGTGTCAAAGGCTTTTCTGAAATCAATAAAGCAACAAAAAACTTCTTCATTTTTTTCCAAAATTTTTAAATGATGTTCCTTAGTATTATTATCAATATCATCCATAGAATGAGGGGATGCATGCAATTAGTTTCCTAGTTACTAAATTTAATGATAAAACACTTCATATACATATACATTCTTTTCTATTCATATTATATTTGATATCTTCATTTTTTTAATTTCATAATTAATAAAAAAAAAATATTGACACCTAAATCCATGGATCGAGATTAAATAAGCATGTTTAATCATTTTTGAAATTTCATAGTTTTTTTTTTCCATTGGTTAAATTTTCTATTTCCTAAAAATAAACTTCATAGAAAATTAAAGTTCACTATTAGACCTAAACATCCTCAAGGTATACCACAAGGAAAACTAGACCTATCGACAGTGGGATCTATTGTTTATCATCCAAAACCATCCAGAAATATCAGTAGCCTACATCGAAATTCTTAACATACACTAAGACATGAATACAAGATATCGATTGTCAGTCTTGGCTGCCTATAAATATTCTAAAAGAAAGTAATTTACTGAAAGTAAAAAGACATAGCCAAAAAGTTGGTCTAACATAAATTATTAGAGGATATCACTGGGGCCAAATCCTGGGTGCTTGTGTCTGCTAGAGATGGAGGCCCGAGGCTACATTATAGATGTCCTATGTGTGCCAGGAAAGTGCTGAGGGTAACAAAGCAAGAGCAATGGTGGTGTTGGACTCATTGTATTTCATTAAGACATGTTGTAATTTCATTGTGGTCCTTGTACTTTTCTTTGAGTACCTTTCCCATGAGAGTTTTCATTTTACAATGGAGGGTGATGGAATTGAGGTATTGACTTCATCTTCCCTTGGTATGGCTAGGGTATAGAACCCATCCAACTACTTCAGTTTGGATTTAAAAGTAAACATAGGCTTCACGATCAATAGTGGTTAAGGCTTCTAATCAACAGGTTTACTCTTGGATTTCTAGTGGAGTGGAGGAATGGAAAATAGTCTCAACATACTAAGCTTGTGTCTGAGCCTTAGGTATTCCCTAAGGGCCTCAACCTCCAAACCTCCAATGAGAGTGCATATGCTGACAGGGAATAACACTTAAGAGAAATATAGGTCTAATGAAAGACAACCCCTAGTAAAGGGGCAGACCAATGAGGAAAATTGAAAGAACTAAGACATAATTAGAAGAAACCTCACTCTTTACTTCTAGGTTGGCACAAAAATGTTATTAGATAACAATGAAAAATGAGGGGAAAATAAAGGATAGCTCCGAGGAGGGTTAATTAGCCATGAAACCCAAGGATTTCTAATTAGTTTCCACACCACTGAGATGTCCCCACCAATTTCTACCCATCGAGGATTGATGTACTACAACTAAGACAAACTTCTTCTCCAAATGCCACTCCTTTCGGATATAACCCCGTTGTGACTGCTTCCAAAATCCTAGGGCTTGCTACCACTACACCTACCTCCTACCTCCAAGCTTGAATTATTTTCATAGGGGGTGTACAATGAATACCAACCTTTGGGGGATCAAAATCTCCATGCACCAAAACATCTACACAGTTGGTGTCATGGTGGAAATATCCCACCCGCGGTTAGGATAAAACACTGAAACTATAGAAAAACACAATGTTGACGTAAGGGCCAAGAGCTCATGACATAAATGAAAGTTTCCATCTTAAGTCAAATAGATGTGGATATTATTTACATGTGCGAGTGGATGGGGTGAGATATCTATTCCATCCCCCCTATTAAATGCGATGAGAGGCAACGAGGTGTCAGGATTCCCCATGGGGGCTTCACTAGGGGAGCAATACCATACCACGTGCATTCTATTGGGGGAGATATATTGGGTAAAATGACATAATATATTGAACATATAATATGGGGTAAAGGGATTTTATATTGGTAGGTACAAATGATGGAGCTCAAATTTAATGAGAAAATATAAAGGGGTATATTTTGTGTTTATGAAAAAATGGATACTTGCATTATCTAGTATAAGTATGGGTTTTTAAATTAGGAAGGTGTATTGGGTTCGTATTGGTATGGGGTCAAATAATGTGATTTTAAGAGTTATTTTCAAATATTAGTCAAATTAAGGGTATTGTTTAGTATGCTACAAATGCATGTGATATGTCAGAGGTTCATCGAGTGAAGCCCCGTGGGCTTCCCCTATCCCTTGATGTTGTTTCCAACACCCTGAATGAGGAGAAATTTCATAATTAATAATTTTTTTATTAATAATTAATTTCCTAAATTGATGAACATGTTTAATTAATTAAACATTATGTATCCATTTTTCTTTTAATAATTTAATTTATGATTTTAAAAATTACAGTTATAACTTATCTATAAAAATTGAAATAGATTTAATGAATATAATTTTAAAAAATCATAAAATTGAACTTTTTCAAATAAACAGATACACCATTAAAAAAATTACTGTTTACAACTTCTACTTTATTTTACTAATTCAATTCACAATTTTAACAACTAAAATTATAACTTTTATATAAAAATTGAAATAAATTCAAAGAATATAATCTAAAATTATTCATACAAATTGGAATTTTTTAAATAAACAAATACTTTATAAAAAAATATTTTGATTTGTGTCTTTGGAGGCTTGGAGTGATAGTGATCGAGTGCTCTTTTAAGACACTCCTTCATGTGAAGTCATCGGTTCAATTCCTCACCCTGACCGAGATCATATATTGGACATGTTACAGATGTAATCGTGCCAAACTTACAAAAATAAGAAAAATATTGTGATTTGTGACTTCCACTTACAACATTTGGTATTAAATCCAAGTTCCTACTCCTCTCTTTTTAACTTCGACTTCCACTTGCAACATTGGTTATTAAGTCCAAATTCCTAATCCTTTCTTTTTAACTTCCCAAAAAATAAGCTCACTACATTATCATACAAAATATTCTCTTAATACCTTGTCCCCCAAACCCATCGCTAGAACACCATATAGATGATAAATTGTTTTTACTATAAACTATGTCTTTCTGAAATTTGTTTTTTTGTTATCATCTATTTTTTCCTATTTTTTTTTATCTTTACTAACTTTTCATTTATATAAATTTTTTAGTCTTCTTTATTTTGTTTTTATTTTTTCTCTTTGGAATATGGATGATCTTTTATAGATTTTGTTTCTATCATTATCATTTTGTTTAATTAATTAATTTTTTTTTTAATATAAAATTTTCATACTTTTTTATTTCAATCTTCTCATGAATAATAAGGTCAAGTAAAGCTCTCATTATATATTTTGAACATTTCAAAGCCTTCTCATGTGAAAGGAGTCTATTTCTCCTATATAAATTTCTCAATCACCTTATCTTACCAATTATAGTGTATGTATTATATTCTTTGCACAATTTATATGCACCATGAATAAAGGGGGTTTTAGTGGGGGCTATTCAATCCCTCCTAGTCAGGGGTATATAGGAGGGCAGGTATTATAACCCTATTTTCCACTCCACTATAGTGAGAGAGACCATAGTTCAACATACCTCAGTTACTGGATAGAATGCATCTTGTTTCACCCTCGATTTTACTTATATGTGACTTACAAGGAATTTATTAGATGTGATATGGATAAAATTATAAAATCGAGTAATTTTTCATAATTATTTCATCACAATTTAATCATTATGAAATAATAATTATTCCATAATTGAGAAAAAAAATCATAATTGAGAACAAGGTTCTATAGTTTGTCATTCCCAAGGATATTAATCGACCTCCTTGTGTATGAGTTGGCTAGGGGTCTATTATTTTAGAAGTTTCCTAACTTATCAAGCCCTAGGTATCTAAATACATTCTCCTAACGGATGGAAAAACCTATGTAATGAAACCTTCTCAAGGGGAAGGGGGAGTTAGAATAAGAGAGAGAGATCAGTTATGTTGTTAGTTTGCTATTAGACTTCTATCTTATGCGAGATCAACCCTATCTTGTTGGATTTAGGAAGTGGCCATGGCAAGGATTGAGGAGGAGGAGCATTGAACTCAAAGTATATGATGTACTGATGTTTCATATTAATGGAAGTACATATGATTCCTTTCTTATGTATGTTGTTGATTATTATCTACATATATGTCATTTTTTTATCATGCATGCTAATTCCTTCTCCAAGAAGGGAGGAATTTCATCTTGTTTGGTGGTGAATGTGTGCAAGAGTTTGGATCTAGGGAATAAAAGGATTAAGATCTTTGGTTAGGAGTGGGATCTCCAAGACTATTTTCAGATCTACTCCATCAGTATGTGAGGTGTCAAGTGCATGCTCATTCCCTTAGAATATAGATTTTTTTGCATGCATTTGTATTTAGCTCTAGGAACTCACAAGATTATTGATTTCGGAGTATCAAACCACCTCTAAGAAATCAACGAAAAATAGTTTCTGGAAGAAACAACTATTAAAGAGGGACGTGGCCATGAGGATGAGATTTTGGAAGGTGAAACTATTAAAAGGAAAGGTGATTTGTTTTCATACAATTAATATTTGAAAACATGAAAAAAATAGATCCATGAGGGATCATAGGGAGATTGTGGAGAGATTTGTGGAGCGAATCATGTTGAGAGATTTGTGGAGAAGATCATGGATCCAATGTGATCCATAACAATGTACTTTCCTATATAAATTGTAAGGGCCTGCAATGTGAGAGGCATCCATTATAATGAATACTTGGCTAGCCATGACACCATAATGGATGTCTACTTTTGAATCAGCGTTCTTGAGCATTCTTAAATCCGTGTGTGTTTTTTTCTATCTTTGCATGTGTGTTTATTGTATAAAAATCATATTCATTCCTCATCTTTTCAATGACTTGGTTATTTTGCTTTTTCAAGAGCCATGAGAATTGTATATGTGATTGCATGTGTCCGCAATTACCATTGAGGGATCTCACGAGGTCTAAAGTTACACATTTGTCATATGATAAAGTTGCCAAGAGAAATCAAGAAGGAGATGAGAACAACAACATGTAGTAACTATGAGAAGGATCGATGGTTGGAAAGAGATCTAGTGGTGAGATGAAACCATTCATCAGACAATTGGTTTGATGGTTAATAGTTAATTCGCATGAGTCAAAGGCTTACAAAGAACATGAGCTTATAAAATGTGAAATACTTCACATTCTAACTTTTATCATAGTTCAAGCATGGATTAAGTAATAATTGATGTAGAATAATGAAGTTCCACCAAATTTGTGAGAAAACTAACTCCATTGATATATATATATTATAACCCTATTTGCCACTCCACTATAGTGAGAGAGACCATAGTTCAACATACCTCAGTTACTGGATAGAATGCATCTCGTTTCACCCTCGATTTTACTTATATATGACTTACAAGGAATTTATTAGATGTGATATGGATACAATTATAAAATCGAGTAATTTTTCATAATTATTTCATCACAATTTAATCATTATGAAATAATAATTATTCCATAATTGAGAAAAAAACTCATAATTGAGAACAAGGTTCTATAGTTTGTCATTCCTAAGGATATTAATCGACCTCCTTGTGTATGAGTTGGCTAGGGGTCTATTATTTTAGAATTTTCCTAAATTATCAAGCCCTAGGTATCTAAATACATTCTCCTAACGGATGGAAAAACCTATGTAATGAAACCTTCTCAAGGGGAAGGGGGAGTTAGAATAAGAGAGAGAGATCAGTTATGTTGTTAGTTTTCTATTAGACTTATATCTTATGCGAGAAAAACCCTATCTTGTTGGATTTAGGAAGTGGCCATGGCAAGGATTGAGGAGGAGGAGCATTGAACTCAAAGTATATGATGTACTGATGTTTCATATTAATGGAAGTACATATGATTCCTTTCTTATGTATGTTGTTGATTATTATCTACATATATGTCATTTTTTAATCACGCATGCTAATTCCTTCTCCAAGAAGGGAGGAATTTCATCTTGTTTGGTGGTGAATGTGTGCAAGAGTTTGGATCTAGGGAATAAAAGGATTAAGATCTTTAGTTAGGAGTGGGATCTCCAAGACTATTTTCAGATCTACTCCATCAGTATGTGAGGTGTCAAGTGCATGCTCATTCCCTTAGAATATAGATTTTTTTGCATGCATTTGTATTTAGCTCTAGGAACTCACAAGATTATTGATTTCGGAGTATCAAACCACCTCTGAGAAATCAACGAAAAATAGTTTCTGGAAGACACAACTATTAAAGAGGGACGTGGCCATGAGGATGAGATTTTGGAAGGTGAAACTATTAAAAGGAAAGGTGATTGGTTTTCATACAATTAATATTTGAAAACATGAAAAAAAACAGATCCATGAGGGATCATAGGGAGATTGTGGAGAGATTTTTGGAGCGAATCATGTTGAGAGATTTGTGGAGAAGATCATGGATCCAATGTGATCCATAACAATGTACTTTCCTATATAAATTGTAAGGGCCTGCAATGTGAGAGGCATCCATTATAATGAATACTTGGCTAGCCATGACACCATAATGGATGTCTACTTTTGAATCAGCGTTCTTGAGCATTCTTAAATCAGTGTGTGTTTTTTTCTATCTTTGCATGTGTGTTTATTGTATAAAAATCATATTCATTCCTCATCTTTTCAATGACTTGGTTATTTTGTTTTTTCAAGAGCCATGAGAATTGTATATGTGATTGCATGTGTCCGCAATTACCATTGAGGGATCTCACGAGGTCTAAAGTTACACATTTGTCATATGATAAAGTTGCCAAGAGAAATCAAGAAGGAGATGAGAACAACAACATGTAGTAACTATGAGAAGGATCGATGGTTGGAAAGAGATCTAGTGGTGAGATGAAACCATTCATCAGACAATTGGTTTGATGGTTAATAGTTAATTCGCATGAGTCAAAGGCTTACAAGGAACATGAGCTTATAAAATGTGAAATAGTTCACATTCTAACTTTTATCATAGTTCAAGCATGGATTAAGTAATAATTGATGTAGAATAATGAAGTTCCACCAAATTTGTGAGAAAAATAACTCCATTGATATATATATGAATTTTTTTAATTTGTTTTAGAAGCTATTTTGAGGGGCTAGGTAGTGGCCCATAACCCATAGGACTGAGGATCAAAATCATAGAAATTGAATTCGAAGGACCCTTAAAAATCATTTTCATCAAGTGGTATCAAAGCAAAAAACATTCATGCACGTAGTGTGGAGGGGAAGATGCATAGGTACAAGTGTGTTGAGGTTTGGTAAGTAAATTAGTCTAATGACTTTACAAGTAGGAGCATAGGAAGGTGAGGATATTTTCAACATCCTAGATCAAGGAGTGCTCAAGAGGTTCTAGAGGTGAGAACTAAGAAGATGCTAAAAGCCAAAAATGAGGAGAAAGTTTGGTGAGTTATCATGTAGCAAGGTGGATACTTATTACTACACAGGCTTGTTGCAATGCACAAGTTAAAGCTATTATGAAATATTGATAAAAAAACATATGACTAGGAGGTCATAAATTTTTGTACCTTGGGAGTCGGATGCATGAGCATCAACCCACCTCCAAAAATCAACGAAAATGAGTTTCTAGAAGACACAATTTTCAAAGAGGGACGTGATCATGTAGATGATATTTTGGAAGGTGTAGTTTTCAAAAGTGTTGGCTTGAGGGGTCTTGACCTAGGTTCATATTTTATGGATAAACCAACAAAACCTCCAACTACTGCCCTTTCGGAAATGACCTACTTGCGCAGATCAAAGTCTCACCCGAAGCAGTATGGGGGGGTGTTGGAACCAGGTTTCCACACCCCGAGGGAGAAAATAATGAAGTGGACCTAAGAAAATCGAATGCAGACTTGTATTAACCATAAAGAGATGCGCGCCGTAGAATAAAGAAGAATCACAAAGTGTGCGCAATCCTTAATAGAATAAACATATTTTGTAGGTCACTTCAGCGCAGGTAAAGTATAATAGAACCAAATTTAGATCTAAACAATGCAATTACTTACGTAGATTTTATCGATCATCAATAAGCATGCATAACCATAACTGATATCTTCACGCAATAATCAATAAGAAATACAGAAACAGTGCGATCTCAAAAGAGAATAAACAGTAAATAACTCAGATCAATAACACAGTAAATTCACCAAAATTTTTCCTTTGCATTAATTCAGATCCTCTCAATACATATCAGACTTTCCCTTACATAAACCCTTCCACACACATAGCCAGCAGAGTCCGCACACAGCTAGGACTAGGTCTTCGCGCACACAGCCAACAGGGTCCTTTCAACCCAACCCTTACGTATTACGGACACATAAAATTATCAAGACATTGCCTTCATGAATTGATCTCCTTAGACTCGATCTATCTATTTATATTCACTCAGTGCGCAGATACTATGGTCTCAAACCATGGTTTGAGCCCCACAATTTTACCCTTAAACCAATTAACATCAAAATTAGGGACTTTTACCCACCCCAAAGCCCCTTGACTCATTCTCGTAACACGCATATACAAGACTTATACAAAATTACATAAAAAAGTGTACCCTAGGGGACCTTGCTCCAACGGCCCCCCAACACAAACATGTGACTTTTCCCGAGTCACTGAGGCACCTGCTCCTTGATATTGGCCTGGACCATGCTTACAAAAGATTTCCGAGGGAGAAATAAGTCCAAACTTTGCGCTGCGGTGCCCTGTGCTTGCCGAACCAATTTTTCTGTGGTGGGCCCTTTAGTGGTCATCTCTCTGCTACGTCGAGTCTGCTGGATTGTCTTCAAAGTGTTATCCAGTGTTTGTGAAAGTTGAAGCATTTCCTCAACCCTTTTTGCATGCGTGCTTCGAGAAATTATTCCTTCAGGCACAAATTTTCAATCTCTGTTTATGGATAAACCAAAAAAACCTCCAAATATGGGCCCTTTCAGAAATGACCTTCTTGTGCAGATTAAAGTCTCACTCGAAGCAGTATGGGTGGGTGCTAGAACCAAGTTTCCACACCCTAAGGGAGAAAATAATGAAGTGGTCCTAAGAAAATCGAATGCAGACTTGTATTAACCATAAACATATGCGTGCCATAGAATAAATAAGAATCACAGAGTGCGCACAATCCTTAACAGAATAAACATAGTTTGTTTGTTGAGATTCAATAAGATGATGATCTTAGTGAAAATTAAGCACCTACACTAGGTGGGTCCCACAGGCTATTTTTAGGTGTATGTTTATTTTTAGAATGTTGAGAAAATTCTATTTATAGCGGGAGTATATTTTTATAATAGTGAGAAAATTCTATTCATAGATGAGGTTCTATTTTTAGATGCATGTGCGAAGTCTATTTAAGGATCACATGTCTAAAAATAAAATGCATGTCGATTATTATTATCTCTTAATAATAATTGGACAATAAATATTAATCTATTCTCTTGAAGCACTTGATTTCAGTTAACTGAAGTGGCAGACCAGTTATCTGAAGGAGTTTCGAGTTCTAAGGTTGGTAGGTGGGACATGCAAGTGGACTTAGTTGTAACTGAGTGATTTGAAGTTGTAACAGAGTTGGATATGTAGTTATGTGAGTTGTAAAGTAGTTTAACTTAGTTAAGTGAGTTAAACTCAATTGTGGTAGTTGTAACTGAAAATACACTAGTGAGATATTAGTGAATTAATTCTTTAATTAATTCACAATCAGTGGTCTCACATGCAACTGAAGAAATACTACTGTTAACTACATGCATGTTAGATCTAGTGGAGACCCAGTTGTGAGATAGGTGAAAGGGACAGTTTGAATATCTTTTGTGACATTAGTGGTCGCACTCATGGAACCAAACACACATTGGAGACACCAATGAGGATTGCGCATTCAAGGTAAGGCAAGATCTCATTCATTTGGGGATTGTTATCAGCAGGGTTTGTGCAGTGGAGGCAGACTGTCAGGAGGCAGTAAATTGGCGCATGTATTTGCCAATTTTTGTATGATAGTGTGAGACAATTGTACATTGTACTGAGAGCTCTTGGATTAGAGTTTTGTATGAGATTGTTTCATGATACATGATATATACATAATATATGATAGTGGGGTTTTTAGCTTTATGCTTTCCCGGTAAAAACATCTGTATTATGTGTGATTGATCTTTCTTCATGTGTTTGCAAGTGGCGATTAAAATTCCGCACATATTTTAGTAGAAGGATTATGTACTTAATAGTGGCATATAATTGTTAGATCAAAAGAATCCAGGAAATACATAATTTTATTAAAATTTCTACATGGTATCAAAGCAAAGAAGATTGTAATTTTGAAGCAGTAGCTGAGTTTGTTGGTGGAAAAAATTCGAATTTGTTGCAAGAATTTCTTGGTGCAATGGTTGAGTAAACATCGAAATGGCTTTCAATGGTTTGTGGCTAGAGTATGGAATCAAGGGAAGCTCAAAATAAATTTCATGGAAGGACAGGATGGAGGCGGTGCTTGAAGATAATGGCTTGAAGGAATTCATTGACAATGATGTTCCTAAGCCCACTTCGACGGATGCTGCATTACTTGACGCATGGCAAAAGAAAGTAGCAAAGACGAGAAGGATTATGTTGGAAGGTGCGAGACCATATTTTCTCAAGCCTTCATGGGAAAGCCACTCCATTTGCTATGTGGAAGGTTTTGACATATATTTTCCAAAGCAGCAATGACCATAGGAAATTGGCGCTAAAGGATAAACTCAGAAAGAACAAGATGGAGAAGGGCGAAAATATTCCTAAGTATTTCACAAAGTTTGTCCAATGTCGGGATGAGTTTGGGAGTGTGGGAATCATGGTTTCTGATGATGATTTGGTGAGCTTGGCTCTCGTGGGACTTCCTAAGAGTTGGAACAATTATCAAGACTATGTCAACGGATGGGAAAAACTACTGGATTGGGAACGACTGTGGTCGGATCTAGTGCAGGAGGAGTTCAGGCGGAACACCAGAGATGGCTCTTCATCAAAGCATGATGATGAACAGGATTTTTCTTTGGCTGCCAATGCAAGGAAAGGGAAGGGGAATAAATTCCATTCAAAATCCAAGTCTAAATGCAAGAAGCTGGATTTGTCCAAGGTGAAGTGTTTTACCTATCACGAACATGGGAATCTTGCCATTAACTGCCCATAGAAGAAGAAGAACAAGAAGGATACTAGAGTTGCAGCTAGTGAGGCCCTTTACTTGTAATTTTAACTTGATTTCTCTTTGATTGCATGCTTGGTTTCAAGCACAATGAGATCAGTGTGGTATCTTGATAGTGGTGCTTCCTTCCACATGACAGGAGATAAGGAGCTTTTCAGTCACTTGGAGGAGAAATATCTCCAAATGCATATAGAGATGGGCGACGATGGATGATATAGTGCGACAGACATTGGTACCATTACCTTTGAGAGGGATTTAGGTAAACCATTTCATTTAAAATATGTTATGCATGTTCCAGGTCTAAAGAAAAACTTGGTCTCAGTCTCGATGTTGGAGGACGAAGACTACGACGCTGTTTTCAGCGATGGAAAAGATTTCCTGAGACATAAAACAAGGGGTCAAGCCAAGAGGATAGGGATTCGAGTCAAGAATCTCTAAAAGCTAGAGGTAGAAGGATGCGCTGCCATGATGGGCAAGGCAGAAAAACTGGTGAGCTGGGATGAGGGTGAATTATGGCACAAGCGATTGGGTCATCTTGATCATGGAGCTTTGAAAGTCATGCAACAAATATCTACTGGACTTCCAATGGGAACACTTGCTCAGTTAGATCAGTGCAAGGGTTGCAGCATGGGGAAGTATGAAAAGTCCACCTTTCATGAAAAGGAGAACCATGTTTTGGTGATCCTGGAGAGAGTTCACACATATGTGTGTGGACCATTCTTGGTTGCTTCAACAACAAAACACAGGTATTATGTTATTTTTGTTGATTAATTTTCTCATAAATGTTGGATCTACTTCATGCAGAGTAAGGATCAAACATTCTCAAAGTTTGGGTGAGTTTAAAGAATTGGTGGAGAAAGAGTCGCGGAAGCAAGTGAAGGCTCTGCAGAGTGATAATGGTGGAGAATAAATCTCAAACTAATTCAAATACCTTCGTAGAAAAGAAGGAATTCGAAGAGAACTCATAGCACCTCATAACCCACAACAAAATGGGGTCGCGGAGAGGAAGAACATAACGATTGTGGGTGTTGCACAAGAGATGCTGCATGATCAGGGCCTCCTAATGCATTTTTGGGCAGAAGCATGCAACACTATGGTTTATGTGAAAAACCGTTGTCCTCATAGAGTACTTGGCATTAGTACACCTAAAGAAGCTTTTACTGGTAAGAAACCGGATGTTTATCACTTTAAGATTTTTGGCTCATCTGTTTATGTGCATGTGACCAAGAGCGCCAGGAAGAAGCTGGAGTCGACTGTTGAAGTTGGGATATTTTTGGGGTACACAGAAACACCAAATAATTATCGTGTGTATTTTCAAAACAATCGAATGACTATGGTGCGACGAGATATAAAATTCAACAAGGATGAAGCTTTCACTTGAGAGGGAGCTAGACTTGCATGTGGAGGAGGAACTTCGTGTTCCCAAAGATGAGTCTCTAGATGTGGATAAGCCACAGGAGGAGGTTCATGGAGTGGAGGAGTCCACTCACATAGAGCCAAACATTATAACTGGCAGAAGGTGTACCATGGAAGATGAGAGGCTGAAGCTTAATGCGGCACAGAATGTAGGAGTCCCTACTTCACAGCACATACATAGATGTTCTCCTGACTCATTCACTAGATACATGGCTCTCATGAGAAAATGTATTGTGATTGAGCCATATTCCTTTCAGGAAGTCGTGCAGGAGCCCACATGGGTAGATTCAATGGTGGAGGAGTATGACTCCATTGTTAGAAATAGTTTGGGAAATTGTTCCAAGGTTGGTTGATAAATCAATGGTAGGTTCAAGATGGATCTACAAGGTAAAGCAAGCTGCTGATGGGAGTTTTGAGAAATAAAAGGCTATATTTGTGGCCCAGGGCTTCTCACAAACCGAGGGGATTTATTATGAAGAAACCTTTGCACCTGTCGCATGATATTCTTCCATCAGGACCATCCTTTCTCTCTCAGCGTAGATGGGTTGGCACATTAATTATATGGATGTGAAGACTGCATTTCTCAATGGGATCATTGAGGAAGAAGTGTACATTGAGCATCCTGAAGGATATTAGATCTTCAATAGCGAGTCACATGTGTGCAGACTCAAAAGAGCAATGTATGGGCTGAAGCAGGCACCCCGTGCTTGGTACACTCGGATCGACAACTATTTCATTGGACTTGGCTTCACCAAGAGTGAGGTGGATTGTGGGGGAGGGTAAGATTTTAATCATTTTTATTTATGTTGATGATTTAATACTGACTAGTGATGAGAAACTAATACACTCATGCAAGGAGGACCTTTCAAAGGAGTTTGAGATGAAGGATATGGGCCTCCTTCACTATTTCCTTAGATTGGAAATATGGCAGCGAGACGGTGAAATTTTTGTGTCTCAAGGAAAGTATGCAAGCGATATACTGGGTAAATTTCACATGGAGGGATGCAAACCCATGGATACTCCTCTTCCAGGAAACTAGAGGAAATAGGATGCTACATCTGGAGATGTAGTGCATGCTATTGTCTATCGACAGTTTTTGGGTTCGCTAATGTATTTAGTAAATACAAGACCAGACATATGCTATGCGTTGAACCAACTTAGTCAATCGATGGTTAAGCCTATCAATATCTTTTGGAAGGTAGGCAAACATGTTCTGAGATATCTTAGGGGCACATTTGAGTATGTCTTATGGTACAAACAGATAGATGAGGTGAAGTTGCATGGCTTCACGGATGCAGATTGGGCAGGCAACCCAACGGATAGAAAGAGAACATCAGGAGGGGTTTTCAGTACCATATCTACAACTGTTTCTTGGTACAACAGGAAACATAGATATGTGGCATTGCGTTCGGCGGAAGAAGAATACATGGAAGCAAGTCAAGCTGCATGTGAGGCTATCTGGATGAGAAAGATCTTGGTTGGTTTGTTTGGTTCTCATTTAGATCCTATAGTGATTCATTGTGATAATCAAATTTGTAGTAAAATCTTGATTAATCCTGTGTTTCATGATAGATATAAGCATAAAGATATCTGATATCATCATATCAGAGATTGTGTGCAGTGGAAGATCATGTTGCTTCAGTACATTCCTACGGAAGATCAGGATGCAGATATTCTGACGAAGGCGCTCACGAGGAGAAAATTTGAATACCATAGAGACAGGATCTGGGTGAAGGATAATCCCTTTCTTGTTGAAAGGGAGTTTTGAGATTCAATAAGATGATGATCCTAGTGAAAATTAAGCACCTACACTAGGTGGGGCCCGCAGTCTATTTTTAGGTGTATGTCTATTTTTAGAATGATGAGAAAAGTCTATTTATAGTAGGAGTCTATTTTTAGAATGGTAAGAAAATTCTATTTATAGATGAGGTTCTATTTTTAGATGCATGTGCGAAGTCTATTCATAGATCACATGTCTAAAACTAGAATGCATGTCGATTATTATTATCTCTTGATAATAATTGGATAATAAATATTAATCTATTCTCTTGAAGCACTTGATTTTAGTTAACTAAAGTGGAAAACCAGTTAGTTGAAGGAATTTTTAGTTCTAAGGTTTGTTGGTGGGACATGCAAGTGGACTTATTTGTAACTAAGTGATTCGAAGTTGTAACAGAGTTGGATGTGTAGTTATGTGAGTTGTAACGTAGTTTAACTCAGTTAAGTGAGTTAAAATTAGTTGTGCTAGTTGTAACTGAACATACACTAGTGAGAGATCAGTGAATTAATTATTTAATTAATTTACAATTAGTGGTCTCACATGCAACTAAAGAAATACTATTGTTAACTACATGCATGTCAGATCCAGTGGTGACCCAGTTGAGAGATAGGTGAAAGGGATAGTTTGACTATTTGTTGTGACATTAGTGGGTGCACTCATGCAACCACACACACATTGGAGATGCCAATGAGGATTGCGCAGTCAAGGAAAGGTAGGATCTCATTCTTCATGGATTGTTATCAACAGGGATTATGGAGTGGAGGCAGACTGTTAGGAGGCAGTAAATTGGTGCATGTATTTGCCAACTTTTGTATGACAGTGTGAGACAATTGTACGATGTAATGACAGCTCTTGGATTGAAGTTTTGTATGAGATTGTTTCATGATCCATGATATATACATAATATATGATAGTGGGATTTTTTGCTTTATGCTTTCCCAGTAAAAACATCTATGTTATGTGTGATTGATCTTTCTTCATGTGTTTGCAATTGGCGATTAAAATTCCACAAAGATTTTAGTAGAAGGATTCTGTATTTAATAGTGGCATATAATTGTTAGATCAGGAGAATCCAAGTAATACATAATTGTATTAAAATTTCTACATTGTCGGTCACTTCAGCACAGGTAAAGTATAATAGAACCAAATCTAGATCTAAACAATGTAATTACTTAAGCAAATTTTATCGATCATCAATAAGCATGCATACCCATAACTGATATCTTCGTGCAATAATCAATAAGCAATACAAAAACAATGTGATCTCAACAGAACATAAACAGTAAATAAATCAGATCAATAACACAGTAAGTTCACCAAAATTTGTCCTTTGCATTAACTCATATCCTTTCAATACATATCAAAATTTCCCTTACATAAACCCTTCCATGCACACAGCCATCGGAGTTTGCACATAGCCAGCACTAGGTCTCTGTGCACACAACCAGCAAGAGCCTTTCAACCCAACCCTTACATATTACAGATGCATAAACTTATCAAGACATTTCCTTCATGAATTGAAATCCTTAGATTTGATCTATCTATTTATATTCACTTAGTGTGCAGATACTATGGTCTCAAACCATGGTTGGAGGCCCATAGTTTTACCCTTAAACCCATTTACATCAAAACTAGGGACTTTGACCCACCCCAAATCCCCTTGAATCATTCGCGTAGCACGCATATACAAGAGTTATACAAAATTACATCAAAAAGTGTGCCCTAGGGGACCTCGCTTCAATAGGCTCCCAACGCAAACATTTGACTCGTCCCGAGTCACTTAGGCAAATGCTCCTTGATCTTGGCCTAGAGCGTGCTGAGAGAAGATTTTAGAGGGAGCACTAAGTCCAAAATTTGCGCTGTAGCGCCCTGTGCTTATTGAACCAATTTTTTTGTGGTGGGCCCTTCAGTGGCCATCTCTATGTTGTGCCAAGTCTGCTGGATTGTCTTCAGAGTGTTATCCAACGTTTGTGAAAGTTGAAGCACTTCCTCAGGCCACAGTTTCATGCGTGCTTCGATAAATTTTTCCTTCTGGCACAAATCTGCAACCTTTGTTTGTATTGTTCGGAACTCCTATAGAGGATCTAGGTGTTGTGTCAGAACCAAGGTTGGCGCCACTGTCCTAATTTCTTCAAACTATTATTCCTTCTGATGAAAGGCGTCACGTAGCTACTAAACTACTAGATCATTCTACACTGAGTTCTATACACTTATGGATTTTTCTAACAAATTTTCACACTGGGTGACTGTGGAAATGATACTATCTCTCGCTTGATTTACTTAGGCTTCTCTTTGCGTGCAAACCTCTGGTGGAGTCTCGGGCTGCAACTTTGTTTGTAGATCTGAAATTTGTTTCTCATCTTCTGTTCTAACCATCTGTACCTCAGTATGCTATTCTTTCAACGTGATAGTCAATACTTATAATTTTTCCTCATGTGCAGCTATGGATAGGAGAGCTGGAATATCTCGACAAACTTGATGGATTTTCCTCCAGCGCAATGCACTGGGCTTCGGCTTCGCATCATGCTGCTTCTGATTTTTGTTGTCGTTTGTGTGTTTGTTCTGCCTGTTGCTTGACTTCCATGGTATGAGTGTGAGCATTAGCCTCTCTATACTGGAGTTCATCCGCGATAATTGAGTGTATCAAGTGCACCTTCCCTGCAGGTAACACAGAAATATTAATGTTTATATCACCTGATCAATGAAATTTGACACGCTGGCTAGTGTCCACCTGAATTGCTAGCACGAGGATTTACACAAGGCGAGAATCCCTGGTGGTTGGTAATGCAACATCTAATGGTTGCGTGCTTGTGACATGTGCACTAGTCTGGCTCACCTGAGCTATGCTCGCTTGAATCTGGATTGCATGCATCTTCAACTCCTAAATTCCAACTTGAACAAGCTCCAATGTAGATTTTTACTGCACCTCCATGTCGGTCCAAAAATCCTCGATCACTGACATGACTATGTTGGATATTTCATGTAGATCATCTTCTGTCAATGTCAATACCTCTTGCTTGGCCTCTTTGGAACCCATCCTCTTCTTCCATGATCCCCCAATGGCCTGAGAGCCGTACTTGGTTCCCTTAGAGGTTTTGGCTTCTATTGTGTCCTTTGGCACACACCCATTCTATCCTGCCTTAGTTTATTTTTTAAGGTCTATGGTCTCACCAGTGGTCACTGGTGTTGCTTCTTTCTCAGTCACCTTCTCTATTGGTTTCACTGTCTGGCTAATAGTGCATGGCTTAGTTGGTGTGATCGATGTCAACCAGGTTGGTAGCCATTCATCTGTTACTCTTAGCAAATCATCCTCTATCACCAGGTATGGTAACTCATACCACACTCCTTCCATAGAACCCTTTGCAAAAATATGCATGTTTTGAAATGTAGCTTCAAAGTCAGCTACCATCTTGTAGTGAGCATACAATGTAGGTGATAGTTGCGAATTTGATTGTACTGCTTGGTAAAGAGTGGCATCATACAAAACCCAAAAAATATTATTTTCCCTGGCACACACCGAGTCTGAAGATTTCCACAGGGTAGCATAGTGTGTAGACTTGCACATATGAGGCTTGATCTCCAAGAACTAAGTGTCTTTAGGGGTATTCCACCCAATTAGCGTGATTAACAACAATAACCAAGCATAGTGGAAATTCTTGTCATCCTCCTGTGCTTTGCGCACATTTTCTAAAACCTCGTTGCAGAGATGGCTAGAATAGTTATAAATCACCCCTTCTCACACTGTCCATTGAGCACAATGATGTGTGTGAGCACCTCCTTTGGTCTGCTCTTGCGCATAATCTTGCAGGCCAAGATGATTGTACCAAATTGAATTGTTGGGTTGTTTATTTCATTGACCACATAACCTCGACTCTTCCGTGTGAATTGATATTTCTTATTAATTTGGTCCATGACGGTTTTCTCTTGCGCCTTACCGATGAAATCAACCATAGGGTCAGCTCCTTTAGCAGGTAGAACTGTGATCCTGTGGATCAATGCAACATAAATAGGTATGACATCACCTAACCATAGTACATCATCATGTACAAGTGTGAGCAATTTCCTGACACAATTATAATTTATGGGGTTGTGCCCAAAATGAGGGATTTGGAGTAAATTTAGTAGGCATGCCTTGTGTAGACCTAGCACCCATTTTTTTGGCTCGAGGCACACAATGCCTCCTTCATATATAATCTGGTCAAGGTACAACTCCGACGATAGCTCTGGAAATTTCTCGACATCTGCAATGTCCCAATCATCGAATCAGAGCTGTGGAATTTTAGCGAACATGTCCCCTTCCATCGGGACATTCTCAGGGATTAATGGCATTTGGATGCATGCGTGCACCTTATCTAGGTCTATGGGGATTCTAATTGAGGGTTTATGTGGTGCAACATAGCTTGGTAGCCACGAGAATGGGGCCACTTTGACCACATCCTCCTCACCTTCAAATATTGTTTCAGGGACCTCAGCCATAGGCCTCTTTATCTTCTCAGCTATAGTAGAGCACTGCTTTGGGGTCTTTTCTCTCGAATATTTTCATGTTCCAGATGACTACCCCTTCTTAGACTTGGAGGGTGTAGGTGTTTTAGAAATTGAGACCTCAGGTGTAATAGGGTCATCTCTAGGTCTTATGGCCATCATAGTGTCAGGAATAGAGTAGCCTAACCCTACTCGACCAACACATCCTCGAACCCTGGATCCAAACCAGACAAAGAAACAAAATATACTACGACAATTAGGGAGCTCAAAGCAAAGAATTCACTCAGAAAGCAAAGGGAATTATTGTGACCCCATAGGTCATATTTATACTTGTGGCACATCTTCAACTACTCCTTTTGCATTAATGAGTCTCCATTACTGCTAAAATGGTCCCAAATCTGGAAAAATACCTTCATTAAATGCAACCTAGATGCGCCCAAAAATGGTAATAAATCTGTATTTTCCAGTTTTACTGTTCCAATGGCTAGTTTTTGACTCCTCTATGACCCAGTCAACCTCCTTGTGTAGATACCGCATGCACATCACACCTTACTATGCATATATTCTAGAGCTAATCAAAACCATCTATAGATCGTCCCCCCCAACACAAAATTATTGACCAGGTAATTTAAATCATATCAAGTAGTGTCCATCACATCTCTTAATAACTGAAAACTCCTCTGACATTCATCATCCCAATGGAATGTCGCATTTTTTCTAAGTAATCTAGTCATGGGCACAATGATCAACTCATACATTGGAATGCACTTCCTGTAATGTCCAACAAGGCTCATCATGGAGTGCACTTGTCTGACATTCATAGGGGAGGAGATCGAGGCTCGAACAACTACCCATTATTCCCTAGATTCCATAATGGCCATCTTTTTACAGTCCATAGTTTCCTTCATCAACGCATTAAATACTTCTGGAATCAAATCTTGGCCATTCATACCAAATCCACTCTCAAAGCTAAATGTAAGAATAAAAATCTCTGTCAGCGCAAATCATTCACTAGTGTCTATGCAAAAATTTGTCTCGAAATACAATTTAGTAGGCACCTTCCCCAATGTGTGAATAAACATATGGACCCATTCAGGTCTTGGATCTACACCCCATACTTGATTCCATATTGCCAAATGTTTGCGCATATCTTCTTTTCTAGAGTACACATCTTCCATTTTTATGACTGGACATTCAAACCACAATCTCATCATGCATGCACATCCCTCCCAGTTACCCACATTATCCTTATGAGTTTTCCACCATCTTGCTAGAGTAGCGTGCAAGCCAAGATCCAAAGCATGGAATCTATGTCCTTCAGGCACTGTCCTTTCAAGCTCCCCTATAAACATGTTTATATCAGTTAATCCATCATAGTGCGAAAAATCATGTACCTTAGATGTTATACAACACATAGATTGGGTCACATGATTACAGCGTAGTGCAGGTACCTCATGCAACCATTTCTGCCAATTTTCTAGTTCTTTATCAGAGTCTAGAAAACAAGAGCTATCCTTCTCCCACTTAAGATTCCCATCTGCTATTGGATTAATCCAATCTTCCTCGCATAAGGTTAGCTTCTAGATTTTATCAATCTCATCATCAGCCTGCATCGAATCAATATATCTTTGTCCTTCTGTAGGATCTAGAGGAATGATTAGCTTGACTCCATTGCTTTCAAATTCCATCCTCCTTTTCTTCATATTGATAACATCATCCATGTCAATGGCCCAATCCAATCATAGCAGCACAGGATAGGGATCAATATCATCTACAATTTGGATGAATTCAATGTCTACCATCACCTTAACACCCTATATACTGACCACAACTTGTGACAACCTCCCTAAAGGAATGATCTTCTGTTGATTGGCCATGCGCAGTTGAATGGTAGTGTTGGAACAGGGTTCCCTAACCTACGTTTTTGGTACAATTTTTTAATTGTCGGTCTTGCATAGGGGTTTTTGGGTGGGTCAAAGCCCCTAGTGTTTTGTAATGGGTTAAAGGGTAGCTCTAGGGTCCACAAACCATGATTTTCGAACCATCAGATAGCAAAGGATACGATGTTATAAATAGATAGATAGTTGGATCTAGTAAGTAAGTAAGTCATAAGATTGATGCTGCGTGTGAATTGTTAAGATCTGTTTGGGTTGTTTTGGGTAAGGACTCCTGCTGGCTGTGTGTGCAGAGATCCTATGTCCTACTGTGTGCGTACCCTGCTAGGCTGTGTGCGTAGGCTGTGTTTGGGTTGTAAGTGGATTTTTGATGCTAATGAATGCGGAATATATTTGAAGTACCTTTGTGCTATCTGGATTGATTCTGTTTACTGCTGAAGAGTATCTGTGATATTTATTTAAGTTGTGAATGTATTTGTGATCTGGAATTGGCTGCGATTATAATGTTATGTGATGGTATTTGCTAATGCGCACGTGGATGTGAATGTATTGATTAAATATGTTAGTGATAATAGCTTTGCTATGGTTATGTGCTAATTATACTGTTAAAAGAGCTGCGAATAGACTCATTTTGTGTGAACCTAATAAGATACAACATAGATATGTCTTAAATTACCTACTCTCTCCCATGGTGCAGAAACTTGGTTCCAGTTTCCTCCCATATTACTTCGAGTGAGACCTTGGCCTGCACAAGTAGGTCATTGCCGAAAGGGCCAGTAGTATAGGGGTTTTTTGGCAAACCTGAACCTCCAAAACTGGGTTAGGATCCCTCAAGCCAAAAAATAGTTCTGTTGCCAGGACAGGGAGAATCTTGAGAGAGAGATCAGGTAATGCCATGAGGCCGTTGGAGAATTGAGAAACCAAAACTCGAAGACTTGTTTGATAGATAGATTCAGGAATTTGCTGTAAAAGAGAATCGTAGCATGAATCTCACAGTTGAGAAGTGGATGAATAAGTAAATCTTCACTGAATTTTATGAAATTTTCTTTGTAACTTTTGCGCACGAGCTTCAAGAGTCGTTAGTGAGGCTCATGGAATTTCAGACGTGTTGGAAGAACGATTAGGTTATGCAGTGGATGCCGGAATTGATTCAACAATTGGAGAGGACTAACAACATGATCACCCGTACGGTAGATCATTGGGTGGAGAGTGTGCTAGGGGGATTTGTAATGGAATTCACAGTCGATCAGTTTGTATCCTATTCTGAGGCAGAGCAGAGGTTCTTCAAAGGTTTTAGAGGTAAGTTCTTATGAACATTGCCATTGCTAATTAAAATATTACTATGCGAAAAAGGCATTCTGTGCAGCCACACCGAATGAATGACCTTTGATCAGAGTGAAAGTACAACACGAAGTGGTAAGTACTACCTAACCAATCAAGAAGGGGATAGATCCATCTACATTCCATTAAGAGAGTCAGATGCGCATGTAGGAAATAGTCCTCCAACTGCACCACCTTCAAGTCAGCATAAGGGTAAGAACTCACCCACATTTCCACCACCACCAGAAGAAGATATGGCCACACACATGAAGCTACCCACCTTCAAGGGTGTAGGAGATGAAGATATGGACTGATTTTTTTTTGTAGCAGAATCATTATGGACTGCGTAGAATGTAGCTACCGATGTTGTAAAGAGAGCGCATCTATCTCTCGCATTTGAAGGAAGGGCCTTGGACTGGTATATGGGGTACATAGGCCAGCATGCAAATCCCTCTATTCAAGAGATTAAGAAAGATTTAAAACAACAATTCTGGAAGCCTATGTCTTACTCGCAGCTAATAACTGACCTAAATGTCTTTAGATAGGGACCTACTAAGTCTATATGGGAAGTTGATCAACGGTTAAAGAAGGTTATCAGAGATGGGGAATTTCAGTATGATGATAGGCAACCCAAGGAATGGTTCATATCTATGTTGCTACCTCACCTGCATGGACCTATGGGTCAGTAGGCAATTGAGACGCAAGAGAAAGCCTTGGAGATTGCTATGAAAATAGAAGCTGCGCCAAGATACGATGCCCAGTTTGGGGTACAAAAGATCCAGGGGCAGCTAGAGGCAATGCACCTTGAAATATAGAATCTACAAAAAGATCGAGGGAAAGCAGCTAGCCTAGACGTATGGTGCATACGATGCAGGGTGTCTGGACACACCAAGGATCAATGCCCTTTGCTGGCAGACTACATGCAGGTTGGGGGACCCAACCCATTGCACCCTAAAGAGGTTATGGAGCCGAGTGGTCCCGTGTTATGGTGCACTGATTGTCGAGTTGCTGGACTACATGATACCAACCACTGTCCCCGTCTTGGTGCTTATGTTCTGGAACTAAAGCAACAATGGTGTCGATTCTGCTCCTCTATGGGACATGATAAGCATAAATATCAGACCTATGACTTGATGATAGACCGAGGGAACCTATACAAGGTACAAACTAACCCTTCTTCACCACTATCTCCCTCAGGCAGAGGAGGCTTCCCAAAAAAAGGAAGGGGAGGGGGAAGGGGTGGAGGCGCAGGTCGCAGAAGAGGGCAATTGATCTGTTACAAATGCAGAGAAATAGGGCACTTCGCAAGAGATTTTCTGAACCCTGCATGAAAATCATGTCGATATTATAGACAATTGGATCATGTGATCGAATATTGCCTAGTACTGATAGAAAACATGCAGGAAAAACAACAGACGCCAACATAGAATTTGTAGAGGGTTAAGGCAGAGCCACACGATGAGGGACCAAGTATTAATGTCATAATGCGCAGTGGCATGGCTACTAGGAGACCTGAGGAGAAAGCTACGCCTAAACCCCTTATCTGGAAGGCTTCTGTCAAACAGGAAAGCCTGGACCTACAGAAGGAGAAAGAAACCTTTGTAGTAGCCCACAAGGACTTTGATAAGGATGAGGCATCTACCTCCAAGGCTCCAACAAACCTAAGAGAAGACGATGAAGTTAAACCATTCCTACAAGCATGTATGAAGCTACTACGCAACCATAAGGTGGTAGAAAATTTGCAAATACTGATAGACAACTACACAGAAAGAACTAAACCTCCTACAATGGTTAGAGATGTTCACAAGCTGTATAAGAACAAGAAGCGTACTAGGTGGGAGATGCAGCTAACAACACAGATCGGCGACTATGAAATGGATAAGGTAATCTTGGATCTGGGATCAGATGCAAACGTACTGCCTAAGAAAACATGGCACCGGATGGGAGAACCTAAGCTAGAATGGTCCACTATAAAACTGCGCATGGCTAACCAAGAGAAAATCATACCATTAGGGAGGCTGTCAAAGATTATGGTAGATATCGCAGGAGTAAAGGTACGTGCAGATTTTGAAGTCATTCTGATTGTGGAAGATGCGGACCCTTATCCTGTGCTCCTAGGATTGGATTGGGTGATAGACATGGGAAGCATTATCAATCTAAAGAAAAGGAGCATGGTTTTCGAAAATGAGGGTACAAGGGTGATAGTCCCACTAGACCTTGCAGAAGAAGAGTGGTATACAGAACTGGTGCGTGAAGAAGAGGATATGGATCACATTTATAAATTAATCGCTAGAGAAGAGGATTGGATCAATCCTACAGCTGATGGTGTGCTTTGATGGGAGAAAGATAATGAATGCCTCTTTGACTCTGATGGGGAGATAGAAAACTGGTAGAACCGGTTACATGATGTATCTTCACTGCAATGTCTCAGGATCACGAAAAGCTTTTGATGCATCTCCTCAGAGGTAAGAGAATTGCCCTACTTTGATGGTTCTGGTAGTGTTAGATATTTTCTGTGAACATTTGAAGCTGAATTCCCAAGGGAACAAAGAATTTGGGCACTTAACCTAGCAATGTGCGCAACCCCAGTGCGGTGGTGGGAAATATATAAGGGGACATTCTAGGATTGGGAGTGTTAGCCCCCTATGAAATTCTTGACAAGCAAGCTGGGGGCTAGATTGTTCTGGAGCCTCCAAGGAATACCTTTCCCCTGAAAATCCATCCTCCTTGGAGTCTCTTTGTGCTGCACCCAATTCTAATCCTCTCTGATGATCCATTCTTCAAAGGGCATATTTTACCCCTCATATCCCTGCAAATACCACAATTCTCCCTTTCTTCCCCCCCCCCCAAGTTTCCCCCCTTCCTTATCCTCAAATTCCTCGAAACCCCCTTGAAATCCTTTCCCTGCCCCTATTTTGGCCTTTCCTACCCTTCTTTGCCCTATCGTTACCCTTTGGGCCTCAAAATACATTATAAAGGGGTTAAAAACCCACTCTTGACCTTATAATAGGCCTAAGCCCCCTTCTCCACTAGCCCTGCGCCTTTCCGCCCCATATAGCCTAACGTCGTGACCAAAGCTTTTCCCCTGTGGAGGCTCTTCTCTATCCGTAGAGTCAAATCATGGAGCCCCCGCAGTTGACTCCTCGAGATATGGGACGACTCAAATCAACAGTTGTTATTCACTGCGGGGGGTCGCTCCAAAATTCTCGTGCCCGTACACCTTGGCCCCCCGCAGTTCATCCCCACCGTCCGTTTAAATCCGCAGATCAACCGTTCATAGCCAGAGCGCTTTGGGCGCATTTTCCACTGTTGATCTATCCTAGATCTAATGGTGCGGAACACGCCTGACATGGTGGTCCCACTCCCCACTTTCACTGTTCACAAACCTCCGGTTTATTCCACACCACCCTCGCGTGCTCGGTGGTTTTTCCCCGGAGGCCAGCGATTCCACTCACCTTTCACCACCTATCCTCCTGTACGATTTTGAAACCACCTTTTCCCGCCCGTTAACTCCATCCCCTACGCATTATCCTTCGGACACGAACGCCCAGCGAAATCGCTGTAGACCGTCCGATCTGGGACGGGCCATCCAACGGCCATCGCCTGCTCAAGCTGCACGAAGTCTAATGAAGTTGCACGCGTGATAGCTCACTCCATGGCCCGCCATCCTTCGCCGTTGATCTCAGCCACGATCAACGGTCCAGATTCGTCTGCCTGCCGTTGACCATTCCACCATCGCCCCGGCCTCCACATCATCTGTCCACGTGTCTTCACCGTACGCCATGTCACCCCACGTGCACCCTCCGTACATGCGCCCATTCCATTACGTATAATCGGTTTGTTTCGAGTTTTCTAATGTGTTTTTGTTTGTTTTCCACGTATATTCGCTCTGTGGACCATCAACCCCCGCCAGAGCGATTCTCACCATTTCCTCTGTGAGTTTCACCTCCATCACTCTTGCATGGCCATCTCCTCCATCCTTCCACATCATCCATTGCCCATCCATGGTTTCTCTTCACAAGTTTCGTGTCTCGCAGAGTTTTCAACAGTGAATGACTGCCATGATGTGTGATCTCTGTTACAGTAATAGAAGCATCAATGAAGACCATGTGCAGAGGCTGCATTCAGAGCTTGATGTTACAAGAAGTGTTTGAGGGCTGCTTGCACCATTAATTCATCAAAGGACAGATTTTAAAACTCTACCAACCCTCCGGTGCCATTGAAGCTCGAAATTCACAGACAAGGTCAGCAGAGAGCTCGAGGCAGGAAATGGAAGACTCATAAGCCTCTGCAGCGATTTTTAGAAGGCAAAGGTACAGATTTGAAGACCCCGTGGATCCCTTGGACGGTCCAATGCACAAAGAGATAATATTATCAGGGTTTTCACATCATTAGAAATGTTTTTCTTTATCAGAGGACAAAGCGCCCATGCAATTTTTATTATACACCGTGTTCCTGAAGTTTCCTACCCGACAGTAGTCCTATACCATCAAGAAGCATTAGTTACATGATATGGAGACCCTAGCATCATTATTTCACCTGTTTGTCCAGTCAAAAGAGAATAGAATTAATACTGTAGCCAGACTGCCAGAGGTAGATGCACAGATTTAAGGCAGTATGGGTTGCGGCCTTCCTCCTTTTCTGAGCGATTAATTCTTCATTTAATTTTTCAACTACCTCTTCTGCTCTGTTTTTCCTATAAGAATCCAGAAGAACACATTGTAAAGGTTGTTGTTGCTTAGTCATTCGGCTGTTGCTGTTAGAGGGATTCAGGTTGACTGTTAGAACAGTCTTGGGAGGGATTTACAGAGTAGTTTGTATGTAATAGGCTGGGAGGAGGAAGTTTGGATTGTATTAGCCATTGAGCTTATTGTACATGACTGGTTTTGCATCAATTAACCAAAGCACATTTCACAGGATCCTGGTCTATTACTATTGGTGATGTCTTTCTTAACTCTGTTATTTACATTTTCATATTGTTTCATGTTCTTCTGGTAGGCAACAGAAGTGTAACATAGGATTCACCCTTGATAGGTGCCCTATGTTCCTGCTCTCCCTACTTTTAATGTTTCTCTTCTGAAATGTGTTATCTAAGGATTGCTTTCAGTCGATTTAACCAGTGTAGTGGATGTCATTGCCTGCTCTCTGATGTATGAATTGGATGGATCAGTTCTTATATGTTCTTGTTGAGGTTTAAGCTGGAAGGTTTGGGAACACTGGGGATTAGAGTTAGCCCTGTCCACTAGGATCCTTGCGCGACTAGCTAGCCTTTCTAAGATCCCTTTGTTAATCTTATCTTTGTTTTCCCCTTGGAGTTGCTAAAGTAGACCTAGAGTTAAATGACCTCTGGTCCGATCTATAAGCAGCCCCTTTGTCCCTCTTTGAGAACTACCTCTGAGTATGTTCAAGCATGTCTGGAGTTAAGTGACCACTGACCTGATCTATAGACAGAAACTGGGTCGTTTTCCTTCTCTCACCTGCAATCCTTAATGTTCCATCCCATCATCTATCTGAAAGATGCTTTAGTGTAGATGACTTGCCCTGTGGAAGCCTTGGCTAGTTGTTGCATGTAATTACCTTTCATGACTCCATAGCCCAATGGATGGCACTTTCTTGGCCTATCCCCTTTGTTGAAATATCCTGCTGCCTTATTCCTTTTCTCCCATTACCTTCTTAGTTTATGGTCTCCTAACCAACCCAGCAACCAACCAACCAAATCATTTAAAACCCCCCTTTGTGCTTCATACCTAGCCTAACATCTCATTTTGAGCTCTCAAAGATACATCATTCTTTGCTTTATTGGAGAGATCCCTCTCCGGGTCCAGGAGGGCTAGATCCTAGGGCCCAAAAATGGTTCTAATCTTGTTTCATCTTTTGGTCTTGCCAATCTGGCCAAAACATGGGAACCCTAATAGGGAGGAATGTCGCGAGATGATGGTCCTACGGTTTGAACCCCTGGTTCACCTGTGCGTGAAGACTTTCCTTGGCCCAGGAGACCAGCACGGGAACTTGTCCACATGGATGGAGGAATAGTGTGAAAGAAATACGGACGAATGGGTCCACCTGTTCATTCATGCCTTGGGGCCAATCCCCATGGCATGGTATTAAGATGCAGAACTACATCAACGCACCCATCACTGGGAAACCCTGAAGGACGAGTTTCTAGGGATGTTCAGGTTGATAGGTGGAACAGAGGCACTCAAGGAAGCCCTGGAGGATATAGACGCCTTAGTATTTGATGAATCACGCTCTCGTGCAGCATATGGGGTGTTACACCAATTTTTGGTCATCTAAACTATTATTATTAGATGGACCCAAGTACACCATATAAGACCAATTTTACCCTAAGTAAAATTGTATTCACTATGAAAAATAACTTATTAAACCACCTTTATTAAGTTGTTATTGTCTAAACAGGAAACCCCATAAGAAAATATTAAATAAATCTACATTTGTTTGATTTTCCTCAAGGAATAATTAGTTAAATAGCATTTTAATTAATATTCCTGGTTATATTTAACTCAAAATAAGGAAATTAATTAGATAAATCATTATCTATCTGATTACTTTCTAAAGAATAATTATTTAAACCTTATTTAAATAATATTCTTTGTTAAATATGACTAAATCACCCTTAAATAATTAAATAAATCATTATTTATTTGATTATTACTCAAACACATCCTTAAAATGATAAATAAATTATTTATTTATTTATTATTTACAAATAAAGGGATCTGACCCAAGTCAAATTCTTTTTCCCTCCAACAAATATAATAAAATATTCCATAATAGTTGGATCTTGATTTGGTTAATAATATTTTAATTATGCACCAATATCTAGACTAACTCAATATTTTGTTATAAATAGAAGGGTTTTCTCATTCATTTACCACCTTTTGTTGCCTAAAGATCACTCTGGATCTATACTTTTGTTCTGACTATTGATCCATCATCATAGTCATATTTTGCTAACATTTTTGTCTGGGTTTTCTACACCATCAAGAGAGAGGAGTTTTAGATCTGAAGTGCTAAGGACTTACAAGAACCCATCCCATTAAGGAGAAAAGGGAACACCCTCTTTTGTTTTCCTTTCAGGTGCCATTTATACAAAATTCATTCAACATATTCTTGTCTTGTCTATTGGATGCATGGAGTAAATTTTGTTTTTTCTACTGCTTGATGTCTTCTAATGCATAGATCTATATTTTTGCAGCATTTATCTTGATCACCTAATTACAGATCTAAGGATATTGGCAACGATCTTTGCTATTAGGGTTGTTTGTTATGCACAACTAAAGTGGTCTTTCTTCGTACGCTTGGAATTAAGATTCATACTAACAACTGGCGACTCCACATGGGTTTACGATTACGACCGTTGTAATTTTTCTAATCCTTGCATATCCAGCTGCTTCAAACCATAGGATTTCTCTTCAGCCCCTTGTTTTGGCTTTTCTTGATGTTGTTTTTAACCTATAAAACCCTAAAACGATAAAAATTTTAACTTCCGTGTGTTTTCAGACCTATTGCGTCGGTGACAGACATCAGCCGCAGCTGAGATGAAATTTTTTTTCTGAAATCTGCCACTGAGAGTGCTGGAAGTGTAGGTCACACTTTTTGGCCCAAAAAATACGACCTGGACCCTCAAGACGCACCTTTCAGCCCAATAACTGAGACCTCTACTAAAAACAGGTCAGAAATTGCGACCTGGACTTTTTGCAGGGATTTTTCTAAAAGTTTTCTGGGTTTGTCTAAGCCTCTGTTCAGGGTTGTCTAACCTCGGTCTCCGCCCGTTTTGGGCCTGTACTTGTTTTTTTTTGCTCAAATAAGTGGGAACCTAGCCCCCTAGGGCTTCAATACCCTCCACTTTTTGTGGAAGAGTTTTTGCTGTTGCAGGTTGTTTGAAATTTTAGAGTCTTTAGCCTTTTTTTAGATCTAATACCTCACCTTCAGATCCGCTTCAGATCGGCTCGTTATCCATCCAAATCACCTCATTTTTCTTTGTTTGGGTTTTCCTCTAGGGTTCACTCTATATTCCCTTTAGGAGATAACTTTTTGCCACCTCTTTTACAACAATTTTTCCTCTGATTTGTTGTTGTTTTCTGCATCACTTTTCAGCAGATTTTGTCTTTTAGATCCCTATCCCTCTTTACCCTAGATCTATTGGCTTTTTTAGTGTGTTTTGATTAGTTTTTTTATTCACCTATAGACTAGTTGTTGAGAGACCCGCCTCCTTGGGTTTAGATTATTTCATTATTAGCTATTTATTTTCTGTTTTTGTAGGCTTATATACTATCATTTGCAGGTTTATTTATAGCTATACAACACACTTTTTATTTTTCTCTACAAATGTTTGTGTTTAAAAATTAAAATTTACACACTTTTACACACACATCCTAAGTGAAAAAGGGCTTGGTTAACACCGCCAAGAAAAGACTCTACAACATTGAAATCAATTGATCCTGCACCTCTCTGCCCTTGTTTTGACATTGTAATCAGTTGATCCTGCACCTCCCTGCCCTTGTCGGTCTCTTTTTCCTTTGTGCCGTGTTTGTGTCGTCAAAATTGTTCAACCTCCCATGGGCTATGGTTTTCCTCAGGGGGGGCCAGCACCTCCTGCACTTTTCCCCCTCCCGGTAGCACGTATCTAGGATACAACATGCCTCCTCTTTTTTCCTAACCTCCTATTTACCACACTGTTACCCAACCTCCTTATTATTCGTATCCATAGCCTGGTGCTCCAACTCCTCCATCATTAGCACCTCCTCCTCCCTTGCCTTCTCAACCCCCACAACAACAACCACTACCCCCTCGGGGGTAGGTGCATGCACAACAGGGCGCGACTTATCCTCCTCCCTAAAAAAAGAAGAGGAAAGGCACTAAAAATCAAGCTGCCCCTGGTAATCCTGGACCTGATCAAGGTAATGATCCTAACACTACGAACTAGCAATAGGGCACTCAGCCCAAGCAGGACAGGCTTGTTTGCATGAACAAGCCTTGTTCTTGTTGTGGTGTTCATGGCCATTACATGCATGATTGTCCTCTTTTGCCACAGATGCATCAGCTATGGGAGTCTCAAGCAACATTGCGAGGACAACAAGCCTCCCCTTCCATCCCAACATGGGAGATGCAGATGTAGGATATTTTCAGCTGCTGTAATTTTTCAATGGAGGAATGTGATGAAGACCCATGAAATATCTCTATCCCGGAATCGGAGGGAGAGCGCACAGTTGCTAGACCCCCACTGCAGACTGTCAATGTGACTAAGCCTCTTAAGCTGCAAGAAGTCAACATTGTAATGGATGAGAAACCTAAGCTAGCTAAAATTGGGGAATACTGGGCTTTCATTTCTGTCACCAGCCACGTGTATGACTTAGGCTTCTTAAATTGTTCTTTTAGGGCCACTTTTATTTGTTCCATGGTAGCATTAGGGTTTTCTTGAGCATACCTGATGTACCAATCTAATGCATGATCTTGAAAATATGTAGCCAACTGTGCCTTCCTAATATAAATATTGTTAATTTACTGAGCCTACCATATAGCCTTAGTAAAAAACCAGAAGTGACTAGTGTCCTCATTTCCAATGCCTCTGAAATTAGGTAACTTCATTGATGCAACCATATCTAGTTCAAGGGGAGGTCGAGGTGGCAGTGGAGATGGGCTGTGTGGTGGAGTGGGTGATCTGTGATGTGAGTGCAGAAGTGGAGTGGATGGAGTTGGAAACAGACTCAAAGGTTTCTGGTGTAATGAAAATTTTCCTTCAGAATCGTTAGAGTTACTAGTTTCTGGTTCACCTTCACTCTCAGATCTAGGCTTCAGAGGGATATATATAAAATTTTAGAATCTTCACGGTAAAATTTTCCACTACGTGTAGTTGGGCCTGTTCGAGGCATTAAAGCAATATGTTCACATAAACAACCTCGTTCACCTAATAGAATTTTCGACAACAATTTCAGTGAGCATAGAAAATTACCTCTAGGTCCTTTGAAAAACCTTCTTTCTACTTCAGAATATGACAAAAATTGATAAATGGAAAATTCAGTCACAAATCCTCCCAAGAGGCGATTGAGCCAATGATCTACGCACGAGTGATCTTATTATCAAACTGCTCTACTTGCTGGATCAATGCAAGAGTTCACTCAATGAATGCGTCGTCATTTATATAGGTACTGATTTCAGCTAAGAGCGACAACCACTCTTGTAGCTCGTACGGAAATGAGAAAAAAAATATTTCACGAACTTCTGTATAAATATATTTTTGTACCCACTGTTCATCAGATAACTTAGTACTTCTATTCTCTTGGAGTGCGAATTCAAGGATCTTTATATCCAACCAATCTTGCAATTTGTTTCGTGAAGGATGCCACAACATCAATCTCCCTCAAAATGATACTGGTCCTGACAATAGAACCATTTTTTGGCTTGAGGGGTCCTGGCCTAGGTTCAGTGTTTATGGATAAACTGACAAACCCTCCAACTACTGTCCCTTTTAGAAATGACTTGCCATTAGGGAAATTTTGAGGTCTAAAATGGGCCACCTAAGAAAAATGTAAAAGCAAAATAAAATTTATAAGAACCAATAGGATTCAAGATGATGATGTCAACCATGAGGGATGATTCACCATTTTTTAAGTAAAAGGGTAGAAAGATTAAAAAATAATAAAATAATAAAACTACTTTTTCAACTCATATTTTCAACTTATCTCCCAATTCTTTTACTCAAATTTCAAGCATGAGTACTCGTTGGATGCAAAATTTAATTCCTCATCAAAGGAGTACCCATGTTGCATACTTTCTATGGACCCTTCTATGCGAAAAATGAGAAATACATGAAAAACATGATTGCAATCATGTTTTTAATGTATTTCTCATTTTTCGTGCAGCATGGTCCATCAAAAGTATGCAACATGTTTACTCCTTGGATGAGGAATTAAATTTTGCATCCAACGAGTACTCCCACTTGAAATTTGAGTAAACACTTTGGGAGATAAGTTGAAAATATGAGTTGAAAAAGTAGTTTTTTCTTTTTTCCCTCTAAAATTTGATGATGTCATCAAATCTCACTTTATTATTTCCACTATTATTTTATAATTTCCTTAGGAGGCCCATTTTAGACCTGAAAATTCCCCTAATGTTTTCCAGATCAAAGTATCACCTAAAGCAGTATGTGGGGGGGGGTGCTGGAACCAAGTTTCCACACCCTGAGGGAGAAAATAATGAAGTGGTCCTAAGAAAATCGAATGCAGAATTGTATTAGCCATAAACAAATGCATGACATAGAATAAAGTAGAATCACAAAATGTGCACAATCCTTAATAGAATAAATAGAGTTTTTAGGCTACTTTAGAGAAGGTAAAGTATAACAGAACCAGATGCAAATCTAAACAATGCAATTACATAAGCAGATTTTATCGATCATCAATAAGCATGCATAACCATAACTGATGTATTCACGCAATAATCAATAAGAAATATAGAAATAGTGTGATCTCAACAGAAAATAAATAGTAAATGACTCAGATCAATAACAAAGTAAGTTCATCAAAATCTGTCCTTTGCATTAATTCAAATCCTTTCAATACATATCAGACTTCTCCTTACGTAAACCCTTCCACGCACACATCCAATGTATTTTTAACACAACCAATATTAGGTTCCTGCGCACACAACGAACAGGAGCATTTCAACCCAACCCTTATGTATTACAGACGCATAAACTTATCAAGACATTGTCTTCATGAATTGAAATCCTTAGACTCGATATATCTATTTAAATTCTCTTAGCGCACATATATTATGGTCTCAAACCATGGTTTGAGGCCTACAGTTTTACCCTTAAACCCATTTACATCAAAATTAGGGACTTTGACCCACCCCAAAGCCCCTCGACTCATTCACACAATGCGCATATACAAGACTTATACAAAATTACTTCAAAAAGTGTTCCCTAGGGTACCCCTCTCCAATAAAAAGGCAAGGTGATTCGTTGGCATACAATTGCTATTCAAAATCATGAAAAAAATATATCCATGAGGGATCGTAGGGAAATAATTGAGAGCTTTATGGAGAGGATCATGTTAAATGATTTGTGGAGAAGATAATGGATCCAAAGTGATCCATGACATAATAATTTCTTATATAAACTGTAATGGCCTATAATGTGAGAGACATCCATTAGAACAAAAATATGGCCAACCATGGTGCCATGTAATGGATCTATTTAATTTTAAATTCATGTTCCTAAGAATTCTTAAATCTGTGTGAGATTTTTTCTATATATTCATTTGTGTTTATTGTCTACAGATTCTTAAATCTATGTGTGTTTTTTCTATCTCTACATGTGTGTTTAATGTATACAAATTGTGTTTAATCCTTTTGCTTGTAATGAATTGGTTATTGTGTTTTTCCAAGATCCATGAGAACCATATACATGATTTCATGTGTCTGTAGTCACAATTGAGGGATCTCACTAGGTCACTAGTTACACATTTGACCTATGATAAAGCTGTCTAGAGCTATTGAGAAGGAGGCGAGAATGCCGACATGTAATTATGAGCAGGATACATGGCTGGAAAGAGATCTAATGAAGAGATGCAACAATTCATCAAACACTTGGTCAGATGGTTAATAGTTAATTCACATGAGTCAAATTTTTACAAAGAACGTGAGTTTATTGAATGAAAATTAGTTTATGTTCCAAATTTTCCAGAGTTCAAGCATGGATTGAGTCATAGTTGGTGGAATAGTGAAGCTCCACCATATTTGTGAGTGATTTATCTATTTATATATATATATATATATATATATATATATATATATATATATATATATATATATATATATATCTGTGTGTGTGTATGTATATATATGGATTTTTTAATTTTTTTTAGATGCTATTTTGAGGAGTTAAAAAGTGTCCCATAACCCACAGGACCGAGGATCGAAATCATAGAAACTGAATTCGAAGGACCCCATAAATCATTTTCATCAAGTGGTAACAGAGCCCAAAATATTATTGCGCGTAGTTTGGAGGAGAAGATGCAGAGATAAAAGTATGTTGAGGTTTGGTAAGCAAATTGGTCTTATGATTGTGCAGGTAGCAAAAAAGGAAGGTGAGGAGATTTGTAGCAACCCAGAGCAAGGAGTGATCAAGATATTCTAGAGAAGAGAACCAAGAAGATGATAAAAGCCCAAACTCAGGAGAAATTTTGGTGAGGTATCGTGTAGCAAGGTGGATACTTGTTACTGTAGAGGCTTGTTGCATCTCACAAGTTAAAGTTATTATGAAAAGACTAAGAAGAAATCATATCATTAGGAGGTCATAAATTTTTGTACCTTGGGAGTCTTATGCAAGAGCATCAACCCACCTCTAATAAATCAATCAAAATGAGTTTCTGGAATATGCAGTTGTCAAAGAGGGACTTGGCCATGAGGACGATATTTTGGAAGGCATAGCTGTCAAAAGACAAGGTGATTTGTTGGCGTACAATTTCTCTCTCTCTCTCTCTATATATATATATATATGTGTGTGTGTGTGTGTGTGTTTGTTTGTGTGTGTATGGAGTTTTTTGTTTTGTTTTGTTTCAGATGCTATTTTGAGGGGTTAAGAAGTGTTCCATAACCCAAAGGACCGAGAATTGAAATCATAGAAACTAAATTCGAAGGACCCCATAAATAATTTTCATCAAGTGGTAACGGAGTGTAAAATATTATTGCGCATAGTGTGGAGGAGAAGATGCAGAGGTAAAAGTATGTTGAGATTTGGTAAGTAAATTGATCTTATGATTGTGCAGGTAACAACAAAGGAAGTTGAGGAGATTTGTAGCAACCTAGAGCAAGGAGTGATCAAGATATTCTAGAGGTGAGAACCAAGAAGATGATAAAAGCCCAAACTCAGGAGAAATTTTCGTGAGGTATCATGTAGCAAGGTGGATACTTGTTACTATAGAGGCTTGTTGCATCTCACAAGTTAAAGTTATTATGAAAATACTAAGAAGAAAGCATATGATTAGGAGGTCATAAATTTTTGTACCTTGGGAGTCTTATGCAAGAGCATCAACCCACCTCTAATAAATCAATGAAAACGAGTTTCTGGAATATGCAATTGTCAAAGAGGGACATGGCCATGAGGATGATATTTTGGAAGGCATAGCTGTCAAAACGCAAGGCAATTTGTTGGCGTACAATTTATATTTAAAAACATGAAAAAAATATATGTGAGGGATAATAGAGAGATCATTGAGATATTTGTGGAGAGGATCATGTTGATAATTTTGTGGAGAAGATCGTGGATCCAAAGTGATCCATGATAATGCATTTTCATATATAAAATGTAAGGGCTTATGATGTGAGGGGAAACCATTAGAATTAAGATCTAGCCAACCATGGTGCCATGTAATGGATTTGTTTAATTTTGTATCTGTTTTCCTGAGCATTCTTAAATATCTGTGTGTTTTTTCCTACCTTTGTATGTGTGTTTATTGTATGAAAATTATTAAATCTGTGTGTGGTTTTTTCTATCTTTTCACGTGTGTTTATTGTATACAAATCGTGTTCAATCAACATGTTTGCAATGAACTAGTTATTGTGTTTTTCTGAGAGCCACAAGAACTATATACATGATTTCAGGTTTTCACATTCACCATTGAGAGATCTTGCAAGGTCACCCATTGCACATTTTTCATATGATAAATCTACCGAGAGATGTCAAGAAGGAGGCGATAATTCCAACATGTAACTATGGGAATAATTGATGGTTTGAAGGAGTTCCAATGGAGATATGCGACCATTCATCAAATAATTGGTCAGATGGTTGATAATTGATTCACATGAGTCAAAGGATTACATAGAACATGATTTTATGGAATTTGAATTAGTTTACATTCCACCTTTTATGGAGTTCAGGCATGGATTGAGTCATAGTTGGAAAAATAGTGAAGTTCCACTAGATTTGTGAGACAATTAACTCCATTGATATATATATATATATATATATATATATATATATATATATATATATATATATATATATATATATATATATATTAGTGTGTGTGTGTGTATGGATTTTTTTTATTTGTTTTGGAATATATTTCAAGGGGTTAAGAAGTGGCACATAACCCACAAAACTGAGGATCAAAATCATAGAAACTTAATTCAAAGGACCCTAGGAAATAATTTTCATAAAGAATATGCTATTCCTTCATTCGATATTGAATCCTCAATGATTCTTTAACACTGCCTCCCAATCATCATTGAATCTTCAACAAGTCTTCTAATTTATTCTTCATGGAGAAATTCTTCTAATCCGCGGTTAGTGAATTCTAAAGTATGTACACAATTATTCTCTATATCCACTTAACCATAAATTTTCATTAATCCTTACACATAATTACTTCTTCACATGAAAATTTTATAATTTAATTTATGATTATCTTCAAGATTCACATAGATCTGAAACTATGCTTAATTCCAGATCACGCACAAAACTAGAATTCTTAATTCACACATACACACAAATATAATTACCATTTAGCATGAAAATCTATTTCATTTATAAAATATTGTACATATAATTAATTAGAACCTCTCCTTCCTCTATATGGCTGTAAAACCATCCTCCCACATTTACCCAAGTTAATCAGTCCACTAGGGTAAAAATGTGACAAGAGACTACTATGATCAAATTCAACTCCCCATGTACAGGTAAGGAAGTAGAACCGATAGAACACAAACAATATGACCTTCTACACATCCTAAAAAACCTCGAGGAGCTAATCCACCCTTCTAGGTGTACAACCCCTTAGAAAAATTAACATTTCAAGGGATTAAACCCCCAGTTGCTCCCCTGCCAAGGCATGCATGCGACTAAGAGCTTAAGCCTGCCTGAGTGTGACTGTAGCCATTTTTTTTTAGTGTTATGCCAAAGAATGTTGGAGCAGGATCCCCTAATTCTGACCAATTTTGCTATATTTTGTAGTATATTAGTCGTGCGTAGGGGCTTTAGGGTGGGTCAAAGCCCCTCCTGAATTGTAATGGGTGAAAGGGTAGATCAAGGGGTTGCAAAGAAGGGTTTGTAGAACATAGAATAACTCATGCTAACATTATAAGTAGATGGATAGATCGAGCTAAGAAATAACTTTTTGGATAAGTTTGAACGTGAATGTTATATCTGGAAACTTGGTGATATTTTTGTGTGAATTTGTCTGGGTATAAGGCTCCTGATGGCTGTGTGTGTGGAGACCATAGTATTGCTATGTGCAGACCCCGTTGGCTATGTGTGGGGGTTTTTGAAGTGTTTTTTATGAAGGATTTGGACTAATATGAATAAAGGAATGTTGTTACAAATATCTAAGCTCTATATGCATCTGTTGTTTATGTTATGAATGTTTCTGCATCTTATTTCTGATTTTTGTACTGTCTCCAATCATACCTCTTGCGCAAATGTGTTTGGGTTTATATGAATTCTTATTGGATGGATATGATGGTATAAGGCTATGATATTATGTGTTAAGTTTTATTACTTGAATTATAGTTGTTGTGTTAACTTGTGCAATATATCCTGCATATTTGACTTAAATCTTCCTGAAAAGGGTTTACTGGTTAGGGCTGCTGTTGCGGAGGCATGTTTATGGTTATTTTGGATATTAAGGCACCCAAATCATTAAAATATCTCTCAGGGTATGGAAACGTGGTTCCAGCACCCCCCCATACTTCTTCGGATGAGACTTTGAATTGCGCAAGCAGGTCACTGCGGAAAGGACCAATAATAAGAGGGTTTTGTTGGTTAACCTCAATTCTAAACTGTTGAGCAGGAAAATCCCCTGCGTAGATAAAGGTGATCCCTCTAGCCCTGGGGTGGGTATAACAACAAGGGAACATGCTAGAATTTTGGACTCCTAGCTTATAAATGAAAGACGAGATGAGATAGATAACCTACCTTGGTCCAACGCTTTTGTCGTGACTTGCAGCAGTGGTCCTTCGATCTTTGTCTTCACACGTCGTGGTCCTTCAGTGATAATGTCCATGTACCTACACAAAGATCAAGTGAATGATGACAACATAATAAAATTAAATTTCATTTATAGCTATTCGATTGGTCAAGGAGAATCAAACATTTTGCATCTAATTAAACACAAAATTGGAACAAAAAAAACCAGTCATTTATTAATGATAGAGAAAAGAAGTTTACAACCTTAATGCCTTGATGTTACAGGCCTCCTTTAACGGTTTCAGTCAAGCGTGTTTCAAGCATTCATTCGGGTTTAGACTTGATGAGGCAATGGGCCTAAAATCTCTCTCGACAATGGATTCTTCTCTACCTCCTTCTACACACCAGCTATAGTAATGATTGTTCAGCTAGCTGAAACAATGTGAGAAGGAAGTATTTATAGGAGATGAGGAGGTAGTTTGGGATTCCTCACAAGGTGGAGGAGAGGTCTATCCCTTTGGGGAGTTACAATTCTAGGAAACAAGAAGCCAAAGGGAGGAACTCGACGTTATTTAGTCGACAAAACCATGATGACTCCGCTCACGAAGTTGTTAGGCATGGAAACTTCATTTCTATTTAAAAAAAAAAATCCAAGAATAGCTCGGCACGGGTGCCCTTATGAGATAGAGCTTTAATGGATGTAAGGCCCAGTGTTAATTTCTCCATGGGCGCAAGGCCATAATTTCCTATCAGCACCAACCCGAAATCACATGTTTTTATGAGTCTTCTTGAGGAATGATCAACAGAGAAAATGTTCTTGACATGCCAAAGGATGCAATGAAACTTGTAGCAAGGTATGAAAATACATATAAGTCACTGAAATGGTCCTCTAATGTTCAAGATGGGGATTGCAGGGACGGTGAAAAAATATTTTGTAACAGATGCCCCGTAAAGCATGAGGTCTGAGAGAGAGGGAGGGGTGAAATGCTTTATGAGAACATGCCCAAACCAAAATGCCACCATCAGAAAACCTAAAAGAACAAGTACAACTGATATCTCTGACACATGAATATGTGGTATGGGTGCAACCATCCATAATAGAGTACATTCAAAAATAAGATTTGAGCTATGGACGCAACCATAAAGTAAGAAGGATCATCAAATAGACTCAGGCATGGTCGCAACCATCCAATCGGAAGAGTCATGCATATAGTCATGATAAACCAAATCGTCTCATAGCCTGGATTTTATTAGACAAAACCCAGGGTCTTGCACTCAATCTTGACCCAGAAAAGTACAAATTCAAGCATGCGAATTAGTGAGCTGAAGTCGAACATGCAAGAAAATTTCCTGATTACCAACCAACGATGAAAGCTATTAACAGGCACGAGAGAAACCACCAATAATGACAATGGCTCTCAAGGTACAACTAGTACAATCTGCAGAATGTGAACAGTGAGCTGGAGTTGAACACCCGTGAAATCACTCGATCAAAGGCCAATGATGAGGACCTTTCATCAAATGTGAAGAACTTGCCATTGAGGCATGTAAGCTCCAAGGTACTGGAAGGGGGTCTCTAGATCAATTTCCTGGATAATGAGATGAAGTCGACAGGAAGTGACCGGTCGAAAGAGGGCCATAATTTTTCCCAAATAATTGACATGAAATAGTGAATAGAGGAACAAGATGATAGTGAATCAGGACTAAATAAAGGATCAGGGGTTGAAAACTGCAGAAGGAAACTTCTCTTGAACATATTGGCAACACGACTCTGAAATTTGGTAGTATTTGACATCAAGGGATTGGAGGTCACAGTGATGTGGCAAAGAGCAGATGAGAGGTCAAAATAGATAACCCAAAAAATGGCGGAAAAATGATGAATGGGATATCCCCAAGCCGACATGAATTGTAGACAAGTGTCATGTTCAAGAGCGACATATTATTGACACGACTGAGAACTGGTTCCATTTCCCCCCACCATTTCTGGCGAGTACCCAAATTATTTTTGGAATCAAGCTTGTAGGGGATAACATATTCTTGTCATATAAGTTTGTCCTCGGACAAATCCATCCTAGCACATTTTATGAGCCCTAGGAAGGAGGAACTCGACAACATCATGGTGACGATTTCTGATGTAATTTAAGTTTTAACGAGTCTGAAAAAGGAAGAACTCAACATATTTTCATGTTTAGAGAGTTTGAAAAGAAGAAGAAAAGAAAAATACAGTATATCCCTTTTCGTTGGTAGTCTGACAGATCCGAAAAGGTAGAAAACAATATCTGGGAGAACCTCTTAGTCACGATTGGAAAAGGTATTTCTTTTTCGTAAATAATCTGCCCCTAGCCTGAAAAAGTGGTAAACGTATACTGGGCAGATGATGTTTCACAACATTTAATGAGTTCAAAACTACAAGAGTCTCAGAAATCTTTTCAATTTTTGAGAGTCAGATAAGAGCTAAAATGTGACTCTAGCGGGCGGCTTTTTCGTGTTTTTACTGAGTCCGAAAAAGTAATAAAATAAAACTCGTTACTTCATCATTATCATGTTTAGGACCTATTGCTGCACAAGAAACGCATGTAAAACCCATTTTTCGAGATAAAATATTAAAATAATAGAAAAATAAGCTCAAAAACCTAATTAGGGTTTCGGAAAGGTTATAAAATGATAGAAATAGTAAAAATAAATTACTTTTCACCTTTTCACTTCTTGTGAGCATTTTACCATTTTTAACTGCGATTTGGTGGAGCTGGCAGGAGACAATCTAGGAGACCAATCACAAATCTGTTTTCTTCAGGTAAGAGCTCTTATCCTTGCCTGCATTTTAAGCTAAATTTCATTGCATGCATTCTTATTTTTTTATGCTTTTTTGGGAATTTTGTTCAAGGTTAGGCGTGAAGGTCAATGTAGGTTCTAGGCATGGAGTCGAGCCAACCCACCTAGAATTCTAAAGGGGAAGTGCCAATCAGTGTTGTTGTTTCTAAAACAATCCTGCCGATCTCTGCGACCATATTTGCTTATAAATTCACCTAAATAGCCTAATTTAAACATGTTAAAAATCAATCATGTGACTAATAGAAGCCCCAATGATGGTTTTGCAGGTGATTGAAAGCCAAAATGGTCATTGAATGGAAGGAAAGAGAGCACGGGGAGGAATATGAGCTAGCCATGAGAAATGTGAGATGCATGGATGCCCTGAGAGACTGTGGGCTCTTTAAATTCTTCTTGGCACCGTGTCTTCAAGCTCAACTGGAGTTACTACAGTATCTGATCAGTGTGTGGGACACCGATCAAGAGAGTTTTATGATCTATTATAACTCTATAATTTAGAAGATTGGCAAGACTAAACTATAAATCACAACATCAAACCAATTTGGAGTCTAGGACCTAGCCTTCCTAGACTCAGAAAGGGCTCTCTATGTTTTATGATTAAAATAGATTAAGTTTGATGGTTATAATTGCAGATACTAGGCTAGTTACAGTGATGGGGGTTGTTTTTTTTATTGATTGGGTGGTTGGACAGATGGAGCTGTGAGACTCAGTCCATTGGGCTATGGAGTCATAAAAGGATGAAGTGTGCATCACTTTTCAAGGGCATTCACATGGAAAGCTAACTATGCAGACTAAATCTTACTAGTAGTGTGAATATGAGATGGGAGAAGGAGATTAAAGTTCAACTTAAATGCAAAGCAGACCGTCTCTGAATTCTGCATTCAGGTCTTAGAAGAAAAAATTAAGATAACAAACACATACATAATTAAGGTGCTCTCTCATCAAATATTAATCTAAATTTTATGTTTTGAAATCAGATAAATGATGCACAACATGAAAGACAGAGGAAAACATTAATACAAAGGAAAGGACATCAGCATTAACATGGCTTAAGAATCCTATGAACGGTCTCTTATTATTGATGCTCAGCTCAAAAAGTTACATAGTTCAACTACTTCTTACAATGCAAGCTTTAGCAGGGTCCAGTTTTCCAACCTCCAACCCCTGATAATGAGAATTCTAGCTGTATTTAACTAACAACTAAGTCAGTTGCCCTAATCTACTCTGGAAAAATTCATTAATTATAGACAAACTAAATTTGGACAAGTGTGGCCATGCATTTCCCGAATAAAGAAAATATTTTGACAACACACCACCTTTGAAATTAATTCTAGGAAACTCTTCGTAGATTCAAACACTTTCAATGGATCCTCGGAAGATCAAACAACAAGATTTGGAGGTGGCTTTGATGGCTTCGAAGAGGCAATCAATGGAAGTTCTGACATCTGGCTTTGTTATTTAGGCCACCTTTTCCGGATGATAAATTCCAATGTGGCTAGCACTACCGCTTCTCTGATCTTACTCCTCTTTCTTTGTTACAAACTGATACTGGTTTATCTGGGGAAAGTGGTTTTTGAAGGAGAAAAATGGTATTCTGGACTCCTTTGAAGTGGTAAGTGGTAATAGAAATGGGGGTTGCGAATTCATGAGAGAGTGACACATAAGGGGGTCCCTTTCTTGAAAACCATTTGTTCCAGACCCCCCTACAAGGATTAAGTTAGGATGGTAAAGGGGGGTCGGAATGAAACATAGGCTATTGGATTTAAAGATGATGGTGGTGCGATGAGGTGGAAAGCCTTTGCTCCTTGCCAGTTATTTTGGCCTATTTATTCATGAAATGAGCTATGAACCTTGTGGGCCTAAATTGACCTGTTATACACACAAAACATAGTGAAAAATCATTCACCTGGACCTAAAATTCTGTAGATTTTAGTTATGAAGTGGCATCGCATCCGCGCACTTAAGAACCCTTATAGTTTAGTTTATAAAGAATATGATCAGTGATGTGATGCGATGGGGAGGTGATGTTGAGGGTAAATGACGTGGAGGGTAAGTGGGACTAGACCACAATGTACATGCAATTCGTAGTGTTTAATTATAAGCGTGGAGATGTAAAATTTAAAACTATTAAGTGCGATGCGTGGGGGAGGAGATGAGTGACGTGGTAGGGAAGAAGTGGGACTGGATCGCAGGTGCAAATTGAAATTCTTAAGTTTTAGTTATAAGCTGCAGGGTTAACTCTTAAAATTTTCAAAGTGCGGGGAGGAGGGACCCACTAGCCATGTGGCAAGGTTTTATAGATCAGTGAAGGTTTAAGCGGTAAGTGTTAAAATTTTTATATGGTATATCAATGTATTGCGTCGGCTGTTCAATGGGGCGGAGCTGCTGAGGTGGGGCCAACTTACCACATCGCAAACTAAATAAAATACATTGTGGGTGCTCACAAGGTAAAACAAATGCGATGTGATATCACAAATCAGTGATCGCATTATTTAAAGTTTAGCTCCAATGCCAAATAAATAAAGTTTGCAAAATGCGACGAGGTCCCCACTTTGATCGCGTTCGGGGAATAAAAAGCAATGAAACGGTAAAGGTTGAAGAGTAAAGTGGAGAGGCAGAAAAAGGGTAAGTTAATGCATATTTAAATGGAAAATAAAATGGAAGGAAAGAGTGGTGGGGAATGGGTCCCACTTCATATCGCATCGAAAATTTACAAGTTTAGCATTTGATTGTTGTAACAAAACTTTGTGATGGCGATATGTGATAAGGCACAAGGGGTCCCACCAATGGTTTAAGCGGCTATATGATATGTAATATATATAACAGTAAGGTTTATGATTTATATCACATGACTATTTGATGGGTGGTGGAGCTTATAACATTTAACACTTTTGGCCTTTTATATAAGTGGGTTTATAAAATAATAAGCCCCAAAAGGTTATATATGTGGTTTTTTAGGGGTTTTAATGGGATTCAGAGCATAGGAGAATATGGAGGAAATGAGGGGGGAAAATAAGGTGAATGAAATGAAATGGAACGAGGGCAGAAATTAATTTTCATCCCCATCACACCTTGTCAGCAACACTTCATTCCTCCTACTAGACGGAGAGGTAGATTGATTTCTTTGAAGATCTTTACAATCAGGAGTTCCCTTTCTTTCTCTTAAAATAAATGATAGCCATGGAATATTATTGTTAGTAATGAAAAATCTAATCTATAATCAGTCACCTTTTGATACTGTAAATTACAGGAGTCTAACATGATCGATGATCAAGAGTTGGAGATCAAAGTCTCTGACATATATTTCATCACTGGATTGTCGGAGGGGAGCAACACCGATCATGATAGGTTTCCGGCCCATGGGCGAGAGCATGGGTATGCACATAGACCGAGTTTTCCCAGAGGAAAAGAAAGGATCAAAGAGAGGAAAAATAGATATCCAAACAATACCTGATTTGGCACTAAAAGTAGTGCCACACACTATAACACGAGCTGCTAGATCTCAAGCCCCTCACGAAGCTACAAAAGCACAACTTCAACTTGCCATGGATTGTATGACTCCAACCATTTTCAACTAGGCAGAAGCCGTAACAATCAACCTGAAGCATAATTTAACAAAGTGCAAGAACAAGAAGCTAAAAAAATTTGGATACAGCTCCATATTAGTACCGTTCATCTTAGAACGTTTGCCAATATTTCAATGCCAGGAGGTAATAGTTTCTGCACCACCAACACGAGAGCCACAGATGGTCCGTTGGGCGGAGTTGATGCATCGATCAGGAGTCGGTCAAAATATGTCATGGAGGCTGGAATTATTTGACTAGATCCACCGAAAACTCATCGTTGTGGAGGACTGACCCTATACTGGCACCGACTTCATAGGTGATCCCGACCTTCCACTCCCGGAAGGAGATGATTGGGATGAAGCATTGGGTAAAAACTAATTTTTTGATTTTGATGAGTATTATGATTTTTTTATTGATATATGTTGTGATATTTATGCATGCATTGCAGATGTTGGCCCAGAGAGACCTGCAGGGATGCCCCCCATAGCACAAAGGGTCCCATGCGATTTCGAGGTGGCCCCTCATGGTGAGGGAAGTGAGGAAGAGAAGACCGCACACAACTTGGAGGGTTTCACAAGTGGGATCCTAGATTACATGAGATTCGAGGATGTTCCTCATGCATATTAGAGGTACACTGCATGGGTGTATAACCACATCCACCATTTATTGAGGTGGCTTGTGCGCGTAGTGACATGCTATCATGAGCATCATGCTGATTAGATGCCTAAGCTTTATTTCTGCATATTTTTTGAGAGACATGATGTCTCAGGAAGTAACCAAAATACACATATTTTTTGAGCTTATGATGCACATGGATGAAAAAACTCGATATATATATAAATAAATAAATATATATATATATATATATATATATATATATATATATATATATATATATATATATATATATGCTTATTTTCCTGTCTAAATCTTATTATGTGATGATGATGCTTTTACAAATTACGTAAATTTATATATAATAAAATTGGCTATTGCATCAGTTAACACATTCATTCTTCTAGGAATATGTTGATAAGTGATATAATCAAAATTCCTTTCTAATAAACAAACACGCAAATACAACCTTAAAATCTGAGGATTTCTAACAGAGTAATCCCCATTAAGCTGGAGAACAAAAAGAAGAGAGTCTAGGTTCACAGTCAATGCACAAATTTCGAGAGCAATAGCCTCAGTTAAGGGTTCAATTATGACACTATATTCAGTGACATTGTTGGTTGTTCATCCTAGACAAATACCTTGAAGGTATATCAACTCACCATTAGGATTATAAATCACCCAGGCTGCGGAAGACAGATTCCGGGTAGTACAGGAGGTGTTGGAATCACGATTACCGTTAGACTAAAACCCACAGGCTTTAGTCTCTGCTACAATCACCAAAGTTAGGATCCACAAGAGGCGGTTAGTCCATTTCATTAAACACATGGGGAGCATTTAGCCCAATGTCCAACAATATCCCCCTAGCGCAAGCCGGGTGATTTTTGAACTCATGACTTGTCTCTCTGATACCACTTGTTGGAATCATAATTGTTGTTAGACCAAAAACCGTAGGATTTAGTATCTGCTACAATCGATAGAGTTAGGATCCACAAGAGGCAGTTATTCCATGTCGTGAAACACACGGGGAGCATTGAACCCAATGTCCAATAGGAGGCACCATCGACGAAACCAACATAAGGAGTGACAGACATCTGCAGAGTAAGAAACGACATAATAAGCAGGAAAAACTGCTTGCAAAGCACACCAAGCCAAAAAATGTACAAAAATGAAAAACACACTTATTTACAAAAGGACATGCACAAAAAACTCATGCATAGTATTTTTTGAGGTACAACCCATTTCTGGACTGATTGAAAGGATAGCCTTCATAGTCAATTAGCTCATAATCCATGTTCTGCAAAACACGTTTAACGATATAGGGCCCATGCCACAGGGGTTCGAATTTGCCTTCCCCCAGCTTATCATGAGCTTGGTCATACAAGAGGACTAGGTATCCTTATACAAAGGTACAAGGAGAAACTGTCTGATCAAAATTAGCTTTGACCCACTTTTTCTGTGCTTCTATAACTAGAGTAGAAAAGTGACGAGTTTCATCAAGCCTCTCCAAATATAGAAGACGCTCTTCCTCTGGTGAGGTATTAGGCAGTAATTCAACAGCTATCTTGAGAGAAGGGATTTCACATTTAATCGAAAGGGTAGCTTCCAGACCATAAACAAACTGGAATGGAGTGAATCTGGTTGCATCCTTCACTGAGGTTTAGTAAGCCCAGAGAGCTGAAAAGAACAATAGATGCCAATTGGATTTGTGCATCCCAATCATACACTGAAGCATAACGACTAGAACCTTGTTCATTGCTTTAACCTGGCCATTTTCCCTGAGGGTAGGATGACATTGAGCTATCATGACACAGACCCAACTTGGAAGTCAACTCAACCATCATGTAATGGAGAAAATGAGAGCCATGATCTGTGACAATGGCTTGAGGGACACCAAACTTGGTAATGACATGATTGAACAGAAATTTTGTAGCCGTCTTACCATCAACTGTAAGTGTAGGCATTGCTTCGGCTCATTTAGTGAAGTAGTCTATGACTACGATAATATAAGCATGCCCCCTAGTCGAGTGAGGGTTACACGTCATGGAATTGATGCCCCACTTCACAAAGGGACCAACGGTAATGACAGGATGAAGGTGATCAGGTGGTGCACGCATCTTATGCTGGTAAATATGGCAATCGTGACACTTACGGACATCCACAATGCTGTCTTTAAAAATGGTAGGCCAGAAATATCCAACACGAAGGATTTTTTTGTGCAGTAGCATATCCATACATGTGACCGCCACATGCACCAGAATGGAAGTCAATAAGGAATTTTTCAACTTACTTAAGGGTTGAACACCAGCGGAGAACAAAATAAGCTCTGACGCAGTATAAAATATCTCCAAATATGCGATAAGGTTGCGAATGATGGTGGATGCGTTGACGAGCATCCTTTGTCAACTTGGATCAGAAAGTGGAAGTCTAGAGATAGATGATAATATCACCGTACCATGGATTGAGGGTGCTAATGAGAAAAAGGGTGTCATCTGGAATGCATTCCTCAGAACTAGAGGGAGTAGAGGAGGACAGTAAAGAGAAAATAAAATCTTCAAAAACAAATGATTTCTTTGATTTGGTGGTAGTGAACTCCAAATCAAACTCTTGTAGGATAACGATCCACTTTGAATATTTTCCCCCCAGCAATTGTCGGGTCAATATATAGGTCATGGGGTTTCAATCAGAAATCACAGTTACTGAGCGAAGTAGAATATAATGGCGAAAACGTTGGATGGCTTGGACAACAGCCAACGATAATTTCTCGACATGTGCATAAAATTTTTCGGTATTGAGAAGATTGCAGCTCAAATAATAAATGATGTGCTCGTTACCATCGTCGTCGTCCTATACCAAATCCATGGAAATAGTGCTAAATGCGGCAACCAAGTAAAGGGAATAATCACGATGATAATTCAGAGGACGCAATAGAGGAGAATTGATAAGCAATATCTTTAGTGCATCAAAATATTTTTGGGCGATCTCATCCCAGAGGAATGGGACACCTTTCTTAAGAAATCACGTGAATCCTTTGGCTACTTCAGCATAGTTCGGTATAAAAAGGCATAGGGAATTAGCTTTCCATTGCAGACTGTGCAACTGATGTAAAGAGGAAGGGGAGGGGAGATTAACAATAGCTTCGAACTTAAGAGGGTTGAGACTAATTCTGTCTTTAGAGATGATAAACCTGAGAAGTATACCAGAATTGATGCAGAAGCACATTTATGCAGATTGAGCCAAACATTGTAGCGTCTACAATGAAGAAATATTTGATGGATGTGATCTGGGTGGTCCTTACGCTTAGCAGAATGAGCCAGAAGGTCATCTAGGTAAGGTTTAACAATGGACTTAATATCATGGAAGGCGTACGACATTTCTCGTTGGAATGTAGCACCAACATTCTTAAGGCCAAATGGGAGCTTCTTGTATGTGAAAGTGCCCCATGGACAGTTAAAGGCGGTCTTGTGTTGATTGGCTAGAAGAATATTGATCTGGTTGTAACCAAAAAACTCATCCATAAGGGAAAAGATCTCACTCCCAGCACAATCATAAATTATTTGGTCAATAAAAGGAGTGGGATAGTTATCCTTAGGACAAGCCCGACTGATGTTGTGGTAATCCACACAGACTCGAATAATACCCTACTTATTATCCACAAGGAAAATGTTAGAAATCCATTCCATCAAGGGGATTGGATAAATGAAGCCAACTTTAAGAAGCTTTTCAACTTCTCCCTTGATGGTGGTTGCCTTTCGAGGGTGCATGGGACAAATACGTTGGTGAACAGGCTTCACATCAAGATAAGTAGGGATCTCGTGCATAGCTATACTCGGATTGATTCTGGGCATTTTTTCGTAAGACCAAGTGAAAACATATTGAAACTCTAAAAAGAGACTAGTATAGACCTCAATCTCATCAGGAGAAAAGGTCACCCTAATTTGGATGTTCTTCACAACCCCCTGTTTAACGGAGATGTCAATAGGCATCGTTTGTGTAATGTTTCCTAGGTTACCTTCCGCAAAGACTTCATGCGTCAAGATGGGCGTCTATAGCGAATGGGAAGGAGCTTGGGAAGTGAATTTCTCAAGGCAAGTAGACATGGCCCCAAGGCCAGACATAAAGGAGGAATGATGATGACTATCGTCCCAAGGAAGATCCTCGAGATATGTGGTTTCCACAATGGCCTCATCGGTGGGAAATATCTCATTCAAGGGGTCGGGCGAATCAGAAGTGCTGAGCCAAGGGGATTGAGAATACACATCAAGAGACACACCCAAAGGAGTATGATCAGAGGTAGGAAGTGCTGAAGCTGAAATAATTTTACAATAATCAATTTCTATTGGGCTTAATGATATCGCGTCACCAAATGAATCAACTTGCTTGGGCGAAGGGATGATCCACGGGTTAGAAGACGTGGAGATCATGTTGACTTGATCAGTATTAGGCAGAGGAAGAGAAAAAATAACCATAAGGGCAGGATTTTTGAAAATACTCGGTCCTATGATCTCATAAGGCTTAGGAATATGATCTACATATGGAACGTTCCTCTCGGAAGACGTGGAAGTGAAAAAGGACAACTGATCGATAGTGATAATCTTTCCTTCATGCGGAAATCGAAGAACACGAAATAGAGTTGACAGGATGCATAACATGGTGTGAGTCTAATTGCGACTAAGGAGAAGATTACAATTGAGTTTGGTGTCAATGACGTCAACCTCAACATTAACTGTCTTTCCTTCTAAAGTAATAGGTAAATGAGCGATAACACCAAGAGGGCAAGATTCCCTTTCGTCAAAAGCTTGTAAAGTGTTTAGATATTGATTGAGGGTTGGAGAACCAATGGCTTTCCAACATGCAGAAGACATGATGCAACTAGATTCACCCTCATCCATGACCGCTTAATGGATATTATTTCCATTAATCCCAATTTGAATAATCAGTGCAAGATGGTGATGGAGAAGGGGTCGAAATTTTCCAAATCGAAGGTGATAATGCTAGAATTGGTGGGGTCAACCCCTCCAATAGTAGATAGTAAAGCCTTCCATTGTGACAGACAACTCTGAAGTACTTCCAATGTATACATAACAGATGGCGCCTGAGAAAAATCCTCAATAATACTGTAATGCTGAGCGGCATGGGAATTTGGATTATAGGAAGAATTTTAGTGTACACCTTTAGAAGGTGGTCATACAACGGGCTCAAGACTGGGCCTTTCAATGTGAAGAGGGCCAGAAGAAGGTAGGGGAGGAGGACATTCCATGATCTCTTTCACTGCTGCATGACGTAGTTCGCTATAGTCTTTCGATCGGGTAGAAATAGAGATGGGTGAAGGACCATTCATCATGAAAACCTGAGAGCAAAAAGGGGTGGAGGAATGAGGTTTCTCCACCATATGAGTTTCTTGCGATGGGAAAGGTTCTTTAAGAACAACCGAGGTGCCTTGATTTCCTTTGAGCAGTCAAATCACCTCGGCCCATCATGGACAGTCCTTGGTGTAATGCTCATCGTCACAAATCAGATAAGGGTACTTTGGTTTACGTTTTGAACCATTATGAACATTAGGTTTTGGAGAATCCTGTTATGGGGTATCTTCTTTGGCCTTAAATTTACCATTTTTATTACTTTTGGAAGATTTATCCGTCGGGGTGGACTAGACGGCATTCACTTCCGCAATATTACCAGGATTTGGAGGTGGCTGAGAAGCAGCATCAGTGGAAGAAGTAGATTTTTGCTTCACAAGATTTGGAGAAGAGTTACGAGAAGTTTGAGACATAGAACCAATGATATGGTTGATAGATGGCGTCTCCGGTGCTTTATTAATTCCATGTTGTAGAGCATCAAGCAAGAGTTCATACAATGTGTCGGATTAAGAGTACACGAGATCGAGGTACTCGACATGAGTGATGGATTGTTCCTCAGTAACACATGCCCCCATAGTGTCGTCCTTAGCAATCAGACTGATAAAAGATTTAGTGAACCAATTAGTCAGAATTTGATCAGGAATCTCAAACTTTATCAAACAACGATGTCGCCTCCATTCATGAATATGGTAGGAGATATGAGTAGCTCGATCTTGTTTCAAGGATGTTAGGAGGTGCGTCCCAGTTTCATAACTAACTCGTAACTAAAAGTGTGTGAGAAATGCCTTGGAAAGAGAGTTGAAATCTTGAAATATGCCATCGAAGAGTTCAATGTACCACTTTGTAGCGAAACCAGTGAGAGTCCTTTGGAAAATACGTAGTCGAATTGAATCGTCAACCCAAGAGTTAGAGGAGCACCAAATTTGCGAAAATCACCAGAGATTTTAGTGGGAATTGGAGGCCAATATGGACTATGAAGGATAGGATCATTTGTCAACTTTGATACATTGGGTAGTTCCAGCATAGAAAGAAAATGAAATTGCGGATTGAAAGGCATTGCAGTCCTTTGATAGATACCAGTAGTGGGATTCCAACCAGGTTGGGAAAAATTCTGACCCCATATGTTCTATCTCAGAGGATTCTATCCATAAGGGTTATAAGTCTGATAATTATTCCCATACACAGGTTGAGGACCAGGATATTGATTCTGAGTGAACCACTGAGGTCCTGTCTGAACAACATATGGATTTTTTTACGGAATGTAAGTAGTGCCTTGGGGCAGACCTTGTACCGTTTGAGATTGAACTTGAGCAATAAAAGGTGGGCTCTAAGGCTGCACGGGCTTCCTATGGGGTGCATGTTGACCCGGATGCTACAGTTGAATAGGTTGTCCCTGGGGTGCAGGTTGGTCTGGATGTTGGGGTTGGATAGGTTGTCCATGGGGTACAAGTTGGCCTGGATGTTGAGAGCCATCGGGCTGTCCTTGAGGCACAGGGTGGCCTGGTTGAGCAGTAGAGGGTTGACCTAGTTGTACAAATGTTGGACCTTGCTGAACGTAAGGCTGGTTCTGTTGCACAAAAGGTTGTCCCTGAGAAGGATAGGTTTGCCCTTGAGGAACATAATATGCTCCATGTTGAACATGAGGTTGACTAGCAGGACCATAGGGTTGTCCCTGTTGGACTAAAGATTGTCCATGAAAGGGTTGTCCTTATGGACCATAGGGTTGTCCCTATAGGTATGTGAACTGGTTGGGGTAAACCGACATTTGAGGTGTTTGAACATACAATGGATCACCGCGTGGAAGAGGCCCATGGTAATAGACGATTTCCATGCTCATCATAGTAGTGTGATCAATCAATGGGAGCTTGCATCTGTTGAGAAACCTAGGGGAAGTAATTCTATTGCTGAATGACCATCATGTACTGATCGTACGTCAAACCTCCAGGAATCAGATTAGAGGAGACAGGAGCACTACCAGTAGGTTGATGGACTCCCGATACGTGAGGTTGTGATCCACTCACAGCAGGCCCAACAGGTATCATGGAAGTGATAGGAGTTGTCCCACGAACAATAGAATATGGTGTTAATGATGGAATCACACTAACAGAAGGTGCGGATGAAGCCACACAAATAGTGGGCTTGATTGGGATAGATGTAACGATCATCAACGTGATGGGAGTAAAGGGGGATGGACCCGCTACAAATGACCCCTCCGAGGGAGCTGATGTAATCAACCATATCGAATTATGATACAAATATGTAGCACCAAAAATTATCTTACTCAACGAATGATAACTAGCTGGGAGAGTGGAAAGTTGTGAGGAAGGTTGACCTGAGACATAAGGAAAATTCTCTAGAGGGAACTAATATTCTCTCTTAGAAAAATAAGTCTCTTCACTACTGATGGGTCTCGTAGCATCCATGTTGGATGAAGACATGCTTTCAGCAAAAAGGTGATGAGAAGTGGCAAGTAAATCATGTGTTAATGGCGATTCAAGCGATTCTGAGGGTAAAAGAGGATCTTCTTATTCCCTAAAATGGGCCCATATGTCTGAAGGTTGCTAATTGATATCAAATGGTTCCGCAAGAGGAGATTGAGTGGCAAGAGGTTTAGAACACTCTGAATAATAGAATGCCAATAACCTAAAGTCCTAGCAGACTGACATGTCTCCGAAACAACTTAGGGAGAAGGATCCTCACTACGAGGTAATGAAGGGGACGATGAAACTGGTGGTTCCGCCACCGTGACTTTGTCTCAAAAATATGATAGAAAATAGATAAGAAATTTGAGGCTTCAAGACCAATGACTAAGGAAGTACTTATGAACAAGCCAAGAAAATAAATTTAATGGGAGTTTGATCGTAGGTAATTAATTTTATGACACTGAAACAAAACTCTTCCTTTTCATATTTTAAGATTCAAGAAAAGGGCAAAAGGCGACTCTAGTGACTTTCAGTTTGAACAAGCATGAAAGGACAAGTGCTCGATGATATTTTCAATTTTTAGAGAGTCATAGAAAGATAAAAATGACTACTCAGGAAATCTAAGCAAGAGGGTGTACCAAGCTCCTATGAATTGCAATATACACCTTGGTGATCAAATGAAAGAGAAATGACTAAGGACTTAAAGTACATGTAGGCAGTCTCCTCAAATGTTGTGTTCGATGTATCATGGTTACAGGGCGACAGAATCAACTTCCTATGGATAAAGGATTGCAACCTATGAGGGTCTCCCTTTATATACTCGACGGTACGAGGAGCACAAGTCCATGCTAGTGTTGTCTAATGCCAGATGGAAAATGACATCTACTAGGTTTGAGGATGCCGGAACACGTCACTAGCCTAGACCTCTAAATATGAGCGTTTAATTTCAATGCTTCCTTAGGTTGATTGAGTTCATTTTAAAGTTGATCTTGAAATTATGTTGCAGTTTCAAGGCCTTACCGAATGTAATCTTGAATCTCTAATGCACGACTACATGAGAAAGGATATCATTCCAATTCGATGAATAGCTAGCTAAGAGAGGGATAGAAGTTCACAACAAAGCTGTAAGCAACCGAATGCAAGAAGAAGTTTTCCTAATGCTTCTAACACAACCAAAGCATAAAACAAAAGGATCTTCTCTTGTTGTTCTGTTTTTAATGAGAAATATACTAATGCAAAAGAATGCTTTTCATTTTCAAATAGAGAGAAAGAATGCATATTTTGTGCTTTTAGATGAATGAGAAGCAATGATGCATTGTTACACTAAGAGGACAAAATGAATACTAGTTTAGAGCGACTTGAATGAAATGATCAAAAAATGAAGAGACCAATCCAACACGAATGTAAAACACACTAAAAAAAGACATGCATTCCTTCATGAAAACAAAGGACTTTCAAATCGACTCAGTGAGAAATGTGATCTATGCTCAGGGCGACAGACGGAAGGTCAAACAGACAGACACCAAGATGATATTTCAACAACACAACAACACGTAGAATCAAAAGAAAAGATAAAATAATCAATCAACAAGCTAAAAATACGAAAGACAAGACTGACTCATACACAACTCAAAAGCTCAGTGAGGAGGTGGCCAAACAAGCAACTAAAGACACCTAGAAACCTTATTGATCAGATGAGGGACAAAAAACTAAAAAGAATGAGACAAGGAAGTCAAAAAAATTCAAGTGGACTAATCCAAGAGGGAAAAAAAAATCTAGAGGCAAGATGCACTAGAAAAACTCAAGAAAGAGGCCCAAATCCAAACCTACAGGATTCGGCGCGACTATTCAGCTGTAATCCACGCTGAATAGGGGAAGTCACACCTATAAAACAGGAAACAAGCGCTAATCGGCACGACTATTAAGGAAACAGTAGCGCCGATCTAGAAAACCAGGGAAAGGATAAAAAATCACTGAGAAAAGGATAGAATTAACACTCTAGGAGTAGGTGAGATGGCTGGAAACAGTCAAACAAGAAAAGCAAAGAAGAAAAGAGACAATACGACTAAAGTCGAACAGACAAGCAAAACAATAGATGAACAACGAGAGACGATAGACACACTGATCCCTAGTGTGGTCGCCAACTTGTTGAGTAGGAAAATCCCCTCTACGAATAGAGGCAATCCCTCTATCCCTAGTGTGGGTCTAGCAACAAGGGAACATGCTGGAATTTTTGACTCCTAGCTTATAAATGAAAGACGACCTGAGATAGATAACCTACCTCGGTCCAACGCTTTCATTGTGACTTGCAGCAGTGGTCCTCCGATATTTGTCTTCACACGTCACGATCCTTCGGTGATAATGTCTGTGTACCTACACAAATATCAAGTGAACGATGACAACATATGAAAATATGCTTTGATTTACAGCTATTTGATTGGTCAAGGAGAATCAAACATTTTTCATATAATTAAACATAAAATTGGAACCAAAAAACCATTCATCTATTAATGATAGAGAAAATAAGTTTACAACCTTAATGCCTTGACATTGTACGCCTCCTTTGACGGGTTTAGTCAAGTGTGTCTCAAGCATTCGTTTGGGATCGAACTCGATCAGGTAATGGGCCTAAAATCTCTCTCGAAAATGGATTCTTCTCTACATTCTTCTACACACCAGCTATAGTAATGACTATTCAACTAGCTTAAATAATGTGAGAAGGAAGTACTGATAGGAGAGGAGGAGGTGGTTTGGGATTCCTCATAAGGTGGAGGAGAGATCTATCCCTTTGGGAGTTTCACAACTCTAGGAAACAAGAAGCCAAAGGGAGGAACTCGATGTTATTTAGTTGAACAAACCATGATGACTCCACTCATGAAGTTGTTAGGAATGGAAACTTTATTTCTATTTTAAAAGAATTTCTAAAAACAAATCGGCGCGGGTGCCCTTCTGAGATAGAGCGCCAATGGGCACGGGGCCCGGTATTAACTTCTCCATGGGTGCGAGGCCATAACTGCCTACTAGCACCGACCCAAATCACATGTTTTTAAGAGTCTGCTTGAGGAATGAACAACAGAGAAATGTTCTTGACATGCCAAAGGATGAATGACACTTATAGCAAGATATGAAAATACACAGAAGTCATTGAAATGGTCCTCTAATGTTCAGGATGGGGATTGCAAGGACGATCAAAAAATACTGTGCAACATGAACCTAGGTCAGGACCCCTCAAGCCAATAAAGGGTTCTGTATGGAGTCCCCCCTAGTCACCTCCCAGAACTTCATGGAATTTACAGAAATGAAAATTAACATAGAGATAATGATGCCATTGCAAATTCTTGAACAAAGAGTTAACTGGATCCCTACTAGCCATGACAAGCATTTAGTCAAACATCTCACAAATATGCATTCTATTGGTCATAATAACATATCTAATAATAGGGGTATCCTACTTATCTAAGAATCACTAAGAATCATTGATGCCTTATCACATTATCTGCATTATCATCTATTAATTCATATATTCATTTCTCATTGATATATAAATCAAAACATGATGAGAACCATACATTTTCACTGTTATAAAACACATTCATATCAAACATATAAACAATAGAAATAATTAGGATACAACAACCATAAATTCCACATATGAACCAATAAATTTTCACATCAAATTGCAAGGAAAAGAACTTTTATTCATGAATGCAAAATCCAACCCAGTATGGGACTACCATGCTCCACCCGACCATATATTTGATAAGTCAAATCTCTCTTCAACCAATCACCCCCGTGCCATATTCCAAGCATGAATGTGGGATTAAAAACCAAAAAAATCAATCAGAGATTCCCTAGGCTAAACCACCTCACCTTCATCAATATAACCAGGCTTTACCGAAATCCTGACTGGATCACTAGGCCATAAACAAGCGTGGATGCCATCGTATATCTCCACATAAATCGTGAGGAATGTTTCTATCTTAAACTATTTTATTTACCATGTATCCCACCATTATTGGTCGAGGGATTCGTAGGCCTATGAGGTTTCCACCCTCTGGGATTTACTATGTATCCCAACTTGCGATTCCTAGGCTGTAATATCCAAAAAGGGAGAATGCAGTAATACTTCACACAATATAAGAACTTACAAAAAGATAAACAATAAATCTTAAGACAACATAAAAATTTACAGAGAAGTTGAGCCAGTTTATTCTATTGGAGAAGAATCAGTTACACCATGTACAAAATATGAGTAGATCTAGCCAAAGAGATGGTCTAGGAGTACCCAGAAAACAAGCTACAACAGGTACAACGTAACTAGAGAGGCTCTGCAGCAAATACTACATTGTCCCTTTAGCAGAATATGAACATATAGTTGCAGGCTGAAAAGGGAAATCCAGATCTACTCAAAACTAGATCTCAGATGATGCCAAGATTCAAGATCTGGCCAATGTGATGGATTCCCAAGATAACCCAGAAAGGATTTTCTAGATTTGCAACTTTGGAAAATCACCTCCCTAGGATTTGATCCTTGATCTGCTGGGAAATATAGATCTGAAGCTAGATCTAACAAATAGATGGCTTAAATATGATATCAGATCAAATCTATGCTTGAAGGGCTTATCCCTTCTTCAGATCTATGAGCTAGAAGCTCTAGATCTAGCTTCTCAATCCTCCAATGATGATTGCAGCTACTGCCACACAACTGCCTCTAGAAACTGTGCTGTGAGGGAAAGAGAGGCCTTCTGCCTATTGAAAAATGATTCAATAAGCTCCAGTCTGATGGAAATATTGATGGCAGTGTGAGGGGATGATCCCTCATAGGATTTCTAGTTGAATTACTAGCAACTTCTTTCCTAATTTTAGATCTGCAAAATGAACAACATTATTCCTGAAGGGAATACTACTGCTAGGAGGTCGATAAGTTTTGGCTTGGTGCCAGATCTGCAATGAAGCTCTGGGAAGTTGATCTGTAAGCCCAAGGTGATAGGAATAATCCCTCACTAGTTCTCCAGTTGAAGTACTGAAGACAACTTCCTCCTTCCAAATTGATCTTCAGAAATCTGCAATTTCTGAATATGAGTGTTCTACAGAAAGTAGGAATAGGAGATGGCACTTAAAGCTTGATGTATAATGAATTACAATCCTCTTTCTAGAGCTGCTCTAAGAAAGAGGTGGGATTCCCGACTAGGAACACCCTGTGCTAAACAACACCTGCAATCTCTCCTAAAAAACCCAAGAAAGTAGTGGAATGTCACATGACAATTCTAGATCTGAAATGATCTTACATCAAGAAATAATCAGCATGCCATCATCCTTACCTTCATATTCTTTAAATAACATTTGAGCCTTCCCAAGCCTTGGCCCTCATCTAGACTGTGATGTCACATGTGGACAAGATCCTTCAAGTTGGATTGCGTTGTTTGACCAAATCAACCATCATGTCTAGGTGCAATGTACACCTTCCATCAAGTGTGCCTTGTTGGAAAAACATCCTCCATCACTTTATCATGAATGTCCCATGATCTTTGAAATCTTCAAGATCTTATTTGACTGAATCATCCTCTGTTTGATCCCTTCAAGATCTTAGTTGACTGTGTCAACCTCCATGATCTATCTCATCAATGAGACAGATTCTCCAATTTCATTCACATTTGTAGTTGCTCAACTACCTTCTTATGTAGATTCAAGTTTAATTAATCCACATTCACACACAAAAAGTGGATATTTATTCATATTGATGATTGTGGGTCCCTCCACCATTTTATTTACTTAATTCATTAAGAAAATAAAGGATTCTAATATTCCAAATATGATGTGAAAATTTGGGGATATTACAGTCCCCCCTAGCAAAATGTTTCTTGTCCTCAAGAAACTCCAAAAGTAGATGCAAAGCCATCTATCCCCTCCAAATTGCATCCACATAAGGAAGGCTTCCTCCATTTGCTGCAATGGGTTATGCATGTTTGCTTCCAAAGTTGTCTTTTAAAAACATAAAGAATGACCTCCAACTGTTTGGTTAGATGTCCTCCTTCCATCATGAAGTACCAAGTGACAACCATAGGATGTCCAACATCATCATCAATACATGAGGTGCATAAAATAAGGTGGTTCTCTTCCCAAAGGAAAAGCTCCATCACACAATACATGTATCCATCCCATGTTTTATGAATTAGATTGAGCATTGATATGCTCTCATACTTAGCCCTGTTGGCCTTGTTGGATCCAAGCATCACTCCAATGTTATGCAAAGGAAGAAGGAAAGGAGCTATATGGGTAGACAAAGATGTCAAAAAATATTCTCCTAAGAGTAACCACCGGATTAAGGCCCTTTTCTTCCATTTTCCATTTCCTCCATGTAAGATGGAAAAGCAAAACTCCCCCAAAAGCAACCAAAGCAACAAGAGATCTGGTTGCTTTCTCTCCTCCTCATGTGCATCATGAAGCAAAAACATATTAATGGAAATATGTAATTTCACATCAGCCAAATACAAAGAAACATCATTAATGCACATCATGAGAGCGTCATGCCAATATTTACCCAAGGCAAACATATAGACATAGGAGATGTCATGTGGTAGCCAATCTCTCTCAAGTGAAACAAAATCGAACATGCCTTCTTTTGCTGCATTTTATCATTGATACACAAGGCATGAGTAAAAAAAATGAGCTATTGAGTGGTAACCACACTCACCCAAAAGCAACCAGCACAACCATGCCTCTTTCTTCATTTCATAAGTGTTCCTCAAGGCATGGATCAAAGAAATAGGAGCCTTTGGGAAGTGAGAAGAACCTCCCAAGGGAAACCAATGTAAAGAAGCTTTCTGGCCCATGTTATAAATCTAAAAGTGGTCATGCAACCCATTTCTTATCATCCTCACCCACTCACCCCAATAGGGAAGATGAGTGATGTGTTGCATAATCATGGTATCCTCCCTTTGTAGAATACCATCTTCCCCAAACAGTTGAAGAACTTTGCACTCCATGAAATTTTGAAGTGCACCTCCAATGAGATCTCTTAATGAGACCTTCTTCTCATCCATGGCCTTCCAAAACCAATGAGGTTCTGGATCTATTGTAGGTATAAGTTTCTCTTTGAGCTGTGAGATGCTCATTGAGAAAGTGTCATCAAGAAAGGAGAAAAGGTTTCTCATATCTAGATGTCTACCATTCATCATCTTGTCCTCCATTGCTTCATGAGTGAAGATACCTTTAGAATTCTCCAAGAATAATGAGGCCTCATCATTATCACTGCTTCTAAGTGACATCGTTGTAAATTTGCAAGGTAATACATAAACTGTCTCAAAGAAAGGTACAATACTGTTCTCATAACCAGTCATTGTACAAAGGATTATGCTCATCCCTTCTTCTGAAACTCTACACTTCAGCTCAAGAGGTTGAATGTAGTTCATCCATGACAAAATGAGATATATTTTCATCTCCTCCTTGGTTATATCAAGGGTCCTCTGCGCTATGATATGTTGCTACTTCAAATCAGCACTATGTTCTAACCCTTGGTTATGCATTGGCCCTGATGGCATGTCCCCATAAGTTTCAATAAGGTTTACTCAAACAATATGTGATGAATGTGTATGCATAACTTGGATCAACTGATATGTGGGAACCTCTTGACAGAAGACAAGAGTTCCTCCAACTGGGACAATAGTGCCTCCAACTGTTGGTAAGAGTGATAACTGCTTTTCTCCAAGTGTACCAGCGCTGGAATATTCCTCCTCTTCCTCATGCATGGGACTCCATGTGTCAAGATCTCAAGACTATCTTGCAAAGATGCAATAGTCTCTTCTTCAGATGTAAGTACTTCTGCAGCTGGTGGTGAATGTAGTGACTTCTTGTTCAGAGTGACAAGATTGACATCCTCCTCCTTAGGAAATGTCTCTTTGTAGCACATCTCTGTCTTCTTCAAATCAAACTTCTTTCTCAACTTGTGAAAGAAATCTGAATATTTAGTCACCTTTGCATGCTCCATGTGACCAAACCACCGATCATTGGCTTCATCTAAAAGATGAAGTGTTGCAATTTGGATAGCCTCTTCTTCAGCTACAGGATGTAGCCTGAAAAATGTATCTAACTCTCTCCTCCAAGCCTTAACAGTGCTCGAGGAAGATCCATCAAATGTAGGCAAATAGAATCTATTATGCCTCTTTCTTCTATTGTTGCTATAGGATCCTCTTTCTTCTTTGATTTTGAAGAATTTTTGGAGAGTTAGCTTCTCCTTGAATGCTCTAGATTTTTCTTTGTACTCTTCAAGATACAGACTGAGAGTCTCATGAGTCTCAGGTTCATTCCTTCCTTCACTTCTATACCCTTCACCTTATTCAAAGAAAGTGGGAATGGTGGATCTATGAGGAGATCTAGGATTCTTCGATTTTCTTCTTTTCCGATAGGAAGTGTTGGGGCCTTTCTCATCACATCTTCTTCTTGGACTTTCTTTCTGCCTTTCCTATTTCATTTGATATACCTCCTTGGAGAGATCTTTCATAGATCTACAGAAATGAGTGGAAGAATTTTCTTCCTCCATGTTAGATCTCATCTATCTGCTTCTTCTTAGATGCAAAAGATGAAGTGTCCACAAGCTGAGCCAAAGATCATGCTTTGATACCACTGTAATATCCCAAAAGGGAGAAAGCAGTAATACTTCACACAATATAAGAACTTACAACAAGATAAATAATAAATCTTATGACAACATCAGAATTTACAGAGACGCTAAGCCATTTTATTATATTGGAGAAGAATCAGTTACACCATGTACAAAATATGAGCAGATCTAGCCAAAGAGATGGTCTAGAAGTACCCAGAAAACAAGCTAAAATAGGTACAACGTAACTGGAGAGGCTCTGCAGCAAATATTGCATTGTCCCTTCAGAAGAATATGAACATATAGTTGCAGGATAAAAAGGGAAATGCAAATCTAATCAAAACTGGAGCTCAGATGATGCCAAGATTCAAGATCTGGCCAATGTGATGGATTCCCAAGATAACCCAGGAAGGATTTTCTAGGTCTGCAACTTTGGAAAATCGCCTCCCTAGGATTTGATCCTGATCTACAGGGAAATATAGATCTGAAGCTAGATCTGAAAAATAGATGGCTGAAATATGATATCAGATCAGATATATGCTTGAAGGGCTGATCCATTCTTCAGATATATGAGCTAGAAGCTCTAGATCTAGCTTCTCAATCCTCCAATGATGATTGCAGCTGCTGCCACACAACTGCCTCTAGAAACTGCACTATGAGGGAAGAGAGGCCTTCTACTTGTTGAAAAATGATGCAATAAGCTCTAGGTTGATGGAAATATTGATGGGAATGTGAGGGGATGATCCCTCATAGGATTGCTAGCTAAACTACTAGCAACTTCCTTCCTCCTTTTAGATCTGCAAAATGAACAATGTTATTCCTAAAGGGAATAATGCTGCTAGGAGGTCAATAAATTTTGGCCTGATCCCAGATCTGAAATGAAGCTCTGGGAAGCTGATCTTTAAGCCCAAGGTGATAGGAATAATCCCTCACTAGTTCTCTAGCTGAAGTACTGAAGACAACTTCCTCCTTCCAAACTGATCTTCAGAAATCTGCAATTTCTGAATATGAGTGTTCTACAGAAAGTAGGAAAAGGAGATGGCACTTAAAGCCTGATGTATAATGAAGTACAATCCTCTTTCTATAGCTTCTCTAAGAAATAGGTGGTATTCCCGACCAGGAACAACCTGTGCTAAACAACACCTGCAATCTCTGCTAAACAACCCAAGAAAGCAGTGGAATGTAACATGACAATTCCAGATCTGAAAATATCTTACATCAAGAAATAATAAGCATGCCCTCATCCTTGCCTTCATCTTCTTTAAATAAAATTTGAGCCTTCCCAAGCCTTGGCCCTCATGTAGACTTCGCTGTCACATGTGGACAAGATCCTCCAAGTTGGACTGCACTGTTTGACCAAATCAACCATCATGTCTAGGTGCAATGTACACCTTCCATCAAGTGTGCCTTGTTGGCACAACGTCCTCCATCACTTTATCATGAATGTCCCATGATATTTGACATCTTAAAGATCTTATTTGACTTAATCATCCTCTGCTTGATCCCTTCAAGATATTAGTTGACTGTGTCAACCTCCATGATCTATCTCATCAATGAGACATATTCTCCAATTTCATTCACATTTGTAGTTTCTCAACTACCTTCTTATGTAGATCTAGGTTTAATTCATCCACATTCACACACAAAAAAATGGATATTTATTCATATTGAGGATTGTGGGTCCCTCCACCCTTTTATTTACTTAATTAATTAAGAAAATCAAGGATTCTAATATTCCAAATATGATGTGAAAATTTGGGAATATTACATAGGCCTAATCAAGGGTACTCACCACTGATATTTACCATGTATCCTGACATTCACCGGTCAAGGGATTCCTAGCTCAATCGAGGTGTTCACACCCAAGCTTTACCATGTATCCCATCATGAGATTCCTAGGCCTTGTGAATAATCCTAAGATCACCCCACTCATCTTTGAGTTCATCTGAAAATCTAGATCAACCAAACGCAAGAGAACCCACTACACCATGGCTATCCGTAAATGGAAAGGCAAGGTAGAAGAACACTATGAAACCCATAAAAACCCATACCAATGACAACAAGAGAACCAAGAACACACATGAATAAACATGCATGCCAAATATAGCAAGGATATCATACATGAAAATCAATACTTTCAAGTAAAACCGTTGTAGTTGCTTGATCCTTCTCTTCCTTTCTTGATCTTTGCTTCCTCTTTTCCTTTCTTGATCCAAAGATTAAATGCTCCAAGAAAAATCTAAGTTTTCAAGAGTGAGAGAGAGAGAGAATGGAGAGAGAGCTCTAAAACTAAACTAATAAAAATCCATGGACTGATCCTCATAATCATTTTTATTACTGTGGCCTATATTTTCTTCATTTTCCATTAATTTTCGTTCATTTTCCTCCTCAGATGCAACCTGTGACCTTTCACCTTCATTTTCTCCCAATTTCCATTCTTTTCATAAATAAAATGCCAAGTAATGCCACTTTCCTTTCCAAATCATTTTCCATTTCCTTTTCCAATTTCCTTAGCCATAATAACCAAAATGCACACCCAAAATAGGATGTTTTTCCAAACATTCAGCTTGGAATAAGTTACCCATAACCGTGGTTATTATTTTTCCTTTATTAACTTTTATTACATGGAATTTTCATCAAGGTTGTTACAGAATCCTCCCCCTTGGGGGAACACCGTCCTCGGTGTTCAATGATACCTACAACAAAAAATACTATTGAAATCAAAACATAATGCCCATGGAAATTTATAACTTAGCTCATTTCAGTATTTGCAATGATCAAATTGCTAAGAAGTAAACCAACATGAAATCCATAAAAAACCAACATTACATCCATAACAATATGACAACCAAAATGACATGACACCATACCGCTTATTGGAGCTTTATAACACAACTCATGGCTGTATTGACATCCATATACATATATACATATACCGAAACATCACTAAGGGAATTATCTCAACGAAAGAATAGATAAGGATGCATAACCATCATCTGATCCACAATCTAGATGTAGATTCATGCCCAAAGTGCTTCAACTACAGTTTAACTTGTACCAAAACATATACCAAGGGAATTCTCGCAACCAAATAATAAATAAGGGTACATAACCTGCATCTGATCCACCATCTCTCATGTAGCTTCATCAGGCCCAAAGAGCTTCCAATGTGCTTTAACTTGCTCGATTGCTCGGTTCTGGATCATGAGAATATTTCTCTACACTATATATTGTGGTTCTGACTAGAATTCTCCTTTTGGATCCAACTACAATACAAACCGCTCAATCACATGATCAACATATTTAACATAATTTTTAAGCAATGGCACATGGAAAACTTCATGGACTTTCACTATCAGAGGCAGTGCAAGTTGATAGGCTACTGGTCCAATATTTTCAATAATATTGAAGGGTACACAAAACCAAGGTGCCATCTTGGCACATGATCCAATCTGCAAGGAGATCTTCTTGGTCTTGACACACAAGTATACTTATTCCCCAACCACAAAATCCTTAAATAACCTATTCTAGTTTGAATACATTTTCTTCCTTTCCTGTGATGCCTTTAGATTCTTATTTATTACCTGCATTTCCTATTCCGTTTCTAGCAACATGTCTGGTCCAATTGATACCATATTCACTATATCACTCCAACTAATGGGAGTATTACAACTCCACCCATACAATGCCTCAAATAGACTCATCCTTAGTGACTCCTAGTAAAAATTATTTTAAGCGAACTCAACCAACACAAGTTAATCCTCCCATATCCTCTGTGGATTCATCACATACATCCTCAACATGTCCTCCAATATCTTATTGACCCTCTCTATTTTTCCATGTGTATGCGGGTGATAAATTGTACTAAAGGCAAAATTTGTACCTAAAACTGCAAACAAATCATTCCAAAAATTGAAGGTGAACTTTGCATTCATGTCTGACACAATATTATTCAGAACACCATGCAATCTGAACACATATTTGAAACACATGTGCCACATCACTAGTTGTATACGTAGTCTTCACTGGAATGAAGTGTGCTACCTTAGTCAACCTTTCTACCACAACCATGAGGGAATCATGTTGTCTAGATGTCCTAGAAAAAACTGTAATTGAATCCATGTAAATGACCTCCCATTTCTACTCTGGAATCACAACAAGATGTAGCAATCCACCTGTATGTTTACACTCTGCCTTTACCTTCTGACAGTCCAAACATCTGCCACATCCTTTTTCAGATTCGGCTAATAGTAAAATTTATTCACTATTGTCGATGTATTATGGTATCCTAGATGACTTGAATATGGTTTCGCATGAAACTCTCACAAGATAATATTCTTGAGATCAATGTTGTCTGGCACATATATCTTCTCCATAAATATGATCAACCCATTTGCTGAGAGATGATAGTCCACATCCTGTGCAGTTGTACCTGCAATTGTACCTATATTTGTACTTGCACCTATACTCTGTTGTAACCTATGCATAAGCTCTCTATACCTGTCATTCTGCTGACCTACCTGTAAGATACAATCTTGTAAATATATCCCATAAGAAATCATAGCTGCTATATGATTCATATGCATTTGCCTACTAAAAGCATCCGAAACCTTGTTCTCTTTCCCTTGATGTACCTAATCTCAAATTCAAACTCACTAATTGTGGCCAACCATCTAGCTTTCCTGACATTCATATTCGGCTGATCAAAAAATTATCTCAACCCACTATGATCACTCATCAATACAAACCTGCATCCCAAAAGATAGTGCCTCCACATCTTCAACGCATTAATGACCGCTGCTAACTCAATATCATGTGTTGGATAGTTCTTCTCATTCTCATTAAGTTTCTATGACTCATATCATACTACCTGTCCTTCCTACATAATAAATCCACAAATACCTCTCTTGTAAATATATTTACATACTACAAAATCTTTGTCCAAACATGAAATATTTAACACTGGAGAATTTATCAACAACTGCTTCAACTGTTCAAAACTTGTTGCACATTCCTCTATCCATTAAAATTTCTTACCTTTCCTCTATAGTGACGTGATAGGATATGTGATGCATTAGATCAAGTTCCTGATGAAGCTCCTATAGTAACTTGTGAGCCCCATGAATGATCTTACCTCATCAAAATTTCTAGGAGCTTCCCACTCCATGATATGTCTTATCTTCTTTGGATCTACTTTTATGCCATCCTTGGAGACCACATGCCCCAAGTAATGTACCTCTGTCTGAAATAAACTTCATTTACTAATATTAGCATACAATTGATGCTCTCTTAGCAATATCAACACTGCTACTAAATGATCCACATGTTCTTTCTCATTCTTATAATATATCAAGATATCATCAATGAATACAATAGAAAACTTGTCAAGATAATGACGCAACACAATATTCATCAAGAACATAAAGGTCAAACCAAATAGAACTACAAAAAAAATGGAGAATTTTTCAAACCAAATGGAACTACAACAAAATCATGATTCCCATACATGGTCTGGATATATGTCTTGTAAATATCCTCTTCCTTGATGCGTACCTTATGATATCTAGATCTCAAATCAATATTTGAGAACACTACTGCTCCCTTGATTTGATCAAATAAATCATCAAACCTTGGCCAATGATACTTGTTCTTGATGGTTACCTTGTTCATCTTCCTGTAATCAATGCATAACCTGAGAATACCATCCTTCTTCTTCACAAAAAATACCGATTCACCTCGCGGTGATACTGTTGGCCTAATGTATCTCTTTTCAAGCATTTCCTTCAACTTCAACTTCAACTCTTCTAACTCTAGAGTTTTCATTTTGTACATTGCCTTTGATGCTGGTGTTACTTTTAGTACTAACTCAATGGAAAATCCACTCTCTATGAGGTGGAAACTCTGAGATCTCTGCTAGAAACACATCTTGAAACTACTATAAGATCGATTAACTACTCAATATCTCGACACCCTCATCCTTGTTACCTTTATTACTAGAAATGTGCATTGCAAATAAAACACACCCTTTTCTGCAACTGGGCTTTTCCTGCATAGCTGTCACCATCCTAGCTGATGTTGCTTTATTATTACCCTGCAAGACTCTTTGTTCCCCATTGTCATCCAAATACTCAATAGCTTTGTCATAACAATCCACTTTGGTCCTATGAAGATATAGGCAGTCCCTATCCAAAAGCATACTATATGAATGAAAGGGTAATACATTCATATGTGTTGATGTAGGCATAACATTCAACTCAAATGCACAAGCTTTTACCCAATGATGAACTTTCTTCTTTTTACCCGTAGACAACTGCAATAACCAAGATTCTACATGCACTTATTTATTCAAACCATGTGTATCCACCAAGTGAGGGTTAACATAACTATAATTAGATCCAAGATCAATAAAAATAGAAACCACTTGATCACAAATCTTACCATCCATCTCAATGATAGATTCTTGATGATCTTCCTGCCTATTATCCAACACTGCATAGATACGAGGAAAGCTCTGCCCAACATCCCTAATAGTCTGTGCCTCCTGTGCATTATAGATCTGAGTCCTACCACCCTGATACTGTGGACAATATCTCTTGAGACTATCCTTACCACATATCCAACATTATAACCCATGTCTCTATCTAGATACGCTGAACTTCTTGTAAGGTGCAACATTTTCTTTCTCTTCTTCATTCTGAGGTCTTGTTCGTTTCAGTTTTCATTTACCTTTACCTTTATCTTTCCCTTTCCATCCTTGCTGAGATTCTATATTACTCTTTGAATTTTCATAACAATGCTTTAATTTCCCAATAACTTCCTCAAGTGACCGAGGCTCATCATACTCAATCCAATCATTAGGGGAATTTTGAGGTCTAAAATGGACCTCCTATGGAAATTATAAAATAATAATGGAAATAATAAAATAAGATTATATTACATCATCTAATTTTAGAGGGAAACAATAAAAAACAATTTTTCAACTTATCTCCGTATGGATGTACTCAAATTTTGAGTGGAAACACTGGTTGGATGCATAATTTGATTCCTCATCTAAGGAGTACCCATGTTGCATACTTTCGATGGACCCTGGTACACAAAAAATTATAAATACATCAAAAACGAGTTTGAAATCACATTTTTTCATGTATTTCTCATTTTTCATGCATCAAGGTCCATCAAAATTGTGCAAAATGGGCACACCTTGGATGACAAATTAATTTTTTCATCCAACGAGTACTGTCACTCGAAATTTGAGTAAAACCTTAGAGAGAGAAGTTGAAAATACAAGTTGAAAAAGTAATTTTATTATTTTTATTATTTTTACCTTTTCACTGCAAAAATGGTGAATCATTCCCCATGGTTGACATCATCATCTTGAATCCTATTGGTTCTTATACAACTTGTTTTGGTTGTACATTTTTCTTAGGAGGCCCATTTTATACCTCGAAATTCCCCTAATGCTCTAGATGCTAATGGAAATCCATTCACAAACCTATGAATTTTATTCTTTTCATCCTTAAGATATGGTACATACCTCAATAGCTCCAAGAACTTAGTCGTATACTCTTCATTTTTCATAGATCCCATCTTAAGCTCATAGAATTCATTGGATTTTCTATTGTAGTACCTTTTTGACAAGCACTTCTTTTTGAGGAACCTCTTGAATTTATTCCAACTCAACTCTTCTATCCTGATGTATATGACCTGCTTCACATCTTCCCACTAGATATCTACTTTACCTTTCAGGCTGAAGATAGCTACTTCATTCTTCATATTATCTGCATAATTATGCAACTCAAAGAATTTCTTTAGCCCAAGTAACTAAGCCTTTGCATCTTCCAGCTTATTCAAATATCCATCGAAGGTAGGTGTCTTAGCTTTTTTAAACTCATATAACAAGTATCCATTGTCACTCCTCATGTAAGGGTGATAACGATGACGATCATAGTGTCTGTCAGAACTAGAACTAGAATAGTACCTATTTCCATCACCTCTCCTATCTAGAGTATCCAAGAATCTAACATCTATGATCATGTCATCTCTATCTAAACCATGACCACCATGAGACCTACTATGTAATATCCCAAATTAGGGAAAATTAGCAATGATGGGAATATCTTATAATATCCCAAAATTGGAGATACAACAATACATGAACACAATAATGAAAGAGCAGTGATATATCAACACATATTATGTAAGAAGATCCAAATAGCCATCATATTAAGATCATAGCAGAAAATTCATACAATACCTTGAGGAAACAATCACTCAAGCTACGCAATACAAGCCTCAAGAAACGTGTACATGGAAAAATGAAGATCACTGCTACACAGAAAATGCCCAAGGCTATGAAAATGTAGTTTTATTAGAGGAGCTACTGTCAGGAAGTTTCAATACAAAAATATGGAAATATAGAGCTCAGACAATGTTGGGAGTGAAGATCTACGCTCCCAAACACAATTCCAAGACAATCACAGAAGGATTTCTTGAAATATGCAAAATGCAAAAATGCCGGAGTTGCAGTCCAAAGAATGAGTAGCAGTTGCAACTCAAGAACTAGATGGAGATGGCTGAAGATGATGCACAAGATGAAAAAACCTCATCCAATGGATCTTCCAAGTGAAAGGATGATCCTAACACTGAAGATCTCACCCTCCAAATAATCACTACAACCCTCACTACAAATGCTCACTAAAAATAACACAGTCACTGAGGGATACTGCACTATAGGTGCAAGGAAATGGGTTGGCCAAGTGCCAAGATCTTAAATATGCTCCAAGGGCTTCCTAACTGATCTCCCAAAAGAAAGAAAGCTTCCTCCTCTGAAAAATAAGCTCAGGAAGTGGTGTTGAGAAACCTCCACTGCAACACCCTGCAACACAACCCAGCTCTAAACAGAAACTGCATTGTTGCTGAAGGAGGTAGCTTGGCCTCAAGCTTGGATGTGGGGAAATGAATTAAAAGATCCCTTAAGAGGCCTCTCTTGAAAGGAGAATGAATTCCTAAACAGGAATGCCTTGTGCTAAGTAGCACAACACCTCTGCTAAACAACAAGAGAATGAAAAATAGTCATACAAACCATACAATCAATAATCAATAACATGAGTTAATATGGATTCCTTGCCCTCATTTTATACAAATGGAAGCCCTATATCCTTGGGTCACACTCATTAGGGTTTCCTCCACCAAGTAATATTCCTCGCACTATCTCTGTGCTATCTCCCAAGATGATCTCCACCTCCTATCCCAGTGCTATTGACTTGGTCAAACTTGACCTTGTCCACATGAAAATGTCCTCTTTCACACACGAAGGTGTGAAATCTAGCTCTTATGATGATCCCTTTTCACACTATGAGGGATTTTATTCATATTTCTGAAATGTATGGGCCTCCTTACCCATTTATTCATCGCCTAAGTGAAATCAACAAAAATCAATATTCCAATTAGTTGAATGCTAATTTTGAAATATTACATACTACCATATGCCCCATTAGTCCCATACTCCTATCCATAGTTGATCCATAGTGATGCTCATCTCTGCAATTCTGACAAAATCTGAATAATTACTTCATTGAATTCTGTTTGTTTCTCTCATGCCTGCGTGATTTTGTCACTATCTGCTTTGCAAATCCTTATTTATTCCTTCAAAATTCTTAATGTGTCTGCTAATTCAAAAGAGTTCCCAACACCATGTCGATCATCTGATTCATAAGGAGAATATATGTAGTCTACCATCTTTCTAGTCATATTTGATCCCTTCCTGCAAGACATACTATGTCATCTAAACCAAATCATAAACAAACCAACACACCTTAGTATAATTTGAGGAGGATATATCATCTGCATATAGATATCATCCTAACCATAGTCCAATCATCAATGCATGACCATACCAACCACACATCATGACCTCATGCATGAAAAATACAATCATATCACTTTATTCATAAAAAACATATAAACGATGGATAACCAATCATACACACATGACGACATATTCCACAACAACCCAATCGAATATAACATGAGGACACCACTACAACCATGACCACCACCATGCATATGAAAAAATAATATGGACCACAAGTATAAGGAAAACATATGTAACTGACATGAATTCATGACCAACACACCACCCATCTATTCTAAGGGGTGAACCATTCTCTGGTACCACTCTGTGGTATTATATATCACACAAGGAGGAAGGAAACCAGACACCATCCAAAGAGAATGAAACCATGCTCTAACACCATTCTGTCATATCAGATATCACACAAGGAGGAAATAAACCACACACCACCCAAAGAGAATGAAACCATGCTCTCATACCATTATGTAACACCCTCCTCCCACATTTACCCAAGTTAATTGGTCCACTGGGGTCAACATGTGACGATAGGCTACTATGATTTGATTTAACACCCCATGTACAATTAAGGAAGTGGAAACAAAAAACATAATCAATTTAACCTTATACACATCCTATAGAACCTCTAGAAGCTAACGCACCCTTCCAGGTGACCAACCACTGAGTCAACTTAACATTTCAAGAGATTAAACTCCTAGTCGTTTGCTTTCCAAGGAATGCATGCGACTGAGAGCCTAGTCACTCCTATGAGCCTTCTTGAGTGCGACTATAGAATTTTTTTTTAGTTCTATGCCAACTATTGTGATATTTAAGGCTTAGTTCCTTAGCTAGGACCCAATCATTGCCCATAACTTCATGGAATTTACAAAAATAAAAAGTCTCATAGAGATAATGATGCGAATGAAAATTCTTGAACAAAGAATTGCCTAGACCCATACTAGCCATGACAGGAATTTCATCAAACATGTCACAAATATGCGCTCTATTGGCCATAATAACAAATATGAGCATAGGGGTCTCATACTTATTTGAGAATTGCTAAGAAGCATCGATGCCTTATCACATTCGATGAATTATCATCTATTAGGTCATATATTCATTGATCATTCATTTACAAATCAAAACATGATGGGAACCATACACTTTCACTATCATAAAACACATTCATAAGGATAAATCAGCCATAAACGTCGCATATAAACCAATATATTTACACATAAAATTCCAAGGAAAAGAACTTTTATTGATGAATGAAAATCCAACCTGGTATCAGACTACCACGTTCCACCTGACCATAGATTGGTTGAGCAAAATATCTCTTCATCCAATCACCCCCATGCCATATTCCAAGCATGAATTTGGAAATAAAAACCAAACAAATAAACCAGGGATTCTAGAGGCTAAACCACCTCACCCTCATCAATATAACCAAGCTTTATCGCAATCCTCTCTGGATCACTAGGCCATAAACAAGCATGAATGCCACCACATCTCTCCACCTAAACCGTGAGGAAATTTCCCATATCAACCTCTTGAATTTACCATATATCCTGCCATTACCAGGCATGGGATTCTTAGGCCTACGAGGTATCTACCCTTTGGGATTTACCATGGATCCTGACCCGAGATTCTTAGGCCCAATCAAGGGTATTGACCATTGATATTTACTGTGTATCTCGCCATTCACTGGTGAAGGGATTCCTAGGATCAATTAAGGTGTTCACATCCAATATTTACCATGTATCCTGTTATCACTCCACCCGATTCCTAAGGTTGAGGAAGGAATCCCAACAGAGGTAACCACAAACCAAGATTTTTACTTGACAGCTAGCCCTATCATGCCGGAGAGGTTTCTCTCCAAAAAGGTTCACAACCAGGAGGGCTGGAGAAATCAGGGTTTTTAGGCTAGATAATGAGTACAAGGGGTTGTTTTGATTTTTGGTTTGGTTGGGTAAATCAATAGATAATGAAAATAGATCAAGGAAAGGCTAGGTCAGGGCAAGAGGCAAAAATGGTTGCAGGGATGAATGGGGCAAGGTAGGTACAATGTAAATCACTTGAGGCAAATGGTTATGGGATGTTTCAGAAAATGTAAGAAGGCTGAGGGAAGCATAGAACATAAATTTCTCTTAGACAAAAGACGTGAAACAAATTATGACCAGTTATCCAAAATAGAGCATGACTAGCATGAATTCTGAATCTCACACTTATAAAATATCATATCATAGAAATCGAAAAGAAATGAACAATACATTCACACATATGTAACTAAAGAGGAAACAATGGGGGACATTTAATACCACAAGTAACCCATAAATATAGCTCCAACTCCTCTTGTATTAATGGCCAAAAATGAATACAAATTCCTCTTGATCCACAAAGCAAAATGAAACTGATTCCAACCTTTGACTCTTGTGAAGATCTGAGCTAAATAGACCTCAAAACCACCTCCACTCATCCATAGGGGTCGAATTTGAGATGAGGGATATATTACATAAAAATATGAATTGATAGCTAGAGTGTAGGATGAGAAAAGTGACTCATTCCTATCTCTAATAAACTGATTCATTACACCTCAAATGGTTGATTTACCTAATGTATTTATCCTAGGTAAAAGTAAAAAAACTATATTTAAATTCATCTTGACCATTTACATAAGTAAATTCCTCATTTATTAAAGTAAATTCAAACTGGAGTGAAACTTCAAAAATTTCTAAAGACTATCTAAAATACATTTTTCTTGTGAAACGCGCAACGTCTAGGCAGAAATATTGACCTCTGTTCAAAACTAATTTTGAGTGCCTTCCCGGTGTCCAAATAAGCTCCATGATATCTCATTGGAAATCCCTTTGAGTCTATTTTCCAAAAATACATCCATTTGTCAAAATGGTGCTCATTTTCCCTATCAAAAACCTTTTCTCCCAAGACTGGTAAACATGCAGCGACCAAGCAGATTTAGAGGCAGAAATATGAAATTTTGATGGTTTTTTGAGCTTTTGATTGACCATTTCTCCTCCAAAAACTCCAAATATTTCTAGGGTTGATGTCCTCATCAATACAAACCTACTGGTAGTGGCCATTTGTCATTTGGATGCCCCAAAAAAAAAATCGTAGCGTCCAGGTCGCTACGTGTTTAGGAAAATTTCTGTGTGCAAAAATACTCAAAGACACATAATTTCATAGAATGCAATTTTTTTCCAAAAATTTTCAAAATTGTGAGGGTAATTGATCATTTAATGTTTGAATCATGAAGTGACACCTCTGCAAGTATTTCCAACTTCTCTTTCTTCTCTTGCTTGGTCAAAGCTTGAATTTTTCATGGGTTGGTTTGAGCTTGGCCCTTGCAATTTTGTTCCTCATGGAACAATGTTTTTCCATCTTTATCTGAATGTCATTATCATTTTGAGCCTTTTCCAAGAGCTGTTCCAAGTGTTGGTTGACCCTCTCAAGCCATGCTTATTTGTTTTCATTAATCTCTAGGGCAAGTTGTTCATTTCGGGTACGCTGGTCTACTAGCTTAGCTTCCCTTTGTCTCTTTGGGGCTAGAGCTATTTTCAAACCTCTAGTCCTAGGTATATTTCTTGGAGGCTGATCCTCATCATCATCAATTGTGTCCAAGTCTACAAGTTCAAAATTTGCCTCTTTCTCATGGAGGCCTTCCTCTTCATGTATGTCCACCTCTGCCATATTTTCCTTGTCATTATGTGCCTGCTTTTTTTTGGTGAATAAGGTAGGGCCCCTCCCATAATCTATGGGGTAAACACCTGCCTATGAAATCTCTGATAGGAATGTGACAATGTGCCCAAATGAACCCTCTTAGGCTTGCTAATTTCACCTATGCTAGGTTTCCATGATGTATTTGGTGTCAAAAACCCTAGGGATGATGGAATGAAATGAAGGAATCTGAAGTGAATGGAGGTGTTGGGGATATGGAGGGGAGCCTAGGCAAGTGAAACCATAGGCTTAGGGTTATAAGGGTCAGGTATGAGATTTTTTAGGGAATGGGGATAGGGAATTGGGTGAATGTTTTTAGGAATGTGAGGGAGAGTTTATCAAAGTTTAGGGATTAGCTTTAGGATGTGAATTAGGTTTTATTAAACACTAGCTTTTCTTACTTAAGAAATAGGTTTGAATTTAATTGAAGCGCAATAATACATAAAGGTGATGAGAATTTTGTTACTTACTGGAAATAGAAGCTTTGAAGACTAATTGTGTAAAGATTTGGCATCAATTGGTGGAGTGGCAGGTTGACAAAGGCTTTTTGGAGCTTTATGGGTGAGCGCATAGTGACCCTCTTGAATGCGCAGCACCGTTGAAAATTGCACTGATAATTTTCCCAAACACATGGCATACTAGTTAAATGCGCAACGTCTAGGCTAAACATGCAGCAACCCTGTTTTTTCACAACTTCACTCTGAAACATGCAGCGCCAGTGCAACACCATTTTGAATACCACATTTGGAGGCCTTCCCGGTGTCAAAATTGGGCCTAGGATAACTCATTTGGAATATTATCTTGTATAATTTCCAAATATATCTTTTTTTTATGATTGGAGTTGATTTTCTTTGTCAAAAGTTGATTTTCCTAAGATTGGTCAAAAAGTGTTGAATGAGGGTGAAGAAATGCAGAGTGCTGTTGCAGACAACGTTTGGAGGCCTTCCTCATCTCCAAATTGAGCTCATGATATCTCTTTGGAAAGCTATATTTGTATAGTTATCATTTGAATTATCAAGCAAGTGATTTGGACACTCAAGCTATGATAAAACTTGATTTTCCCAAGATCACTTCAGAAGTGCAGCAACTCTCCTGTGGCACCTGTGTTTTTGACATTTCTCTAAAACCATGACACCTATGTAAAATATGAAGGAATTTTTTTTTCCTTGACCTATTATGGACAAAAATCTCTCCCACGTTTGTCAAATTCATCTTTGTTTTGTCATAAATAGAGTTTGAAGAAAAATCAACCCTACGAGTGGCAAATGACTTGAATCTTATAATGACTTCTCAAAAAATGATGGAGACATGATGTTTATGAGCTAAAATGACCTCATACTTAATTATATAGCCTACCGTATGCCTCCTCTACTCAAATGTATCGTTTCCATAGCAAACCCTAGCTCAATGGGAGAGGAAATTAGGGTTTAGTGCTTATGAACAATGATGACTTGGGCACCCTTGGGAAAAATGGTTAAAAAATGAAGAGAGGTCAATGATAATGAAGGATATGAGGTGAAAGAAAGTTAAAATAAGGCGATATGGGTGGGATGCAAATACCAGTGCTAACATATCCTATCTTGGGATTCCTAGGCCTTGTGAATAATCCTAAGACCATCCCACTCAACTTCGAGTCCATCCGATAATCCAACTCAACCAAATACAAGAGAACCCACCACACCATGACTATTATAAAATGGAAAGTTAAGGCTAAAGAACACTGGAACACCTGGAAAAGCCCATGCCAATGATAGCAAGAGAACCAAGAACACACATGCATAACCATGCATGCCAAATCTAGCAAGGAAAACATACATGCAAATCGATACTTGCAAGTAAAACCATTGTCAATTAGTGATCCTAATATTCCTTGCTTGATATTTTATTTCTATTTTCTTTCTTTTTATTTCTTGATCCAAAGTTGAAAGAAACTCTCAGTGTCCAAGAGTGTGTGAGAGTGAATAGAGATAGATCTATAAATATGAACTGACAAAATGTTGGACTGGAAAAAAGACATGAACTGATCCTCAGAAGCCTTTTTACTAATGTGGCCTCTATTTTCTTCATTTTCCATTATTTTTCCTTCATTTTCCTCCTCACATGCAATCAGTGACCTTTCACTTTCATTTTCTCATAATTTCCATTATTTTCATAAATAAAATGCCAATTAATGCCACTTGCCTTTCCAAAGCCTTTTCCATTCCCTTTTTATTTTTCCTTAGCCATAATAACCAAAATTAACACCCACACTAGGATGTTTTTCACAACATTCATCTTGGAATAAGTTTCCCATAACCGTGGTTATTATTTTGTCTTTATTAACTTTTATTACATGGAATATTTAGTAGTGCTATTACAATGGTCTGATTTCACATTTATTTGGCCATCCTATATTTTCCTCACACTTGCTATCTTTTTTATTTCCCATAGTATTTAAATAGATATAATTTAGAAACATCACAAATGTTTATAGATCCATAAATCAGTTTTTTTGTAAATCCTAAAATCACTCCATAAATCAGCCATAAATCGCTCCATAAATCACCCATAAATCACTCCATAAATTTGATTTTTCTAAATCTTAAAATCACTCAATCTATCCCTAGAATCTCTTATGCTTTACAAGGAAGATTTTATTTTAACATATTAACAAAACATTACCTATCCAAACAACTTCTGGACTCATGGCTTATTCACTAAGGTTTCCTAGAATAAGTAACTCAATATATTATTTACATAGAAGAATATGAATTCCTCTCAAAATGTCAATACCTCCTTTTGGAACTTTGTCCTCTATGTTGAGATTGCAACAAGATGATGAGCTTAGTGGAAAGAAGTTGCCTTCTCTAAGTGGGCCCACGGGCTATTTTTGGTGCAAAGTCTATTTTTAGACTATGTCTATTTGTAGACATGTCGATCATATTCTATGAGTTGCAGGATGCTATTTGTGGATGGTTGGTGAAGTTGGAAAAATAGATGGACTTCTATTTTTAGACATATTGGGAAGAATATATTTTTAGATTGCCAGTCTAAAAATAGATATGTCAAATATTATTAGCTCTTAATAATATTTGGACTCTAAACATTATCTTATTCTCTTGGAGCACTTCAGTTAAGTACACAGATGTGGCACAGGAGCTGACAGAAGGAATTACGCTATTACTGAGGGTCAAGTGGAGCTATTGCATGGAGACTTCAGTTAGAACTCATGTGAGAAAGTTTGGTGGAGTTGATTGAGGAAGTTAATGGAGTTGTGTTCAGTTTAACTGAGTTAAACATAGTTGAGCTAGTTGTATCTAGTCTAACTGATTGATACACTAGTGAGAGTGGTGTGAATTAAATATTAATTAATTCACTAATTATTAACTCATTAATCAACTAAATAATACATCAGTTAACTACAGTGCATGGACAGTTTCAGTGGAGACCAGTGAAGAGGTAGGTGAAAGAGCAGTGTGACTATAGTGTTGCATGATTTGCAACAACTAGTGATTGGAGATGCCAATGAGGATTGTGTGAGAAAGGATGGACCAATTCAAGTTCATTCAGAGCCATTATTCAGAAGTGATTGTGCAGTAGAGGTAGGATATCAGGTGGCAAAGATTGGAGCATGTGATTTGCTATATCGGGCTTGATTAGTGTGTAGAAATTGGAGATTGTACTGAGAGCTTGTGAGGAGCTTTGTATGATGATTGTTACATGATATATATGGAATATAATATACAAATAGTTGGGGGTTTTTAGATTTAAGCTTTCCCATAAAATATTGTGTTCATATGTGTGATTGTTTATGGTTTTAATGTGCGCATGCAATTGTTTTTATTTCCGCAATTAATGATCAATGGTAGAAGAGATTCTGTATTGTGCATGAAGCTAAAATAGTGTGTGATCAGGAGAATCTCGGTGTATAACATATCAGTTATCAAATTTCTACATGGTATCAGAGGGATATTGATCATTGGAGAAATTGCAAAACATTGAAGCGATTGAGTTTTGAGCTGGTGGAATTCGAATTTGCAGCAATTTTTTCTTGGTGTCAAAGTTGAGATGTCTTTCAATAGATTGTGATTGGAGTATGCCCTTGAGGGAAGCTTGAATTATATTTCATGGAAGGATAGGATGGAGGAAATGCTAGATGAAAATGGGTTGAAGGAGTTCATAGATGCAGAAATTCCAAAACCTGCTTCTAGCGATGCTGCCACACTTGACGCATGGAAAAAGAAGACAACAAAGTGTCGAAGGATTCTGTTGGAAGGTGTGAAGGATAACATAGTGTCTAGCCTTCATGGTAAAGCTTCTCCATTCTTGATGTGGAAAGCTTTGACAGATTTATTTCAAAGCAAGAGCGACCCGAGGAAGTTGGCACTCAAGGATAAACTTAGGAACATAAAAATGGAGAAAGGAGATAGTATGCCCAAGTACCTCACGAAGTTCATCCAATGAAGGGATGAGATGGGAAGTGTGGGGGTTACTGTTGATGACGAGAACTTGGTGAACTTGGCTCTCCTTGGGCTTCCGAAGAGTTTTCATTCCTATCAGGACTTTGTCAATGTTTAGGAGAAATTGCTAGGATGGGAGCGACTTTGGTCGGATCTTGTGCAAGAGGAGATAAGGCAGAGTACCAGGGATGGATCTTCATCAAAGAACTCAGATGAAGAAAATTGTGCTTTGGCTGCCAAAGCAAGGAAGGGGAAGAGCAAGAATAATGCTTCTCATTCCGGTGTGAAAGGAAAAAGCCAGGGGACATGTCCAAGGTGAAGTGCTTTCTTTCTCTTGCTACGGACATTACACCACTAATTGTCCTGAAGAAGAAAAATAAAGAGAACTGGATGTCACATTTGGAGAGGCATAACCTCACGAGTTTGAAACTAGATTTTGCTGATTGCATGTGGTTTCAAGTGTGATGGGATCGGTGTGGTTTCTTGACAGTGGTGCATCTTTCCAGATGACTAGAGACAAATATTTGTTTACTGATCTGGATGAGAAAGATCTTGGAGTGCACATCGAGATGGGCGATGATGGTAGATACAGTTCGACTAGTATCGGTACCATTTCCTTTGAGAGGGAGTCTAGTAAACCCGTCATATTGAAGGAAGTGATGCATGTTCCAGGATTGAAGAAGAATCTTATCTCTATGGTGATGTTAGAAGACAAGGGATATGATGTTGTCTTTAGCGAGGGAAAGGCTTTCCTGCGTAGTAAGGAAACTGGTGAAACCCGAAGGATAGGGGTTCGAGTTAAGAACCTTTATCAGTTGTAGGTAGATGGCTACACAGCAATGGAAGGAAAGGCAGAAGGAGTGGTGAGTCAGGATGAGGGCGAGCTATTATGGCCTGGGGAATTGGGCTTGCCTCACCATGATGCTTGAATTTTGTGATTTCTTAGAGCTTCCCAAAGGAACACTTGCACAGTCAGATCAGTGTAAGGGATGTACTTTGAGAAAATTTGTGAAAGCCACCTTTCACAAGAAGGATAGTCGCGCCACGACAATCCTTGAGAGAATTCACATAGACGTGTGTCAACCTTTCTTAGTAGCTTCGACAGCAAAGCACAGGTACTATGTGATATTTGTTCATGATTTTTCTCGTAAGTGATGGATCTTCTTCATGCAAAAGAAGAGCGAGACATACTCAAAGTTATGTGAGTTCAAGGCACTGGTTGAGAAAGAATTAGGGAAGTAGGGGAAGGCTCTTAGGAGCAACAATGGTGGTGAATTCATCTCTGGAGAATTCAAGGAATTTTGCAGTGCAGAAGATTACAACTTTCTACTCATAGCACCTCATAACCACAACGGAATGGGGTTTCGGCCAAAACGGGGGAAACGATCGTGGAGTCTTTGCCCACGAGCGATCTTTGCATGATCGGGGCCTTCCCATACACTTATGGTGAGGCATGCAATAATTTGGTTTATGTGCAAAATCGTTGTCCTCGTAGAGTACTTGGCATGAGTACACCCGAAGAGGCGTTTTCTGGTAAGAAGCCTGATATTTCTCATTTGAAGATTTTTGGCTCACCTGTTTACATTCATGTGATGAAGGATGCTAGGAAGAAGATGGAGCCAACCGTATAGGTTGGGATATTTGTGGGGTATAGAGAAAGACCCCACAATTATCGTGTGTATTTTCCAGACAGTCAGATGACTGTTGTGCGACAGGATATCAAATTTCATGAGGAGAAAGCCATGAAGTTGTCGCTTGAGAGGGAGCTACACTTGCATGCAGAGGAGGAGCTACTTGTTCCTAAAGATGAGCCTCAGGATGTGGATCAGCCACAAGAGGAGGTTCATGGAGTGGAAGAAACCACTCATGCAGTGACAAACATCGAAACGAAGCACCTACAGTTGAACGGCGGCAAGATGCAGAGAAGGTTGTAGGAGCACCTACATCACAGCGCAGACAAAGATAGTCACCTGACCGGTATACTAGATACATGGCTCTTATGAGAAAGTGTATCATGACAGATCCATCCTCTTTCGAAGAAGTTGTGGAGGATCCCGCATGGGTAGATGCCATGGTGGAAGAGTATGATTCGATTGTCAGAAACAGTGCATGGGAGATTGTCCCAAGGCTAGAAGGGAAATCAATGGTGGGTTAGAGATGGATCTACAAAGTGAAGCAAGTAGCTGACTGGAATGTGGAGAAGTACAAGGAAATATTTGTTGCCTGAGGCTTCTCATAGATTGAGGGGATCGATTATAAGGAAACCTTTGCACCTGTCACAAGGTATTCTTCCATACAGACGATTCTTGCTCTCTCAGCGCAGATGGGGTGGCACATTCATTAGATGGATGTGAAGACTGTGTTCCTTAATGGATTGATTGAGGAGGAGGTGTACATAGAGCAGCCTGAAGGTTTCGAGATCTTCAGCAGCGAGTCGCATGTGTGTCGGCTCAAGAGAGCATTGTATGGGTTGAAACAAGCACCTCATGCTTGGTACACATAGATAGACAGTTATTTCGCTGGACTTGGATTCTCCAAGAGTGGTGCGGATCCTAACCTATACTAGATTGTGGTGGAGTGTAAGTTGCTAATCATTGTACTTTATGTAGATGATTTGATTTTGACAGGTGATGAGCTGTTGATACTCTCATGCAAGGCTAATCTTGCAAAAGAGTTTGAGATGAAGGACTTGGGCCTCCTTCATTATTTTGTGGGATTGGAAATTTGGTAGCGCAGTGATGGACTATTTGTGTCTCAAGGCAAGTATGCCCAGGAGATACTGGAGAAGCTCAACATGCAAGGCTGCAAGCCTATCGACACTCCTATTCCTGGTGGTTGGAGGAAAGAGGATGCTACATCAACAGAGGTAGTGGATGCCACTGTTTATCAATAGTTGGTGGGGTAGCTTATGTATCTGATCAATACATGACCCGACATATGCTATGTTGTTAACCAGCTTTCACAAGCTATGGTTAAGCCTACCAATCTCTTTTGGAAGGTAGGAAAGCATGTATTGAGATATCTCAAAGGTACATTGGGATATGGATTATGGTACAGATAGTCGGATGAGGTGAAGCTATGTGGCTTCACGGATGCAGATTGGGTAGGGAGCCCAACGGATAGAAAGAGCACATCTGGAGGGATTTTCAGTATCGGGTCGACAGCAATTTCTTGGTATAGCAGGAAGCAGAGATCCGTGGCACTCAATTTAGCAGAGGCCAAGTATATGGCAGCGATTTTGGCTGCATGCGAGGCTATATGGATGAGGAAGATCCTGGTCAGGTTGTTCAGTTCACACTTAGATCCTACTATGATATATTGTGATAATCAGAGTTGCATCAAACTCTCGGTTAATCCAGTATTTCATGATAGATCTAAACACATTGACATCCAGTATCATCATATTAGATATTGTGTGCAGCGGAAGATCATGTTACTTTCATACATTCCCACGGAGGATCAGGATGCTGATATCTTGACGAAGGCGCTCACCAGGAGAAAATTCGAATACCACAGAGGCAGGATAGGGGTGGCAGATAATCCTTATCTTGTTGAGAGGGAGTTTTGAGATTGCAACAAGATGATGAGATTAGTGGAAAGAAGTCGCCTTCACTAAGTGGGCCTACAGGCTATTTTTGGCGCACATTCTATTTTTAGACATGTCGATCATATTCTATGAGTTGCAGGATGCTATTTGTGGATGGTTGGTGAATTTGGAAAAATAGATGGACTTCTATTTTTAGACATATTGGGCGGAATCTATTTTTAGATTTCCAGTCTAAAAATAGATATGTCGAATATTATTAGCTCTTAATAATATTTGGACTCTAAACATTATCTTATTCTCTTGTAGCACTTTAGTTAAGTGCACAGATGTGGCACAGGAGCTGACAGAAGGAATTACGCTATTCCCGAGGGTCAAGTGGAGCTATTGCATGGAGACTTCAGTTTGAACTCATGTGAGAGAGTTTGGTGGAGTTGATTGAGGAAGTTAATGGAGTTGTGTTCAGTTTAACTGAGTTAAACATAGTTGAGCTAGTTGTATCTAGTCTAACTGATTGATACACTAGTGAGAGTGGTGTGAATTAATTATTAATTAATTCACTAACTATTAACTCATTAATCAACTAAAGAATACATCAGTTAACTATAGTGCATGGACAATTTTAGTGGAGACCAGTGAAGAGGTAAGTGAAAGAGCAGTGTGACTATCAATTGTGACTATAGTGTTGCCTTATTTGCAACAAACAGTGATTGGAGATGCCAATGAGGATTGCGTGAGCAAGGATGGACCAATTTGAGTTCATTCAGAGCCTTTAGCATTTATTGCACAGTAGAGGCAGGCTATCAGGTGGCAGATATTGGAGCATGTGATTTGCTAGATTGGGCTTGATTAGTGTGTAGCAATTGGAGATTGTACTAAGAGCTTGTGAGGAGCTTTGTATGATGATTGTTACATGATCTATATGACATATAATATACAGATAGTTGGGGGTTGTCAGCTTTAAGATTTCCCATACAATATTGTGTTCATATGTGTGATTGTTTATGGTTTTAATGTGCGCATGCGATTGTTTTTATTTCCGCAATTAATGATCAATGGTGAAGAGATTCTGTATTGTGCATGAAGTTAAAACAGTGTTTGATCAGGAGAATCTCGGTGTATAACATATCAGTTATCAAATTTCTACACTCTAAAAGCTTGATGGTATAGAATATTTGAAGCTCTTGCATCAATTACACACACCATCATGTGGATTAGAGGGCTAGATCTGTGGTGTCAAACCAAAACCATAAGATCATAAATTTTCTTAGATTTCTTTTGACATATGATATGATATGTTTCTAATAAGTAATTAGTAACCAACTCCAAATATTTTTTCTCTAATTTCTTATTCTATTCTATTTCATTTTTACTTTTTAATTTTATACATTGCTCTAATCTATAATCCTTTGCCTATTAATAATCATATCTATACCATATATAGTCAATTTTGCCTTTGAAATTTTTGTTTCTTTTATGACATTTTAAACTAGATCTGAGTGGTTTGGGAAGTACTTATGATATATTTTCGTATTTAAATTGTGAAGAAATCCTCTTTTATTTGGACTCTCAAATCTTGTTTACTTTTCTAGGGTTTGGTTTTTTTCACTTGTAGGTCATTGTGGGTATATTATTCCTTTTTGTCTACATTGAGCTAAAAATCTGAAACTTACTTTACATTTACATTTGTTGTTTTTCTGTGTATGATAAACCATCTTTTGCAAATCCATAATTTTGAGATTTGCAATGGTTGGTGCTCTTGCGTTGGTCATTATTTGAAACTTTTTTTTGTGTTTGTTTATTGGGTTATTTTTTGGATCATATTTCTTGTGTGGATTTAATGAATTTAAGAGAGAATATTGAGAATGAATGTGAGGTTGTTTGTCACTTGGAAAGATGAAAATGCTCTCTACCCTTCCTTTATTACTTTTCATCAAAAGGAAATTTTTTTTTTTCACTTCATATAACTTGCATTAGGATTGGTCTGAAGTAATTTGTCACAATCTCAAGTGCACTCCATTACCCCTGAGTAAACAATAGCCACTAAAACCAATAATTAATAAAATTTATTTGATATATTTTATTTTCTGTGGTAGCACATCAACATTAGCTTATGATTTTAGGGCTTTGGAATAGGTTGGTGAGTTTAAATCTCCAAGGCTACCAAAATAAACACTAGAATCTTAAGTTAGGGAGTAGAAATCCATTTGTAGTTACACATTACCTAGGAATCCCTACACAAGGTTCAATTACGAGGTCACATTGGGACTAGTGGTGTGATCTACCTTACTTCACTTCGTCTTGGTGGTATGATATGCATGTATTTGAGGGATCTCCTTGAGAGGAATACAACTCACATAAATCAATACCTAGGGGTTTCAATCATAGATACCCTTCCTTTATGTGTGGATATGACTAAAGAATGTTCTCACAGTTTGGGTGGTTGTAAGTGGTAACCATAGTGGAATAATCTTAGGGACCTCACATACATGAAAATGAGGGGGAAATCCTTGATGTATATGGGGCATACATTTTTCATTACTCACTTGGTTCTATGTGAGTGTTCCCATGCATAATTAAGGGTAATTTCACTGGATGTAATAGTTGTTAAGTAGAAGGAAAATGTAATTGTATGAACCATATATTCACAGTCAAATTGGGCCCTAATCAACTAGCTTTGGATACAAGAATATATGTTTGATCTCTTGGTTTGCATGCTTGATCCTTAGATTTGATAGCATGTGTTGTTTGGTCTGATTTTGGTTGACCATAGGGGTGTCTCACATTAATTGATTAAATAATAAAATATATTCACTGTAGATGACCAAAATATTCGACATTCTTGAAGACTTTTAAATATTTTTTTGGAAGAGGAAGGCCCACCACCTAGAAGACGTAAGATAACTTTGATAATAGAGGGCTTAGATAAAACCTAGGTTGGAGGGGATAACTATGGTTCTTGGGGGGAAGAATTAGTCACTGTTGAGGTTATAAATGAGAGTCCATTACCACATGTAAAATCACCTTTAACCAACCCTTTTGACCCTAAAATTGTAAAATTGAGTGCCTTTTCTTCTTAACCTTATTCCTTATTATCTCATCCCATGTATAGTGAGAGTGTTGCATATACCATGGGGGATATGAACCCCCCATTTCCTTCTACATTGTGAGTATTCTATATCATGTTTATTTTACCATTAATAAATATGATAGGAACCACTTCTCCAACATTGACAACACCTCTTTCCTCTTCATGGGGAATTACACAAATTTATTTGACAACCTCCACAAGTTTTCCAATTGTGTCTATACCCTACCTTCATCCAAATTTGTGTTTGGAATGGGGGAAAACCCAAACTAAACCAACAGGAGTTAGGAATTTCCACCTAGACCATTTATTTCAATAGTTTCTCCACCTAACATAGGTCTATCTTCTTTGGGGAACATGCAGGGGTGTTATACATTTGTCTCTAGTCAGTCGGAGGGCAATAATGTTTTTAGAGGAACACCTTTATCTAGGGTTCTTATTTCCTTCAGAAAAAATATTTTACCTCAGGGAATTAAACCCACTAGTGCCACTATGCCAATGAGTTCACATTATTATGATGATGCTTTTGCACTAGGAGGTCCTTCTTCCAATCCTGGGTATAATCCCATTAACAATCATGCCTATGGTAGTTCCTTTATCCTTGGGGGATTCCAATTTTGGGGTCAACATCCTTTCACCATGCTTATTGGTTTAGGGGATTAATTCCTTGGGTCAACATATCCCCTTAGTACATCTTCTTCCTCCATTAAATATGTTATGGGGGGGAAACAAGGTCCATCGGTAACCCATCTTCGCCTCCCAATAGATTCAGTCAACATGAGCTTCCATTTCTAGCATCACTTGATTTTCCCAAATTGGAAAAACTCAAGAATAATCAATATTCCATGACCCTAGGTTGCCACTGATGCATGCCAACTTACCTTCTAATATTCCTAAATTCAAAGGGTATTTGAGAGAAAACCTGACCACACATATTACCACTTACCATCTATGGTTATGTTCAAATTATTTGATGGATTATTCTGTGTGGTTGCATAATTATCAACAAAAACTAACCAATGATGTTGCCATATGGTACATGAAACTCAATAAGGTATCCTATAGTTATTATACTTCCTTGGTTCAAACCTTTTTAACCATTTTCAACTACCTTCATAACAATAGCTCAAGGATTACCTCTTATCCGCATTTAAACAAGATATTTTTACTCACATTTATGATCATATACATGAGTGAAGTAGAAAAAATAGGTTATTTAGGACCAAGCTTCCTGAACAATTGATTAAATATTGGTTCACTTGATCCTTGATTATACCCATAGTCAATGATATCACCATGGTGAGGAAGCTATTCAAGAGTAGACCATTATAAAAGCTCAAATCCTTGATCTAATTTGTTCCCTATCAGGAACTTTGTATGATGTCATCCCTAATTATCCTTGACCTTCATCTAATCCACCATGAACTAATCTGATATGACATTTTGATGGTGTGATCGATTCTGTTTCTTCTGATGTTGTGAGCTAGTTAGATGCTCAATGAGGGAAATTTATTGTCACATCTCAAGCCCAAAAAACTGTGCTAGTTATCAAAAAGCATAATTATATGATAAAACCACTAAAGTTCATATAGTGTAGTCTAGAACACCAAAAAATCCCCACCAACCTCACAAAAAAAAGAAAAATAACAGTCAAAATAATAATCCTACACTGCGAAGGAGACCCAAAAACTAACCCAGAAAGGCTAGGGGAACAAATGAGGAACATTGTAAGGTCAAATTCCCTTGCAATATTTTCCAAGGGGATCATTTAACTCATTAGTGTCCATGTATGGGTGAAGTTGATCATTTTATTTTACTATCAACAACCACTCAACAAACATTTGTATTGACTCATCCATTCCCTTCCCAACCACAATAACATATGGTTGCACAAGCTATTCCACCTCTAGCTAAGGGAAATGAGGGGACACATAATTTTCCTCTAGGCCTTTCACCTATTATTATGTGCGATGAGAAAATTAACTTGTCCATGAGAGTCAACTATTATGAAAATCCATAGTTGAATTTAGTATTTCTAAAGACCCAGTCATCCATGCTATGCCCAATGGACCTCTCACATTAGATAAACCTTTGGAACCAATATTTTTCCCACCTAAGGGTTTTATTCGAAATTTGACACAAAATCCTAATGCGTGGGCTGCCAAAAACTACAATATTTTTGGAGATAGACCAAGAACCTTGTGCCATGCATGTTCTAGAAGTTTTGTAGAGCTTCCCTATGTAACACAAATCATTGTTGACTACTATCGAAGGGGTTCCCCCTGCACAATTGAGTTTGATTATGTTTTACATTAATGTCCCTAGATTGAAGCTCTCTCATCAAGTCACTTTCTATACTTCAATGCACGTATTCAGTTGAGATGTACCATGCACACTTGTGGAAGAAGGATCTTCCACTTACGTTATGTTTATGTCATTTTGGAAAAATATTGCTCTCCAACACATGTCAGGTTAATTACAACATTGCAATCCTTTAATGGACATACCTTTGTACCTCAGAGTGTTCTTCATTCACTTTCCATCAAGCTAGGGGGGAAATTGTGACCATAGATGTTGAAGTTGTTGACAACCCATAAGATTATAACTTACTCCTTGGTCGTAGTTGGTTCTTTTCCATGACTTCTATTGTGTCTTCGATTTTTCATGTGCTTCACTTCCTTCCTAAAGGAAATATTTCCGCGATAGATAAATTTGAATATTGTGCGTCATCGACCAAACATACCACTGGTGGAAATACTATGCCATTTGTAGGAGATAACACCCCGACCTATGAGAGTATCGATGCAAGACTATTTAAAATCCCATTTCTTATAGGTATTTTTCCTGTAGCCTTTCATAATGTTCCCTCTAAGTCTATCACTCTTATGCATATGATCTATTATGTCAGGAGTGGACCCCATTGGTCTCCTGAACCTTGGGTAGTTCCTTCTCCTTCAAAAATAGATCAATATGGTGAGCATATGCCTTTAAGTATATCTACTATTTCTTATCAATGCATCTAGTTGGAATATGATAGTTTTGAGTTAGGTGACACATGAACTACTCAATGATTACCTCATTCCCATTTGGGTGGTTTAACATCCACATTAGGGGAATTTTGAGGTCTAAAATGGGCCTCCTAAGAAAAATGTACAACCAAAATAAACTTTATAGGAACCAATAAGATTCAAGATGATGATGTCATCCATGGGGGATGATTCACCATTTTTGAAGTAAAAGGGTAAAAATATTAAAAAATAATAAAATAATAAAACTATTTTTTCCATTCATATTTTCAACTTATCTCCTAAAATTTTTACTCAAATTTCGAGCAGGATTACTCGTTGGATGCAAAATGTAATTCCTCATCCAAGGAGTACCAATGTTGCATACTTTTGATAGATCCTGTTACATGAAAAATGAGAAATACATGAAAAAACATGATTGAAAACACATTTTTCATGTATTTGTCAATTTTCGTGTAGCAGGGTCCATCAAAAGCGTGCAACATGGGTACACCTTGGATGAGGAATTAAATTTTGCATCCAATGAGTATTTCCACTCGAGATTAGAGTAAATAATTTTGGAGATAAGTTGAAAATATGAGTTGAAAAAGTTGTTTTTTCTTTTTTCCCTCCAAAATTTGATGATGTAATCAATTCTTATTTTATTATTTCCACTATTATTTTATAATTTACTTATGAGGCCCATTTTAGACCTCAAAATTCCCGTACTGAAGTATCATTTATTTCTTGATACTAATCTTCCTACTATTGAAGAAATTATGGAAGTCATGTCCAAATCTTTGATCATACCTAGAGAGATCTTCATCACTGATTATATTTTATTCCATGGGTAGACAAGTTAGATGAGTCACCAAATTTTTTTACTTCCTCTAGCAGTGTTGAATGGTCCCAGTCCTCCATCATGCTTTATGATGTATACTTGGAGGGAAACTTGGTGAACATCTAGAAGACTATACCCATCAACATTGCTACGAAACTAGGTGTCGTGGAAAATATTATGATTTGAGCATATTTTACCCCCTAATAAATTGAAATATACACTTCCATTTTCAAATAATTTCATGATGTTTTTTATTGGTATTAAAAATAAATTCCTTTCATTTATCCTCCTATTTTCCATCACAAATTCAAATCATATGATGAAGCTAAGCCTATTTCATAAAGGCTCAGGCTAGTTAATCCTTGTAAAGAATCTACCATTAAAGCATAAGTTCAAAAACTCTTAGATGTTGGTTTCATTTATCCAGTAACCTTGAAGGAATGGGTTTCTAGCCCTATCCCAGTTGATAAGAAACAAGTAACTATTCAATTTTGCATTGATTATAGGGACCTAAATTTTTCTTGTCCAAAGGATAAATATCCAACCCTTTTTATCGATCAAATTATTGACGGATGCATTAGGAACACTATATTTTCCTTTATGTATCGTTTTTATAGCTATAATAAAATCCAAATCAAGTCAAGATCAACACACAACTTATTTATCTACCCATGGGGAACATTCACTTATCAAAAAATATATTTTGGTCTTAAAAATTCTAATGTCACATTCTCGTGGGCCATGTCTTATGCCTTTCATGACATTAAATACATCATTAAATTTTATGTATATGACCTTATTTCTCCATCTTTCCTATGTGAGGATCACCAAATCCATCTTAGGGAAGTATTTATTCAGTGTTGTTATTACAAAATCAGATTAAACCCCCATAAATGTGTCTTTTGTGTATGATTTGGGAGGTTACTAGGTTTCATTATTTCCAAGTAATGGATTTGCATTGATCCATCTAAGGTAGAGGTTATCATCAATTTTACTCCTCCATGTATTTTTGAAATTGCGATGTTCTATGTTGTAACAATCACTTATTACAAAATTTCTTTATGTTGCAATATTGGATAAGAAATTGTAGATAGAGCATAAGTCATATGTACAAAACAAGGAAACCAAGAATACAATGAGACACATAGAATTTAGGTCTAATGATCAAGGAAAAACCCACAAGGGGAAAACCCATATAGGTTCTTCTTCTATTAGAAATCAGTTGTTCAAGAGAGATACACAGTACAATGCGAGATCACGATAATGAGAAAGTTTACGCAATTCTAAACAAGATGTAGCATGAAGATCACTAGTAGGAGTAGTAGATGCACACACTAAATGAAAATTCAAGTTTTGTTCTTACTCTCTAAGTCTCTCTCTCTCACAATATTATTCAAGTCTCTCCAACTCTCCCTCAAGTTCGAATCCTTCTTTCACAATGCACAAGTAGCGAGGGGAGAAATAATGAGTGTAATATTCTCAAATTTTCACATGATATTTGGAATATTAGAGTTCTTGATTTTCTTAATTAATTAAGTAAATAAAAGGGTGGAGGGACCCATAATCCTCAAGGATGAATAAGATCCACTTTTTATGTGTGAATGTGGATTAAATAAACATAGATCTACATAATGGAGTAGTGGAGCAACTACTAATGTGAAGGAGTGGTGGTCAAGTCTCATTAATGAGATAGATCATGGAGGTTGAAGCAGTCGACTGAGATCATGGAGGGAATCTACTATAATATCATAGAGCATTCATGGTGAAGTGATGGAAGAAGTAGTGCATTTAATCCACACATGATGGAGAGGGTGCACATTGCATGTAGACATGATGAAGGACTTGGAGGGACAACACAGTCAAACATGGAGGATTATGTCCACATGCACGACAAAGTTTAGAGGTGGGCCAAGGCATGGGAAGGATCATAAACTATATAAAGGAGATGGAGGCAACATTGGAGGCATGCTTTTGATTATTCATTTTGAGATCTGTTTATATCTGGAATTGTCATTGGACATTCCATGCATTCTTATGATGTTTAGCTAAGTCTGCAGTGCTGTTTAGCACAGGGTGTTCCCGAGCGGGAATCCCACCCTTACCCAAGGAGGACTTGTGGGCTTACTTTGGGAAGGTATTCTGAGCTGCCATTCATCATCAGGCATCAGTGCCACACCATTTCCACTCTTCGCAGAACACACAATTTTAGGAATTACGCAATTTCTGAAGATCATTTTGGGAGGAGGAGGTTGTCTTCAGTATTTCAGTTAGAGAACCAGTGAAGGATTATTACTATCACATTGGACTTCCAGATTAGCAAACCCAGGGCCTCATTTTAGATCTAGAATCAAGCCAAAATTTATTGACCTCCTATCAATAGTAGTTCCATCAAGGATTACGTAGTCCATCATTGTAGATATAGAGGAGGAAGGAAGTTGCTAGCATTTCAGCTAGTAATCCCATGAGGGATCATGCACTCACCTTTCTATCACTGTTTCCATCATCCTGGAGCTTATTGCAGCAAATTTCAGTAGGCATTGAGTCTCCCCCTCTTGTACAACACAGTTTTCTCAACATCTTCATTTTCAGTTGTTGCATCTTGAAGGAGGAGGAAGAAGAGACAAGATCTCAAGCCCCTAGCTTGGATATCTGAAGGAGGGATCAACCCTCAAAGCCAAGATTTGTTTGTATAACATATTGCAGCCATCTTTGGATAAGATCTAGCTTCAAATCTGCACAACCCAACAATCAAAGGATCAAAACCTAGGAGGGTGATTTTCCAACTCATAGATATGGAAAATCCTTTCTGGGTTATCTTGGGTTTCCATCACATTGGCCAAATCTTGAATCTTGGCATCATCAGAGCTCTTGAGCTCCATAGATCTGCATTTCCCTTTTCAGAAACTATATCTACATCATCAAAAAAAGGGACAACGTAGTCTTACTTCCTGTAGCTCTCCAGTTACGCAGTGCTAGTTATAGCATGTTTGCAAGGTCATTCTAGACCACTTCTTCGGCTAGAGTACCTATATTTTTACAATGTTGTAACTGTAATCCATATCCAATAAATAAAATGGTTCGGATTATTTATATATTCTTCTATTGTCTTTAGATTTATTTCTTATCTTGTTTTAGCTCTTATATTGTGTTTTAGTATTACTGCATTCTCCCTTTGGGGATATTACAGTGGTATCAGAGCATGATCTTTGGCTCAACTTGTGGACATTTTTAGAACATATGAAAAAGAAGATAGTAGAAATCTACTACTATGGAGGGATTAAATTTTTCTGCATCTTTCTTGAAAAATATGAAGGATCTCTCCAAGGAGATCAATGAAATGAATAAAGAAAGACAAAGAGAAAGCTGAAGAAGGTTTCAGGATGAAGAAGGTCCTAGTACTTCTTCTTAGAAACAATGAAGACTCGGGATCATAGATCTCCTCATAGATCTACTAGGCCCACTTTCTTTGAAGAAGCTGAATGGTATAGAAATGAAGAAAGAAGAGAACCTGAGACTCATGAGACTCTCAGTTTGTATCTTGAAGAGTAAAAAGAACAATCTAGAGCATTCAAGGAGAATCTAACTCCCCAACAATTCTTCAAAATCAAAGAAGAAAGAGGATCCTATAGCAGCAATAGAAGAAATAGGCATAATAGATTCCATTTGCCTACATTTGATGGATATTCCTCAAGCACTATTAAGGCTTGGAGGAAAGAGTTAGATGCATTTTTTAAGCTACATCCTGTAGCTGAAAAAGAGGCTGTTCAAATTGCAACACTTCATCTTTTAGGTGAAGCAAATGATTGGTGGGTTGGTCACATGGAGCATGAAAAATGTTAGGTCCTTGTAATTTTTCAGATTGGCAAGTCCAAATAGACAAGGGTAACATCAAACCAACGTTGTAGTCCTAGGAACTAGCCTTTCTGGACTCAAAGAGGGCTCTCTTTATATTTGTATAAAATATATGACTTGTTTGATTCAGGATGTTGATTTTAGGCTACCTATAATGATAGGGTTTGTTTGTTTCGTTTTGTTTGGTTGGGTTGCTTATCAAGTAGAACATATAGAGTAAGAGAGATTCAAACCGTTGGGCTATGGGGTCTGTGAAAGGTTTGAAAAGTACAACAATAAATCAAGGGTGTTTCATAGGTTAAGTTAACAAAGCCAAATGGTTTTTAATAGCTTAGGTGGGTGTGAAATGAAAATTAAATTGTGAGTGTAGTAGGTTTAAAGGAAAATTAAGAATATTTTAACATATACTAGAACAAGAAGGGTCTTTAAGATTACTGTGCTTAATAAAGAATCAAAGGATAGGATGCACCATAAAATTCTTTGACCAGACTTCACCAAGCAAACTCTAAGACAACAATCCAGCAAACCCTAGAGAGCAGGGAACTCCTAAATTCTCTAGCTATTTACCTTCAAATAAATAAAACATTCAAGATCACACATTAGTAATGATTAAAGAGCAGGTAACTCCTAAATTCCTTAATCAAACTATAAAATACCTTCAAAGTGTCTATTCAAGATGGACTAAAGGACAAGGAAAACCATAAACTTCTTCAACCAAACCCTAATTAGTAAAATTCAAAGAAAATGCCTTAAAACAATGTTTTAAGCTACATCGAAGGACATGGCATACCATAAAATTTGTTGGCTTGGCTCCAATAAATCATTTTCAAGACAACAAGCTAAGTGGAATCAAAGAGCAATTAAGAATTCTTCAATCAGACCTAGCAGAGGAAAACATCTAAACAACAGAAGGTAGACAAAATTAAGGTGCCTCTCAACAACATATCTTAATCTAAATTTTCTACTCTGTCATAACGGAAAAATGAACAATATGGGAAACATAAGGAAACAATAAATAAATTGGAATAACATCACCATTTGACAAAGTCCATGAATCCTACAAATGTGCTTGATCCATTATCATTCAGTCCAAGACAATTACAAAGCTCCAAAGACAAAAGCTCTTTACCACTCAAAATCTATGTGATTTTCATCTCAACAATCAACCAACAACCAACTGAAGAATACATGCAATATTTATTTGCAAAATTAAGAGGTGAAACCTAGCTAGGGTTTGAGAAGTCATCTATTACATATTTAACACATTTTGACCTTTGAGACCATGCAAGGCCCAAGGAAAAAATATCTAAAACTCATTCATTGTAGTAATAACTTCTAACATATCTACTGAGATAATTTTTGAAGAATTTGACCTTAAGGCCTCTCAATAACTCCTAGTGTCTTTTTTTGACTTTCTGGCAAGGGCACAATGCCACTAGTTAAGGGCGCAACACCAAGACTAGGAAAATTGCCTGTTTTGTAGCTGACTTTGGAGACCTTCCCGGTGTCCAAATGAGCTCCATGATAGCTAATTGGAAATATTGACCTGTATAGTTTCCAGATGTTCTTTATGTTTGTAAAATGGTGCCCATTTACCTTGTCAAAAATCACTTCTCCCAAGACTGCTAAATGCGCAGTGCCAGTGCTGAAAAGAGGGCAGAAATGTGATTTTTTGGTGGTTTTTAGCCCTTTTGAGGGACCACTTTTGCTCCAAATGGTCTGAAATTTTATGAGGATGATGTCCTTGGCACGAGAAACATGAATGTGTTGACCTTTTTCCATTTTAGTTCCCCAAAAAATATCTCAACGCTAGTGGCACTGCGCGTTTGGGCCAATTTTTGCAGGTTAAACTGTCAAAAATAGAAATTGTGCAAAAAGGTGCCAAATTTGGAATTTAGTTTGCTGATGAAGATTTAGAGGCTTGGAGGGATACACCAATAGTAATATTAAGCTTTTGCTTCACCTTTTTCTTGGCTAGGGTTTCCTTCAATTTTTTCTTCAACTACCTGAGCTTGATGTAGCAGACCTTGTTTCTAGTGATGTAATTGTTAGACATGTGTCTGAGCATCTCATTGTCTTTTTTTTCCTTATGGAGGAGCTTCTCAAGGTCTAGGTTAACTATGTCTATCCATACCTCTCTGTCATCTTCATCTTCCTTAGAAATATTTTCCTCAAAACTAAGTTTCTTTGCCTCATGTTTTTCCTCCTCTAAAGCTCTCTTAATACCTCTTCTTTTTGGTCTTGACTTGATGGTGTGAGTATCATAATGGTCAGAGTCATCAGGTGCCATCATTTCCTTAGCCTTGATGTATTTTTCCTTTAGCTACTTGTTCTCTTGTTCTAATGAAAAATTGGGCTTTTTCCATGTTGTCTTGCAGTCTTTGATTATGGCATCCTTCTCTTTGATGATCAACTTTAAGGCCTCATGATCATCTTGGTCATCCAAGTCCACCTGTTAAACTCTCTCTCTCTTGCTCATGATGAAGGTATTCCTTGGAATTTGTGCCTCTATACCATTATCTTCTTCCTTAGACATGTTAAACTTTGTTTTATAGAACCCTAGGGATGATGTGAAATGAGATGAAGGGAGGGTAATGAAAAGGCAACTTTGCAAATGAAGGGAATGAGTGAGTGGGTATAAGCGTAGGAAATGAGTGAGAAGGAGAAATAACTCAATGAAATCCCCTAAGAAATGTAATCACTCCAGTTTATTACTGATTTTATTTAAGGAGGGAGGAGTAATGGTAAAATAGTGATTACAAGCTTAAACCTTAGGGTTTCTTCTAGGGTTTCACTTCAATTGATTAAGAATTCACCCAATGGCATAAAAAATGGGGCTTATGGTATGCACTTAACTCTTATCAGTGCTTGGAAGATTTTGGAAAATACTTGAAGGAAATTTGATGTGATTTGAGTGGTTGGAAAGCTCAGAAACCCTCTTTGGCAAGGGCACATCACCAAGCTCCAGGTACACAACGCCAGTGCAAATGCGCAGTGCCAAGTGCTGAACACACAACGCCAGGATGAAAAAACAGAACATTGTTTTTAAGACCACTTTTGGAGGCCTTCCTGGTGTCCAAATTTGGCATAGGATGTCTAGTTGGAAAGTTATTGAAGTCTAATTTCCGAATATACCTTTTGATTGTTGATTGGAGTTGTTTTAACATGTCAAAAGTTGATTCTCCCAAGACTGGTCAAAAAGTGGTGAATGATGGTGAAGAAATGAAGAGTATTGGTGCAGGAAAATTTTGGAGGCCTTCCTCAAATCCAACTTGAGCTTATGATAGCTCATTGGAAAGCTCTTCTAGTCTAGTTGGAAATTGACCCATAAAAAAGTCATTTTGACACTCCAGCTATGAGGAAAATTGATTTTCCCAAGGTCACTACAGAAGTGCAACAAACCTCTTGTAGCACCTAAAAATTTAACATATCTCCCAAACCATGATACCTGTGTAAAAAATGAAGGTGGTTTTTCTTCCTTTACCTATGATTGACAAAAAACTCTCTCACGTTTTCCAAATTTATCTTCGTTTGTTCAGAAACACAATTTAAAGAGAAATTGGTCTTGTGTTCTTCCTCCATGTCATTTTCCTCCATGTAATCACTACTTTGGCACTGAAGTGGACTTAACTAGTTTACAAATGCTAGTCATCTACAAGACCAAGTTTTTCCTCTTTCCCTTGCTATACATGATTTTCATTCAGGAGTAGACAATCTACATCATCGGTACCTTTTGCTGACAAATCCTTCAAAAATCCTACAGAAGTGATAAACTCTTTGCATTTCCCTCATTTGCAAGTTCTGAACTGAGAAGATAATGCTCTTTGGAGATTTTAGGTCCTTCTTGAATAAGCATGTATTGACATTCTATTACATTTGAGCTAGATTATAGCAGAGGAAAAGCAGTGCTTGAAACATCCAAGGATGAACCTAAATAATGTAAAACCCCAATGACTTAGTGGGAGGGTCCTTTGACCTGATTTTGGCTGAAATTTGGCTTGGAGATTTTCAAGTGAAAATAGAGTATTGTTATAGGCTATTATTCCCAAAGGGACATGGGAATGAGTTAGCTATAGGAAAGCCTATAGGGAAGGTGGAGTTTAGTGACAAGGGAAAATAGGGCAATGAGGTTATAGGCAGGAAATAAAGATGAAAATGGGAGGCATAAGCCCATAATGAGTCTTTTAGGAGCAACAAGGTGACTTTCAGAAGACCAAATGAGGAATAGTGAAAATAGGTTTACAAGGATAATGAAGGCACTGATATTTCTGAAACTCAAGATATTTAAGGAATATTGTTTTCAGAAATCTAGAACCATCTTATAGCCATCTAAAGATAGTGAAAAATATTGATGACTAAAAGTGGCTCCACTTGGGGAGGGAAACTCCTTTAGGAGGTGTCAAGAACCTTAGATCTCTGATTTTGCAGATGAGATGCCTCACATGCTTGCTGATTTTCTTCATTTTGCAATGTTGATCTTTCCACTGTTCTTGGAAACTGTGATCTTTTCAAACATATGAAAAAACATGATTACTTCAGCATCAACTCTACGTACCCATCATACTTTTCCTAACATTTTCTCTTCATTTGGGTGCATTTGGATTAGAAATCCTTGAGCATAATATTTTCTTTTGAAAGCATAAAAAATATCTATGTCTACTCTTATCACTTCCAAGAGCTCAGATTAGACTGATGAGCCCTTTCATTCTCTACCTAATCTACTTATCTGTCAAGGTTAAACAGTTTGAAATATTTTCATTCTCTAACCTATCAACACAAAATTTAAAACATGACCAAATCAAGGTTGAGAAGTTTGGTTTGTCATGAGCTGTGACATCTTGGACAAGTGGCACATAGATTTTATTTTTGTACAAGTAAAACTAGAAAACTAATGGCTATAATTTGGAACTTGTCACTCATCCCTCTCTTTTCTCTTTGGTTCAGATTTGAGCTTTGAGAACCAGTATCTTTTCCTAACCTAGTCTACTGATAAGCCAAGTTTAAATAGTTTTGAAAATCATCATTTTCTAACTTATCAGCAAAAATTTGAAACATGTTCAATCATGGTTAGGCTGTATGACTGAACAAGACTTTCCTTTCTCAAAATTAGTGGCATTTGGACTAGCACACTTTCAGACATATTATTTTTTGGTATGGGGCTTTACCTCTTCTTTTATCTTCCCTCTTTTCTCTTTTTGTTCTTTTTTTTTCTCTTTTTTGTCAAGACAATCTGAAACTAAACTAAAATATGCTCATAGTGCTAAGCTTATTTTCATACCTATCTATCATATTCTTACTTATATATGATATATACATTAGGTGAACTCTCTTTTACAATACATCCAGTCAAGTAAGTGACTACATGATTGATTTTCATTCAGCCCTTTAGGTATGCTGAAAAAACAAAAAGGCCACTCCCATATCACTTGCTTTTGAACAACCATGCTCAAGATCTTCTTTACATTCTGCAACAAACCATTCCTAGCATAAGATGTTCCTTCTTTAGATGCCTCTAAGAAAACATCAAAGGGATCTTGAAATAATACCTGGCTCTGAGGATATGAATAATCAGCTGTATCCATGACCATTCCTTGCTTTAGATTGTTAAGCTTGGGATTATTTTGAGAATTATTCTCTTCCCCTTCTTCATGATCATTTGTCTTGGCAGCCTCATAATATATTGCAATGTTGTCCTCTAGAAAACCTGATATGCTCTGATTGAGTGGGCTGAGTTCTATCTGAAAGCCATTATTTTGATGAACAAGAGAAATCTTTGGCAATAAGTCTTCTTGAGAAGGAAATATAGCCCCAGTATCAATCTGTTTTCTTGTTTCCTCATGAGGCAAGGCTGCAATACATAAATCAACAGTAGAACAGATAGAAATAATTTTTTTATATAAAATTTTAGGGGTTGGTTTCATGTTCAGAATCTGATTGATTTCTCCTTCAGTTAAAGGAGAAGGAATTTTCCTTTTTTCTTGGATAGAAACAAAGTTTTTTTCTTTCTCTAAGGCTGATTTTGAGGATGAATGTCTTTTTGAGCCTCATAGAATAGAGTAGATAAATCATTCTTGGTCTCTTCAAAGGGATCTGATGGATTTTATTTTACTTCCTGATTGCTTTCATTCTCAACCAACTTCTCTTGATTTTTGTGATAGTTAACTCGAGCATGAAATTCATGAATTGCCTTTGATAGATCCTCAGGGTGCCAATTTATTTTTATAATTTGAAATGAATCAAAGCATAAGGGTATAGATTCTAAATGTGTTGACAAATTTCAGATTTTGTGACCTCAAGATGGCTTAGGGGGAGAACTTTTGGATCTGAAAGGGGTTTGTATCATCCATCTCATCCCTGATTGATTCCCTATAGCATTCCTCCTTGTTTCTATTTGCAACCTACTTGCAATGCTCTCTTAATAAGGAAGCACAAGATATAGGAAGGGAACTTAGTCTTTCTTGAAAAATTCCTGCATTTTCTTCTTTGCACTCTTGATCAGCATGCACATTTTGATTGCTATCTTTGCATTGTAATGATTGATCTTGTTCTTCCCAAGAAAATAGTACTGGTTGTTTTGAATAGTCAATTCCAACTTCAAAATCGTACTCTTCCTCTTTCCTCCTGCTAATCATATGTATTGATTTGTTAACTGTGTTTGTCAACATTTATAGCTTTATCTCTGAAGATATCAGTTTCCCTTTATCTACTTTGTCCTTCTCTATTGCTCTTAGCTTTGCCTCCCTGTTCAACATGTTGGCTTCTACAACAATTGCCATCATTTTCATTTCCTCTAGGTTTGAAGGGTCCCTTTCTCTTATCTGGAATTCCATCTCTGGGTCAAAAGCATCTGGGTAGTGCAAGAGAGTCCACCCTGGGGGTGGCTTTATCTTGGCAAGTATTGCATGGTATACCTTATTGACCCTGGTTGAAAAGTGTTGCACTATCTCCCCTGGTTGTCTATTTAAATGGTTGTATTCCTCTATGATGAGGAAAACATTTCCCTTGACTACCCACCTATCTAGGAAAACTTGAGTGAATTGATGAAAATTGCTAATGCTTGCAGCTGGAAGATCTTTAAACCAAATCTTAACCTTTCGTTGTAATGATAAGGAAAACATTCTGATACACACATCATCTTCTCCTACCTCAAATAGGTCAAGGAAATTCTCCAAACTTTGAATGTGTTTCTCAGTAGTGATCCTTTTATTTTCTCCGTCAAATCTGGGCACATTATTTGCAAGATTTGCAGGGAGGGCCTGGAGGATAGAAGGTAAAAAAAGGCTTATATCTATCTAGGGCCTTTGTGGGTATAGGTAGTGAAAAATAGATTTATGACTATTTGAGGTTTCAGTAGGAGCAAGAAAGATAGTGTGAGGCTCATGTTTCACTAGGTATTCTACAAGTGTATCTGGGGTAGGCACATGTGTATAAGTATGTTCATGGTCTACAATTTGAGGATTAGCTTTTTTAGGCTTGAGCTCTTTCCAACGATCAATGTATACCTCATTAGTGTATTCTTGATAGGGCTTAAAGTAGGATAGAACATAGTTACATATAAAAACAATAATTTCTTGAATCCAATTTGGGCTTGAATACTCTCTCTTCCTAGGAGGACTGACATGTTTTCAGGTTGTTCCTCTAATGGAGTATTTGCATAGAATTTATCTGAATTTGAGTTTCCAGGTGGATGTTTTGTAACTTTCTTGTGGCTGGCTCTTGTCCACCATCAGCAACCAGATATTTCTACAAGTTTTTAAGGTTTTCAGGTAGGGAACTTGCATTGTGGATAGGTGTGCTAACAGTTGAGTTTTTAGATCTAGAAGACTTCCTAAGGATTCTTTCAAGATTGTCAACTGTTTCAGGAGGGTTTGGGTCAAGATGGGATCTGGTGTAGATTTTTCTAGAGGCCAGAATTGGGACCTAATAGATCAGAAAAGGTTGAGAGTTTATAACAATTTTAAAACACAACCTAATATGTAAAGAAATACTTAACCCATAAAGTATTATTGATTGGTTTCTTTTGATGTTTTAATGAAAAAATAAGTTTCCCAGTGGAGTCTATGGAAAACCAGTGGAGTCAACAGGCCTACTGAAAACCAGTGGAGTCACTAGGTGGATGATGCTAACTGTTTTGAGGATTTGTTTGTTGTCCACCATCAACAATTTGATACCAATCTTGAAATATTTTTAGGTTTTCTGAGTTCTTTATGTACCACTAATATTTTCAATAAGTGGTCCCACTGTGATCGCCATTATGTTAGGTCCCTGTAATTTGTCAGATTGGCAAGAAAAAATAGACAAGGGTAGCATCAAACCAACTTTGGAGTCCTAGGACCTAGCCTTCCTAGACTCAAAGAGGGCTCTCTCTATTATAGGTCAATTTGGGCATCATTCCAAATGACCTGGTTAACTGGGCATCATCTCCAGGACCAATGACTAAGGGTCTATCATTCCCTATCATTTCAAGTTGCTTCATGCCCTAAGGCAAGAACAAGACAAATCAAGCATAAATTTCATCAAGCAAAGGTTTCCAAGGTTTGAAGTTTATTATATAGCATATGAGATCTCACCAACGTTGCCTCTATGGGGATTAAGTGCATTGCATATGCAGGTAGCCCCATGCAAGGTTGCTCTGTAAAGCACTTCCCAACATCTATGGGTGCAATGGTCACATTGGGAGCGAAATTCTCATTGTTCCAGAATCTCCACTTGGCCAGTGCCTTCTAGAAGAGTTCACATGTGTCAAGCTAAGAATCCAAGTGTCCATTTGACATATACAAGATTGGAAACATGTATTTCCTATTATTGGAAAGTCATTGATTGCAAAAAAACCTTTAGCTCCTCTATAAATTGAGCACAAATCTGAGTGTTTGAGAAGGAAGAATTTGAGTAGAGAAATGCTGGAGAATTTTCAATTGAGAGCTAGAATTGTGTAATAGCTGCAGGAGATATTTATACTGTGATGGGGCTAAGGATCATTGCTGGAAGGGTCACTTCAAATCAGTCATTTGATTGTAACCTCTCCTTCTATCACCAATAAAGAATACAACTTAATTTTACCTATATGCATCTGTATTGGCTTTGATTTTCCATATTGCAAGATCTCAGTTGATGTATATAGTTTATGCTTTATTGATTTAGCTAACTAACTTGAATATACATCTGTATTATTGCTATCTTCTACCATTTTAGTGTTCTTTATTGTAGGAAGCATTTCGCACAAACCGCTTGAATTTGAAGCTACAACGGAAGTGACAAAAGGAGCCATTTAGAAGCGCTTGGATTATAAGTAAGCCTCTAATCCTTTCTATGTGTCTGTTCTGAGTTAGGAAAGGTAGTCATATAGTCTTCAATCTATTGTTCTAGATTGTCATATGTCTAGGGAAGCATGTTTTATCCGCAATTCACAATTCTGGCCCAAAAAATTGGCGAGTCCACTGGGGAGAATTTTTCTTAGATCTAGGTGACTTAGCCTCTGATTTTCTTTGTTTATCCACCCAATAGTTGTTACACACAAAGATTAAACTTTTTCATAGTCAAATTTTCAAAGACAGTGAGTTAAACAGTAGTATTTTTCCTTATACACTGTGCCCAACGCACCCTTAGACAAGACACAGTGCTTTGCATAGCATTGTCTCCCTTTCAGACCTGCATTACAGAGCACTATCTCCCATTGGAGACTGTGTTGACTCCTGAAACCACCCAGATTCCTTTGAATTTTCCTTTGAAATTTGCTTCAGTTTGTTTTTTGCTGTGTTTTGAAAAGTTTGAATCTCATATTGACAAGTGACTCTATATACTTCTTCCTCCTTTGACTGAAAATTTGTTCTATGTTTGTTTAAAAAAAAATTATTTATCATTGACAAGTTGATTTCAAAGTATTTTTTATGGTCAAATTAAGAATAATTTGCTTTCGAAATAGAAATTGTCGTAAAATATTCATTTCCTGGATAGGAGAAATTATTGTTGAAATCCTCATTTTTCCTTCAAAATAGAAATTGTTGTTTGTATTCTTCATTTCTCGAAAGTAAAAGGAATTTGAAGTGTTGATTTAGTGCACCTAGTTTCTTTTCTGCATTCATAACATTAAGGAAACTGAAAAGAAAAACTTGCATCTGCATGTAGGATTTTTGTGTGTTTTGCAAAAAGGAACATTAGAAAATCTACATTTAGTTTGTGATCATTGATTTGTTTTGCTCATTGATTTGTTTTCTCACAAATTATTTTCTCTCTTCCCTTAGTAGCTAGTTTTTTCATTGAAGAAACTGAAAGTGAAAGATTGCTTATCATTTTTAGTTGCATTTTAGGAATTTTCCAATACATCATCGTGGTGAAACTTTGAAAGGAAAATTGTAAGAAATATCAACATAAAATTAATCTCAATTTACCTAACAAAGCATTGGAACCATAACGATAACATTTAGAAGGTCTAGGCTAGAGACGTGTTCCAGCGTCGTAAAGAATAACACCTGTTGTTAACTTGTCTGCAATACATTGCAAGTGTGATACCTCACTCCATGTACGTAAGTATATCATAGCTCGTCCACGTAATTTTGGGTATATCGGGCGATGTTATAGTATGATAAGTATAAAAGGGTACTCTCACTATGTGGTTCCGCATCAGACAACGCTAATACAGACTTGGGCCTCCACTTACCTTCGGGTATATTTGGGAGGACAATTTTTAGGTGCTATCCATCCATAGTGAACTGAGTTGACCGCCTTGTAAATTGTGATACACTGAACACAAAATTTGGGGAGATTACCTGCCTGTACTTCTTGGTTCGCCAGGAGGTATTCTGCAGTTCACAATTTCTTGGTAAACCCTTTTGCCTAGCATTAATCTTTTATTTTGTTTATTTGTTTTTGGTTAAAATTAATCAGTAATCGTGGAAGAACAAAATCCTTTCCCTCTTCGTTTGCGTAGATTAGCTTTAAAACCACCTTTACCGCCAGAAGTTACTTCTGGTAGGCGAAGGCGATCACGATCTGCCGAATCAAGTACAATTTGTACCTCTTGTGAAACATCATTTTCCAATAAACCAGAGTTAGCTCAAGTTGTTTCTAAAAATCTCAGTTCATCTATTTTTGTTGAAATGGAGTATTCATAGCTACCCATGGTCACGATCCATCAAATCAGTGAGACCATACCTCCTAGACCTGACGTTTTTCAACCACAAATTGATCTAGATCCTATCTCTTCTTTGCCAGAACATCTGAATCCTGAAGTCGAACGACCAGAAGTTGTTCCTACCTTGGTCATCCCACAAAGTCCTGTCGCTATTGAAACTCCTATATCACATAGTAAACCACCTGAAATATACTTTAGGTCTGACGGTGAAATAATTCCACTTGGTTTAATTGCGATTGAAGAAATCCCACAAGACGATACACCTTTAACTCCAACCCATTTTGGGGAGGAACTTTACCTATACAAGTCTTTTTCTCAATCAACACCCTCTGATTTTGTTGATATTCCTCCTTTTCAAAATATCGTTGATTCAAAAGGGCATACATTTGGTCAAACAACCGTGTTTGAACTAACATCTTTGGTAGGGCCTGCTGTTCCAATTACATCAGCTCCTGCCCTAGCTACTCCGTTGATGTTTACCACTTCACCAGAGTCATATTTTCATGGTGGCCCTATGGTCCCATCAGGTTAGAAAGCATTATCTGGAATTTTCTCTGGTGCATCTTCAAACCATGGAATTTACTAATGTCATCATTTGGTATTTTAACTGGTAATCCTATTGTAAGTACTGAACGACTTGATTCATTATACACATCATCAGGGCAATACCAAGCCGGTCCTTTTGGGTCTATTCCTTCAAGTACCATATAACCTAGACTCCCAGAATTTGGAGAGCAATATTTTCTGTCTTATTATCCTCCTCATGCTGGGGGGCAACCTTTGGTCACCCACTATGACAATACTCAGTCACTTTTTGGTAAGTCTAATTTTGAAATGAATGTTTGTCAAAGGCAGCCCACTCTGCCTATCCAACCACAAACGGTTGTACAATCGTATCAACCGGTTCCACTTGTTACACCCACTTAATTACCACTTGTTAATACATCTATACCCTTGTTACATAATCAAAATGTTGTACATCATAAACCTTATCAAGCGGGTCCTTCAACTCAATATCATCAAATTTTGGGTCCACAGACTCCAAATCCTTTGGTTGATTTACAACAACCTATACCAGGAATTATTTATTCACAAGCTGGTGTACCATTTTATGGGATGTCACAACCACAACCAAGTTATACATATCAACCAAATCCAAATCATGTCATTTTGGGTTATAACATTGTTGGACAGAATCCTTGGCAGCCACAGGCGCAAATGCCTCAAAATTCATTCCAACAAGTATCATATCCAGGTTTTGGTCAACAGAATCCTCAATTGTTTGCTATGAAAAAAAACCCCTATCTGGGTTACTAGCAACAGATTCCTTATGCTAGTGCTCAAAGGCCTGTTTCTCAAGCAATTCCATATTATCCTGGCTATGCTGAACCTAACCTTAATAAACAATTGCCCTTTGTTGGAACTTTAGTGTTACTAGATTTAAATAGGATAACTAATGATCCAATTAATTATGCTCCTTGGTTGATCAGGAGATCAAGTCTCTTGTAGAAAAATGCTCAAAAATTAAGTTGCTCAGAATTGGTCCAAACCAGAACAACAGGAAAGAGCTTGGAAAAATGATAATGTAGACATGAACGGCACTGAAAACCGACGCCGTATCAGAAAGTTATTCATCTTTGAATTTTCTCAATTTCAATTAAAAAATGGCCAAAATTTGACTTTATAAAAAATTATTTTTATTAAAAAAAGAATATTCCACAAAATATTCTATGAAATATTTCGCAGGCAGCGAATGAAAGGGCGCCATGTGGCCAGCGCTGAGGCCGCCACGTGGCCCCAAGGTGGAATGAAATGGGCGTTAAATTTTTTTTTTGGACGCGACATGATTTGAAACCGGGTCAGGGCGGAGTCAACCGGGCGGCCCGACCGTTGGGCCACGATAATAGTTCTTGAAAACATTGGATTCGAAATATTATTTAAACGTTAAATTTGTTTTGGGCGGGGCCGAAAGGGGGCCAACCCCTAAGGGCTAGCCCCCTCTGCATACAACCATACCGCAGGAACCATGGGCTTCAAGATTGGTGCGTTTAACAATTGAATGGTTGGGCACATGGTGTGAAAAACATATTTAAATGTGGATATATATTAAAGTCTCAACCACCTTGTTCCAAAGTATATGCGATGAATAGCACCGAAGAATTCAGTCTTATGGCTAAGGCCCTCAACATTAGCACCCTAACTTTGCGGGAGAGATGGCGGACTTCGCCTATTCTGGTGGCCACCCTAAATTGTCAGAGCTATCTGGAGTTCCACCACTTTTGGTGGAGCTTTTCTAGCCCTAACTGGGCAAAAATTCAGTTAGCCATAACTTTGGCTAGGGAAGTCCATTTGGGATGATTTTTTTTTTGATTTTGGGGTATTGAGGCATTCTGGAGCTGTTGGGACAGGTTTCAGAGCCATTAAAGTGCCCTATCAGTGTTTTTATCAGCTATTTTGGTTGTGGAGCCACTAGGGCTTGGTGAAAGATCAACTGTGTTGGACTATACTCATCCATTGGAGGTGAATGAATAGTCGATTTATACTGATTTCAGTCCTCTGTTTCTGAATTTGCAGCTATTTTTTCCTTTTGAGGCTTTATACACAGTGTAATTCTTAATTTGAGCATTAATGAAAGAGGGAAAAGCTTATTTAGAGGCTTTTGGACCCAGCAGAGGTAGCCCAAGAGAGGGCTGAAGTGCTTAAAAAAATGCTTACTGTTATGCTGTTATATTTCAGATTTTACTACATTAAACAATAAATTTTCATAAGTCCACTTTTCCTAATCAGAATTATACAATGATCACAACTCCTTAGTTTCACTTCAAACCACATTACTTCCATTGTAGAATACTTGAACTTGCTTATTCACACATAAAATTTTGATTAATGAATACTTTTCACATAAACAAATAAGTTCATTGATCAGATCTATTTAAGTGTTTACATTATATTTCTTTAGGCAGAGCCAGTAAGTGGGCCAGAAGCTTCTGGTTTCATCCTTTCTAGTAAAGGTGAAATAACCAGTAAAAGCCCCTACTGTCAATCTTTGTATAAGAAATACTTTGTTCACACAATTTTGGCCTAGTAAGCATCAAATTTTGCAGAATAACACAATATTCTTGCTCATATTCAGAAATAAATTATGAATTGGCAAAATTTTAGGCAGCTTAAGGGTCAAAATGTGCAAGATTATACCCAAGAGTTTAGAAGGAGAGCACTTCTACTTGGAGTAGACTTACAAAGTTAAGACACCTTGTTGAAATACATAGGAGGTTTGCACAATTATCTACAACATACTATTCTAATGTTTAATCCTACCAGCTTAGATGAAGTCTGTGTGCAGGCTACACATTTAGAAGCTAGAGGAAAGAATATTTTTGATGATGATAGTAATTTCAAAAACAAAGGAAAGAAGAGAGTTGCAAATTCAAGAAAAGAAAAAGGAAAGTTCTTTTGCAAGAACTGTTCAAAGACAAGTCATGATGAAGATCATTGTTGGAAGCTTCATCCTGAACTGAAACTAGAAAAATTCAAGAACAAAAACAAGACCAAAGAAAAGGAGAAAACTGTAGCAACAGTTGAGCAAGACTTAGGGTCAGACTCAGGTGATGAGACAAAAAGCATCGCCATGGTTTTAAAGAATGTTAAGGGGAAAGAAGTGGTGCAAGACACAACTCCCAGTTCTAGCTCTTTGAATTGTTACAAAGATACTCATGAAGAAAGGAGGAGGATAGAGCTTTTCCATGTGAGGGTAATTTCAAAACATACCAAAATTGACACACTATTTGACAGTGGGTCACAAGCGAATCTTATATTTGAAGACTTGGTCAAGCAGCTTAAACTTGAGACCATTCCACATCCGAAGCCTTATCCACTTGGATGGATATGCAAGGATGCCAATTTGTAAGTTTCAAGGAAGTGCATATTGCGCTTTGCAATAACTTCACACTTTATTGGCACAGTTGAACTTGATGTGGTGCCGCTTGATATCTCAGGTATTGTTTTGGGAAATCCTTACTTATTTGACAGGAAGGCCATCTTTCATCGCCATGAAAAAAAGTATCACTTTTTCAAATATGGTAAAGAGTACATTGTGAGAGCTCACAAAAATAAGCTGAAATCTTCTTTACTCCATGCAAGTAAATTGAAAATACTGGTTAATGCAAGTCAAAGTCTAAATTTTTTAATGTTGAAACGACCAGATTTTGAGCATTCGCCTTTTTATGATGTTGCTAATAATTTGTCTCAATTTAATAACAGTTTGTCTTTGAAAGAAGATGATGTTATGTTGCAAAAATTACCTTTTGGGTCAGCCAATGTAGTGAATGAAGTGTCAAAGCAAAGCAGTGCAAGCAAGAAGGACACACCATTCAACATGGGAAAAATTTGGTTTCAGAATGGTAGAATTCGCCATGGGAATAGTTTGCAAGGTGAAAGTTATTTTAAGTCTTCTAGGAAGTTTGATCAGTGTAGAAAAAGTTTGTTTTCTGCAAATTACAATTGCTGTTCTGCAAATTTTAATCATTTGCATCATGACTCAGTTAATCTTAGCAATGGTCGATCAGTTGATTCCAGAGACAGATTATCATTTTCTCAAAAGCTTCATTTGATGAAATCGGGTAGATTGTAGTTATTCAAGGGTGGAAGAGTGGAGAATCAGTCTCCACATTATCAGTTTCACTAATCAGAGAGATTTTTGGGTCCAAAAGCTTCCCATTTGGGAGGTGTGATCAGGAGATCAAGTCTCTTGTAGAAAAATGCTCCAAAATGAAGTTTCTCATAACTGGTCCAAACTAGAATGACAGGAAAGAGCTCGGAAAAATGATCCTGTAGACGTGAACGGAACTGAAAACCGACGTCGTATGAGAAAGTTATTCAACTTTGAATTTCTCAATTTCAGTTAAAAAATGGCCAAAATTTGGCTTTATAAAAAAATATTTTTATTAAAAAAAAAAATTTCCACAGAATATTTTGGGAATATTTCATGGAATATTCCACAGAATATTTTGGGAATATTTCGTGGAATATTCCACTGAATATTCTGCAGAATATTCCGCAGGCAGCCAATGAAAGGGCGCCACGTGGCCAGCCCGGAGGCCGCCACGTGGCCCCAAGGTGGAATGAAATGGGCGTTAAAAATTTGTTTTGGATGCGACAGGATTTGAAACCGGGTCGGGGCAGAGTCAACTGGGTAGCCCGAATGTTGGGCCATGGCAATAGTTCTTGAAAACATTGGATTCAAAATATTATTTAAATGTTAAATTTGTTTTGGGCGGGGCCGAAAGGGGGCTAGCCTCTAAGGGCCAGCCCCCTCTGCATACAAACATACCACGGGAACCATGGGCTTCAATATTGGCATGTTTAATAGTTGAACGGTTGGGCACATGGTGCGGAAAACATATTTAAATGTGGATATATATTAAAGTCTCAACCACCTTGTTCCAAAGTATATGCCACGAATAGCGCCCAAGACTTCGGTCTTATGGATAAGGCCCTCACCATTAGCACCCTAACTTGGCGGGAGAGATGGCGGACTCCACCTATTCTGGTGGCTGCCCTAAATTTTCGGAGCTATCTGGAGTTCCACCACTTTTGGTGGAGCTTTTCTAGCCCTAACTGGGCAAAACTTCAGTTAGCCATAACTTTGGAGAGGGAAGTCCATTTGGGACTAATTTTTTTTTGATTTTGGGATATTGAAGCATTCTGGAGCTGTTGGGACAGGTTTCAGAGCCATCAGGGTGCTCTATCAGTGTTTTTATCAGCGATTTTGGTTGTGGAGCCACTAGGGCCTGGTGAAAGATCAGTTGTGTTGGACTATACTCATCCATTGGAGGTGAATGAATAGTCGATTTATACCGATTTCAGTCCTCTGTTTCTGAATTTGAAGCTAATTTTTCCTTTTGAGGCTTTCTACACAGTGTAATTTAATTTGAGCATTAATGAAAGAGGGAAAAGCCGATTTAGAGGCTTTTGGACCCAGCAGAGGTAGCCCAAGAGAGGGGTGAACTGCTTAAACAAATGCTTACTGTTATGCTGTGCATTTTTGCTATTATATTTCAGATTTTACTACATTAAACAGTAAATTTTCATAAGTCCACTTTTCCCAATCAGAATTATACAATGATCACAATTCCTTAGTTTCACTTCAAACCACATTACTTCCATTGTAGAATACTTGAACTTGCTTATTCACACATAAGATTTTGATTAATGAATACTTTTCACATAAACAAATAATTTCATTGATCAGATCTATTTAAGTGTTTACATTATATTTCTTTAGGCAGAGCCAGTAAGTGGGCCAGAAGCTTCTGGTTTCATCCTTTCTAGTAAAGGTGAAATAACCAGTAAAAGCCCCTACTGTCAATCTCTGTATAAGAAATACTTTGTTCACACAATTTCAGATCATTGGTGGTCGGTGATACCTCAAAAATTACCCTCGGATATTCCTAAGTTCAATGGAAAACCTGGAGAAGATCCTTCGACTCATGTTATGACTTGTCATTTATGGTGTTCGTCAAATTCCCTGAATGATGATTCTATTTGACTACATCTTTTCCAGCATACGCTCATAAGTCCGACTGTAAAATGGTACATTGAATTACCTAGAGCTTCTTTTGATAATTTCACAGCCCTAGCTACTATATTTTTGACTCATTTCCAGTTACCCATCAAATATGAAACTAGAATGGAACTCTTGAATAATTTCAAAGAGACTAATGCTAGTCACATTTTTTATCATATTCATGAGTAGCATGGTCGTTGACGAATGGTTAAGACATTTGCTCTGGATCAACTCCTTGCTGAATGGTTCTTTAAGTACCTGTTACCATCTATAACTAAGGATGTGGCTAAGGGTGGCGTCATCAGAAAAGTTAAATTTATCACTCGTGCCCAATATTTAGAATTGATTTACACTCAGTCTGGCACACTCTATGAAAAAATCCCTAATGCACCGAGATCTAATTTCAATGTTCCTCCTCAATTAAAGTACTCTCATGCTAGAGATGGCTTGATAGGCACTACAAGCACACACCACACTATTGCATCTAATCCTGCTCCTCCTTCCGAAAGTAATTCTGTGTCATTTGACAAAGGCAAAGGTGACAAGAAACTAGGAAGTAAGAAAAAGGGGAAATCAAAGAAAAATAAAACTTCTAACCCGCAGGAAAGATCATCTGATCAACCGTCTGGACCTCGGAAACCTTGTTATCTATGCATAATCTATAAGGAGGAAATTTTTTTTAGGGATTGTCCTCACCATGATGAAGTCTCAAAAATCATCAAGACTTCTCATGCACCAACTGTGTTGACAAACCCATTTCCAAATCTGGACACAAATATGGTTGCTACGGATCTAGCTCCTAGTTCCCAAGTATTAATGTTATCTAACACAAAACCTTCAACAGATATTTTTGTGTCAACATGAAATAAGATTATGGTAGTCATGTCACTTATCAACCTACTACCTCGATAACAAATCCATCCATAGAATCAGTACCACCTATTGTTATTTCTGAATTGACAATCAAGCCACCAAAGGGAGTAATTCATAAATCAACATATAATCCTTAAGCAAGAGCTACACAAAATTATAATATAGTTGAAGATTTGGCTCAATCCCCTTCAACTATGTCTGCTCTTGAGGTATTACAAAATTGTCCCTCCCAAAAACAGGCTTTATTGTCAGCTATTGGTGGAATTGATCCAATTGATTCTAATCTTGTCGTCTTTAATCATATGGGCTATGTGCCGCAACTACCAGCAGAATTGGCATTCTCCATACATGTAAATGTTCTCAATCACCTTGTTCATCGCACTATTATTGATGAGGGAGCATCTACATGAATTATGTCTCTAAACTGTTGGAAATCACTTGGCTCGCCGCGCTTATCACAATCATCAACGACATTGAAGGCATTTTATGGACGTACATATAAACCCTGTGATATTATTAATAACCTACATGTTGAACTAGGGGGAAAAAAGTGAATATTGATGTTGAGGTTGTTGATGGACCCCTTGAATATAATATTTTACTTTGAAGGCCATGGGTATATGCGATGACTGCTATTGTTTCTACATATTTTAGAATGATTTCCTTTCCACATAAAGGTACAATTACAATCATTAATCAACTATACTTCTTTCCCTCTGCTTCGCAGGTAACTGGAAGAATTCTGTTCATTCACATACCCCAACTAGAACTTCAGAACATTGGTGTAGGACTCTTAAAGGAATCCACTCTTATGGGAACCTTTGCATTACCGCCGCTAGCAACGTCGATAGAAATTACAAGTACAGAGACCTGCAACATGATCTCTTTCACTCTATCTGGCTTAAGGAAGAGTACGGGTGATTCTGATATTTCTACGTTGGATGAGTTTTTTCCACCCAGCCCTATTGAGCTGGTATAGAAATCAATATATCTAGCTTGGGCGGCAAATCTGAAATTAGCGCCAAGTGTTTGGGTTGATCGTTCCTTAGATTTTGGTACTCCATCTAATCCATTTTCCTCAATGTTATTGACAGATGAGAATACTTTGGAAACCATGATGCTAGAGGGTGAACCATGGGAAGATTATCATCATCGTTCCCATCTTCCTGATTATGAAGAAAATGATCTTAGTGAACTATATCACCCATCCATCAAAAATTTCTTTTCGAATTATTTTCCCATTAATGCAATCGATTCTGAACGAAACCTTTCAAATATCAAAGAAACAATTTCTATCAATATTTCGACCAAACCTGGTGTTGTAGAGAATATTCATGTTAGTGTATCTTGTTCTCCATTAGAACTCGAATCATATCGCTCTCTTTTTCATGAATTTTGTGACATATTTTCTTGGTCTTATGAGGAAATGCCAGGCATAGATACTAGTATAGTTGAACACAATATTAATATGTATCCTGATGTCAAACCGGTGCATCAATGACTTTGTCCTGAGAAAGCCGTTGCCATCAAAACAGAAGCTGAAAATTTTTTGCGTGCTGTTTTCATTTACCTTGTTCCGCTAATTGAGTGGGTTTCCAATATTATTCCTATCATGAAAAGGCAAGGAACCATTAGAGTGTGTGTCGATTATTGGGATGTTAATCATGCTTGTCCAAAAGACAACTATCCTACTCCCTTTATCGACCAGATTATTGACGATTGTGCTAGCTGCAAAATTTTTCTTTCATGGATGGATTTTCTAGTTACAATCAAATCAATATCTGGCCAAATGATCAACATAAGACAACATTCATCTGTCCTTGGGGCACATTCACTTATAGGAAACTTCTGTTTGGTTTAAAGAACGTTGGGGCCACTTTTCAGAGAGCAATGGATTATGCTTTCAATGACATCAAGCACATTGTTCAACCATATCTAGATGATTTAACAGTGCATTCACGAAATTGGACTGATCACCCGATGCATTTGAGAGTTATTTTCTTATGCTACTGACACTACAAAATACACCTCAATCCACATAAATGTGTGTTTTTTGTTGGTTTTTTTTGTTTGCTTGGATTCGTAGTCTCAAAAGAAGGGATTCGAATTGACCCTTTGAAGGTTCAAGCCATTCTTGATTTGCCTGCGCCGTCAAACTTACTTCAGATACGGAAAATTCAAGCAAAGGATAACTTCCTAAGGATGTTCATTCTAAATTACACCAAAATGGCTAGAGGATTTACTTGACCCTTGAGAAAGGGGGTTCCCTTCCATTGGGACCAAGTTGCACAAGATTCTTTTGATGTTGTCAAGGACACTCTTGTCTAAGCGTCATTAATGTATCCTCGTAATTATCAAAATGATTATTTCCTATATATCGTCGTGGCTGAAACGACCATTGTTATGGTATTGGTCCAAGCAGAAGATGGAATTGAACAATTGATCTATTATTTGAATTGTAATCTCAATGATACAGAAGTTAAGTACTCATACGTAGAAAATATTGCCTTGGAAGCTATTCAAGCTATCCAAATATTTCTCCATTATATCCTACTCCGAAAAACAACAGTAGTTTCGAATTGCAACCCCATGAATTACATATTATCATGTCAATTGCTGGGGAAAAAATATTCAAAATTGATTGTCATTTTGCAGGAATTTTATTTGGAATTTATCAAATCCAAGTCAAAGAAGTCTTTAGTTTTGGCTGAGATTCTCTGTGACCTTCCTTTTGATAGTACTGAAACTACGTCGGAACCATCAATTCCAGATGATTCTCTATTCCTAATTGGATCATCTGATCCTTGGTATGGGGATTTCATCATCTATCTCCAAAACCAAACTTTTCAACCTAACACCTCTTGCTCTGAACAACGACGTATTCGATAACAAGCCAAAGATTATCTGATTGTTAGCGATACACTTTATCGTCGTGGTGTCGTTACCATTTTAAGGAGGTGCCTCACTCATGAGGAGGTCGAAAAAGTGTTAAATGATTTTCATGCTGGGGCTTGTGGTGGACATTTATCTGGATATGCTAACACGCAGAAGATACTTCGCGCCAGTTACTTTGGCCTACTATTTTTCGAGACTGCATCCTCGCGGTCAGAAGTTGTCATGCATGCCAAATTTTTTATCGTAAAATCCGCAAACCGCCAGTGCCAATGCATCTTGTTGTCTCTGCTGGACCATTTATGAAACGGGGTATTGACTTCATGACCTGTAACCCTCCTTCGTCTGGGGCATGGTTATATTATTATCGCAGTCGACTATTTTACCAAATGGGCCGAAGCGATGCCTACATTCAACAACACAGGACAAACAGCTGCATTGTTTTTCTTCAACCACATTATTGCATGGTTTGGGGTCCCACAGGCTATAGTTACAGATCATGGGAAGCAATTTTGCAACCACATGATGTCTGAATTAACTGCCAAGTTAGGATTTTCACTTGATAATTCTACTCTTTATTATCCACAATCAAATGGACAAGTTGAGGTTATTAACAAATTTTTTAAACGAATGATAGGAGTTCATAAAAGAAACTGGAATCTGATCCCGTACTCTGCCTTGTGGGCATATTGAACTTCGGTGAGAAATGAAACTAGATTTACTCCCTTTCAATTGGTGTATGGTCTGGAAGCTATCTTACCAATCCAATGCGAAATATCATCGTTAAAAATCATAATAGACTTATTACCTGACACCTCAGAAGAAGAAGTGCGTCTCCTTAACCTCATCCATCTTGATGAAACGCGTCGTGAAGCCCAATTGGCCAATGAAGCGCATAAGAGATGTATAAGGGCGCAATACGACAAAAATGTCTGCCCTCGCATTTTCTCAGAGGGCGACTTGGTCCTTATCTACGATCAAGAAGATGATGTAATAGGTACAAGAAATTTTGAGTTGTTATGTCATGGCCCCTATATTGTCAAAAAATTTCTTGCTAAGGGTGCTTATGAGTTAGTTGATTACGATGGAATTCCATTGGCGTAGCCTAGAAATGGGTTGTATTTGAAATGTTACTATGCTTAATCATGAGCGTAGTAATTTTTTGTATTATATTGTATATATGTTTCTGATTTGCATTCACTATCTTAATTTGTTTTTAGAGTTTTCTTGATGTTAGCAATCCGCTTTACATTTCATTGTAGATGTCTGAATATTTAGAACAATTTGTTAGATATGCTGATGGTGCTAGTCGTAGTACGCAAAATCTATCCTCTGCAGCGTGGGCCATTTTTGCTCCAAACGGCGAGTTAGTGAGTTTTCAAGGGATTTGTATTGGTAGATCGAGGAACAATGTCATTGAGTATAGCACGTTGATCATTCTTTTCTCTGATTCCATTTCATTTGGTATTAACCGCATAATCATAATGTTAGAATCACAACTTGTGGTATTACAACTTACTAGTTTTTATAATGTTAGAAATCCAACACTTCTTAGATTGTTCCTAAGAGTTCGACTTTTGGAAAGACATTTTGATTTTATTCAATATCAACACATTTCCAGAAATTTGAACACATTGACTGATTCATTAGCTAATCAAGTTTTAGACATACATTTGCAACATATGTAAAGAAAAAATTCACATCATTGAATAGGATTACATAATAAACATAGGAAAAAATCTGAAATCATATAGATAGATAGTGATAGGTTTTTACAAAATTTGTGCCCAAGACACATTGGTCATTTGACCTCAAAATATATGCATAAGTAAACTAGTGGTGTTCATGGTAACATGCTATAGACCTAGCTATCCTACGAAGTAATCGCATCCAACGATTAGGAACTCCAATAGTGTGTTGCTGAAATCACATAGGAAGCTCTTCGATCTGGCAATCTGGAATCTCGAAGGTCAAGCCTTCTATGTGTTGCTGAAGCTCAGTTAGAGTCTTAGCCATGTCAAGATCCTAAAGGAATGCACTCCCGACAACCCTCTCTGCTGGCACATCTGCTTCACGCTCCGGTTCCACTACTGGTTGAACACGACCAACATCTGCATTACATCAAACATTTAGTTTAGTCTTGGAAATAAATCAAAACAAAAAAATATTGTATAAACCTTAGGAAAATAAAAAAACATGGTCAAAACATTCTTATCTATTTCACCCAACTGAGCGCCTTCTGGTAATGCTAAATCTGGATCCCCTCGAAAATCAATTCCTGCTTATGCATACTCATCGATGGCAACGATCTGTCGTTGAAACCAGGTGAAGAATGGAGTGGAGAAAACTACAGTCGATTGGCCTGCATATCGACCCATGAGTTCTACCCATCTCTGCATTCTAGGATCTCTAGGACTAGCTATATCCAGTGTCACATGTTGTGGCTACATCAGTGGAGTCCATTCCAAGGCAAAGGATATAAGGATATAACCATAACTGAAATTATTCTTCCTTTCTCCCTTTGCTTTGTTCAGTTGTTCCTTTATCTGAGATAGAAAAAATTTAGACCAGTTGAAGACTGTTGGCTCCATACACTCTAGCGCATACTGCATATATGATCTGTTCACTAAATGTAGTGTAACAGTGCCAACAAGTTTAGCGATTGTGAAAAGGATAGTTCTCAAAGGCAAATCTCTGACATCTTGGATGTTTATTTTTCCATCTTTGCTAGGTTCTGCCCCTGGATAGAAATATTGCAGAATATAATCCCTCATTGTCTCTCCTCCAACGGTAGACCCTGAGAGTGAAATGGGAAAACCTCTCCTCGACAATCCTGTGAGAAAATATACATCCTCAACTGTTATAGAAACCACTTGGTTCTTAATATGAAATGCCTCTATCACCGGATCCCATGCTTGAACTAATAATTCCAAGAGTTCTATTTGTTGCCTCATCCCGGACAATTTGAAGTGCTTAAGTAGTCCACAATCTCTTAGGGCTCTTATAGTACCCAGATCATTCAAGGAAATCATATCTTGTTCTTCATGTTCTATTTCCCTCAATGTAATCATCATTTTATTCCCATGGAAACCTGCAACCCAACCATAAGATCCATTAGATTCCATTCATTGCAAGAAACTAGGTGAATTTTGGGCATAATAAGAAAATAAAAAACTTAAACTGCGCACAACGCACTCCTTGACAAGAGACAGTGCATTGCACATGCAAGTACACTTCACTATACCTACTATGCAATGCATGTTTCAAAATTCAGGGGTGCGTTGCCCTCATTTTTGGCAGAATTTACCCTAGGGGCCTTAAAACCCTAAAAATTTACAGAAATTGGAAATGAAATGAATACCAAAGGGAAGAGGAGGTTCATGGCACTAACCTAGATCAAACGACGATGAAATCCATCGACAGAAACAATCACAATTAGCAGCTAAAGTTCGGCGGCAAAATCAGGTTTAGAGCTCCAAAATACAAATGGCAACTATGTAATGGTAAAAATGAATAGTGAATCTACTTTTAAATAGTCATTTAATTATTTGCAAGTTAAATTTATTGCTATGACTATAGTTTTATTATTTTTTTATCATGAAACAGGTATTTTTAATCCATCTGATGTTGTTCTGAATAGGAAATACAACTGATGAACAGATTAGTCATGCAGATTTATTTCAAAGAATGACTTGACCACAAAGCATACTTTTTCTCCTTGTTTTTCAAGCTTTGTTAAAAATGAAAAAGGATTTGAAGCACACTTTTATCTCTTTTTCTAGCTTCAATAACAGCGAAAAAGGAACCCTTGGAGTCTTCTTTTAGCTCTTTTCAGACTATGATAATGTGAAAAAATTGCCGAGCACTTGTCTTTTCGAGCTCGTAAAAGTAAATGAATTGATATCTACTCAGTATAAGTTTAACCCCTTTCCAAATTGAGATAGATTATTTATGAAAAAGGAATACCTTGGTTAAACATGACCAAAGAGGTTCTCTCAAATATTATTTTACACTTTTTCGGATTTGAGTGACAAATTGACGAAAAAGTACTTATGGAGTTTTCTTTCGTCCTCTTTTTCAAACTCTCTAAATATGAAAAAGGACCGGTCTATCACTCTCGTTAAGCTCGTTAAAACATAAAATAGTGACGGGCTTGTCGATCATGGAAAGAATCGAGTTTCATTCATCGCTAGACATGTTAAATTAATAAATAGTGATACTTTATTCGCCCGAAGGGTTGAATTATAGATCAAGAAAATGTTATCCTCCTCAAGCTTGTTAAAAAATAAAGATGTACTGGTCGAAAAATGACTGGGAAAATTTGGGAAAAGTGAGCAAGAATTTCTTTATGGTAGCAAGTTTCTCTTGAACATGACACTTCCTTCACTCCATGTCCATGACTGTTTGGGTTGGGTAATCATCTTGATGGTTCATTCACACCTATGGTTCATCATACCTTCACTTCGATTTTGAGTCAATGTTGCCAACTCATCACAGTGTCACCGATATGTTTAAGAGAAGTCATCCAGTGAATACTTCATCCTTCTGCAATACTCATAAACCTTCATTCTCATGACCGTCATCCTTGAAAATTGCTATATCAATTCATAACCTTGTCTCCGAAATCAGTAACTCCAATTTTGCAATAAGGTGACTTCCTGTCGACGAAAAATAAATATCCAGGAACTTCACTGTAGTACCTTGATGGTGGTTCTCTAACAACTCACATCATTGGCTGGTAATCAAACGATGTCTTTCCATGTTTGACGACAAATCATATATTTGCATGGCTAGACTTGTACATGAATGATCAAGTGAATGGGATAAGAAGACCCCAGATCTAGTTTCAGCCATCTTGGCTGCGATTTCAGGATTGTTGTACACATCTTCTATATGGTGAAATTACATATAGATTTTCATCTGAACATGGGCCTATATCTATAGGCATGTCTGCATTGGGCAACATTCTAGTGTCGACGACTTTCTAAATTATGTACATGTTATTAGATTGTTTATGTGCTAAACATGGGAATGCCTACCCTCAGCAATTATGATCAAAGAGGATATATCATGATGTAATGTATAGTAATATTGATGCAGGTGACAACTCTGCTTCATCTCCAGCCCATCACAGTGTAAAGCATCCCAATCAAATTTTTTTATTATTTTGACCTCATGCTTTAGGGGGAAATTGTTATAGGTTAATTTGGGCATCATTCCCAATGACCTAGTTAACTGGGCATCATCTCCAGGACCAATGAATAAGGGTCTATCATTCCCTATCATTTCAAGTTGCTACATGCCATAAGGCAAGAACAAGACAAATCAAGCATGACTTTCATTAAGCAAAGGTTTCCAAGGTTTGAAGTTTATTATATAGCATATGAAAGCTCACCAATGTTGTCTCTAAGGGGACTAAGTGTGTTTCATATGTAGGTAGCCCCATGCAAGGCTGCTCTGCAAAGCACTTCCTGACATCTATGGGTGTGTTGGTCACATTGGGAGAAAAATTCTCATTGTTTCGGAATCTCCACTTGGCCAATGCCTTCTAGAAGAGTTCACATGTGTCAAGATTTGAATTCCAGTGTCCATTTGACATCTACAATATTGGGAACATGTCTCGCCTACTATTGGAACGTCATTTATTGCAAAACAACCTTCAGCTCCTCTATAAATTGAGCACAGATCTGAGTGTTTGAGAAGGAGGAATTTGAGTAGAGAAATGTTGGAGAATTTTCAATTGAGAGCTAGATTTGTGTAATAGCTGCTGGAGAGATTTATACTATGATGGGGCTAAGGATCGTTGCTGGAAGGGTCACTTCAAATCAGTCATTTGGTTGTAACCTTTCCTTCTATCATCAATAAAGAATACAACTTACTTTTCCCTATATGCATCTGTATTGGCTTTGATTTTCCATATTGCAAGATCTTAGTTGATGTATATTGTTTATGCTTTGCTGATTTAGCTAACTAAATTGAATAAAAATCTGTATTATTGCTATCTTTTGTTGTTTTAGTGTTCTTTCCTGCAGGAACCATTTCGCACAAACCGCTTGAATTTGAAGCTACAATGGAAGTGACAGAAGGAGCCTTTTAGAAGCGATTGGATTACAAGTAAGCCTCTAATCCTTTCTGTGTGTCTGTTCTGAGTTAGGAAAGGTAGTCGTATAGTCTTTAATTTGTTGTTCTAGATTTTCATCCTTCTAGGGAAGCATTTTTTATCCGTAGTTCACAATTCTGGCCCAACACTCTCTATATTTTTATAAAAGATATGACTTGTTTGATTTAGGATGCTGATTTTAGGCTAGTTATAATGATAGGGTTTGTTTGTTTTGTTTTGTTTGGTTATTTTTCTTATCAAGTAGAAAAAATAGAGTAAGAGAGATTCAAACCATTGGGCTATGGGGTCTGTGAAAGGCTTGAAAAGTAAAACAATAAATGAAGGGTGTTTCATAGGGCAAGTTAATAAAGCCAAATGGATCTTAATAGCTTAGGTGGGTGTGAAATGAACATTAAATTATGAGTGTAGTAGGTTTAAAGGGAGATTAAGAATCCTTTAACATATACTAGAACAAGAAGGGTCTTTAAGATTACTGTGCTTAAGAAAAAATCAAAGGACAGGGCGCACCATAAACTTCTTTGACCAGACTTCACGAAGCAAACTCTAAGACAACAATCTAGCAAACCCTAGAGAGAAAGGAACTCATAAATTCTCTAGCTACCTTAAGAGAAATAAAACATTCAAGATAACAAATTAGTAATTATTAAAGAGTAGGGAACTCGTAAATCTCTTAATCAAACTATAAAAGACCTTCAAAGTGTCTATTCAAGATGGACTAAAGGATAGGGTAAACCATAAACTTCTTCAACAAAACCCTAATTAGTAAACTTCAAAGAAAAGGCCTTAAAAACAATGTTTTAAGCTCAACCAAAGGACAAGGCATACCATAAAATTATTTGTCTTGGCTCCATTAAATCATTTTCAAGAAAACAAGCTAAGTGGAATCAAAGAGAAATTAAGAATTCTTCAATCAGACCTAGCAAAGGAAAACATCTAAACAACAGAAGGTATACAGAATTAAGGTGCCTCTCAACATCATATCTTAATATAAATTTTATACTTTATCATAAGGGAAAAATGAACAATTTGGGAAACATAAGGAAACAATAACTAAATTGGAATAACATCACCATTTGACAAAGTCCATGAATCTTGAAAATGTGCTTTCTCCATTATCATTCAGTCCAAGACAATTACAAAGCTCCAAAGCCAAAAACGCTTTACCACTCAAAGTCTATGTGATTTTCATCTCAATAATAAAACAATAACCAACTGAAGCATACATGCAGTATTTATCTGAAAAATGAGGAGGTGAAACCTAGCTAGGGTTTGAGAAGTCATTTATTACATATTTAAGGCATTTTGACCTTTGAGACCATGCAAGGCCCAAGGCAAAAATATCTAAAACTCATTCGTTATAATAATAACTTATAACATATCTACTGAGCTAATTTTGGAAGAATTTTACCTTAAGGCCGCTCAATAACTTTTACAATAACTCCTAGTGTCTTTTTTTGAATTTCTGGCAAGGGCGCAGCGCCACTGGGTGAGGGCGCAATGCCAAGACTGTGAAAATTTCCTGTTTTGCAGTTGAGTTTTGGAGACCTTCCCGATGTCCAAATGAGCTCCATGATAGCTCATTGGAAAGCCTGTCTAGTCTAGTTTCTAGATCTAAGTTTAGTTTACAAAATGGTTCACATTTCATGTGTCAAAATTCACTTGTCCCAAGACTGCTAAACGCACAGCACCAGTGCTGAAAAGAGGGCAGAAATGTGATTTTTTAGTGGTTTTTGGCCCTTTTGAGGGAACAGTTTTGCTCCAAATGGTCTGAAATTTTCTGAGGATGATTTCCTTGGCATGAGGAACATGAATATGGTAACTTTTTTCCATTTTAGTGCCCCCAAAAAGAGCACAATGCCAGTGGCGCTGCTCATTTGGCCCAATTTTTGCAAGTTAAATTGTCGAAAATAAAAATTGTGCAAAAATGTCCCAAGTTTGGAATTTAGCTTGCTGATGAAGATTTAGAGGCCTGGAGGGATACACCGGCAGTAATATTAATCTTTTCCTTCTCATTTTTCTTGGCTATGGTTTCCTTCAATTTTTTCTTCAACTTCCTGAGCTTGATGTAACAGACCTTGTTTCTAGTGATGTACTTGTTAGACATCTGCCTGAGCATCTCATTGTCTTTGTTTGCCTTATGGAGGAGCTTCTCGACGTGTAGGTTAACTATGTCTATCAATACCTCTCTAGCATCTTCAACTTCCTTAGAAACCTTTTCCTCAAAACTAAGTTTCTTTGCCTCATGTTTTTCCTGCTCTAAAGCTCTCTTAAGACCTCTTCTTTTTGGTATTGACTTGATGGTTTGAGTATCATAATGGTCAGAGTCATCAGGTGCCATCATTTCCTTACCCTTGATGTATTTTTCCTTTAGCTGCTTGTTCTCTTGTTATAAGAATGATATGACAAATTCGGCTTTTTCCATGTTGTTCGATAGTTCTTTGATCATGGCAACCTTCTCTTTGATGATTGGCTTTGAGGCCTCATGATCATCTTGGTCATCCAAGTCCACCGGTTAAACTCTCTCTCTCTTACTCATGATGAAGTTATTCCTTGGAATTTTTGCCTCCATACCATTGTCTTATTCCTCATACATGTTAAACTCTATTTTATAGAACCCTATGGCTGATGTGAAATGATATGAAGGGAGGGTAATGAAAAGGCAGCTTTGCAAATGAAGGGAATGAGTGAGTGAGTTTAAGTGTAGGAAATGAGTGAGGAGGAAAAATAACTCAATGATAACCCTTAAGCAATGTAATCACTCTTGTTTATGACTAATTTTCTTTAAGGAGGATGGAGTAATGGTAAAATAATGATTTCAAGATTAAAACTTAGGGTTTCTTCCAGGGTTTCACTTCAATTAATTAATAATTCACCAAATGGCATAAAAAATGGGGCTTATGGTATTCACTTACCTCTTATCATTGCTTGGAAGACTTTGGGAAAGACTTAAAGGAAATTTGATGTGATTTGAGTGGTTGGAAATATCATAAAACCTCTCTGGCAAGGGCGCAGCGCCAAGCTCCAGGCGCGCAGCACCGATGCAAACGGGTAGCACCAGGATGAGAAAGCACAACACTATTTTGCAGACATCTTCTGGAGGTCTTCCCGGTGTCCAAATTAGGTCTTGGATAGCGCGTTGGAAATATATTGAAGTCTACTTTCAAAATATACCTTTTTATTGTTTATTGGAGTTGTTTTGATCTGTCAAAAGTTGATTCTCCCAAGACTGGTCAAAAAGTGTTGAATGATGGTGCAGAAATGTAGCGTGATGGTGCATAAAACTTTTTTGGGCTTTCCTCAACTCCAAATTGAGCTCATGATAGCTCATTGGAAATATTTTCCAGTCTAGTTGTCATTTGACTCATCAAGTAAGTCATTTGGATACTCCAGCTATGAGAAAAGTTGATTTTCCCAAGGTCACTCCAGAAGTGCAACAAACCTCTTGTAGCACCTGTAAATTTAAAATTTCTCCCAAACCATGATACCTGTGTAAAAAATGAAGGAGGTTTTTCTTCCTTTAGTATGGTTGATAGAAACCTCTCTCCCTTTTGTCAAATTTATCTTCGTTTGTTCAGAAACACAATTTTAAGCAAAACTGGCCTTGTGTGCTTCCTCCATGTCATTTTCCTACAAGTAATCACTACTTTGGCACTCAAGTGGACTTAACAAGTTTACAAATCCTAGTAATCTACAAGACCAAGTTTTTCCTCTTTTGCTTGTTGTACATTATTTTCATTCAGGAGTAGACAATCTACATCATCAGTACCTTCTACTGAAAAATCCTTTAACACTCCTATAGAAGTGCTAAACTCTTTGCATTTTCCTCATTTACAGGTTTTGAACTGAGAAGATAATCCTCTTTGGAGATTTTAGGTCCTTCTTGAATAACCATGTCTTGACATTATATTACATCTGAGCCATATTCTAGCAAAGAAAAAGCAGTGCTTGAAACATCCAAGGATGACCTTAAACAATGTAAAACCCTAATGACTTAGTGGGAGGGTCCTTTGACCTTATTTTGGCTGAAATTTGGCTTGGAGATTTTCAAGTGAAAATAGAGTACTGTTATAGGCTATTATGCCCAAAGGGACATGGGAATGAGTTAGCTATAGGAAACCCTAGAGGGAAGGTGGAGTTTAGTGACAAGGGAAAATAGGGAAATGAGGTTATAGGTAGGAAATAAAGATGAAAATGGGAGGCATAAGCCCATACTAAGTCTTTTAGGAGCAACAGGGTGAATTTGAGAAGACAAAATGAGGAATAGTGAAAATAGGTTTACAAGGATAATGAAGGCAGTGAGATTTCTGAAACTCAAGATATTAAAGGAATATTGTTTTCAAAAATCTATAACCATCTTATAGTCAGCTAAAGATAGTGAAAAATACTGAAGAATAACACAAAGGTAACTAAGTATTCAGATTTATTTCACAAGTTGAGAAAGAAGTTTGATGTGAGAAAACTAGAGACGTGTCCCAAAGAGACATTTCCTAAGGAAGCAAAGGGGAATGTCATTCTTGTCACTCTAGACAAACAGTCACTACATTCACCACCAGCTACAGAAGCACTTGTATCCAGAGAAGAGACACTTGCATCTTTGCAAGATTGTCTTGATCTCTTGACATATAGAGTCCCATTCATGATCCAGGAGATGCATGAGGAAGAGGAGATAGATTCTAGTACTGGTACATTGATAGAAGAGAAGTCATTACTCTTACTAGAAGTTGGAGAGATCATTGCATCGAAAGAGGAAACTCTTGTGATCTTGCAAGATGTTTCCGAATCTCAGTTGATCCAAGGTATGCACCCACTTCCATATCATATTTTTTTAGTACCTCTTATTGAAACTGATGGGAACATGCCATCATGGCCAATACATAACCAACGGTTAGAACAACATGCTGATTTGGAGAGAAATCATATCACTGCACAGAGGACCCTTGATCTAATCAAGGAGGAGATAAAAATGTATCCCAGTTTTTCATTGATGAACTACATTCAACCCTTTGAGTTGAAGTGTAGAGTTTTAAAAGATGGGATGAGTATTATCCTATGTACAATGGCTGGCTATGAGTTCAGTATTGTTCCTTGCTTTGAGACATCATATATATCATCTTGCAGATCTACAACATTGTTAATAAGCAAGAGTGAGAAGAAGAGGACCCATTCCTTATGGGAGTAATCATATGGAAGCTTATTCATGAAGCAATGGAGAGAAAGATGATAGATGGTAGACATCTTGAGATGGGAAATCTTTTCCCCTTTCAAGATGACTCTTTCTCAATGAGCATCTCATATCTCAAATAGGAACTTCTACCTGCAGCAAATCCAAGACCTTATTGGTTTTCAAGGGCCATTGATGAGAAGAATGTCTCATTAAGATATCTCATTAGAGGTCCACTTAAACATGTCATGGAGTGCAAATTTCTTCATCAGTTTTGGGAGAATGGTATTCTACAAAGGGAGGATACCATGTTGTTGCAAAACATCGTTCATCATCCACATTGAGATGAGTGGGTGAGGATGATAAGCAAGGGTTGCATGGCCACTTGCAGATATATGAGATGGGCCAGAAAGAAGCTTGGTTATGCTGGTTGCTCTTGGGTGAGTTTGGCTACTACCCAGAAGCTCCTATTTCTTTGATCCATGCCTTGAATAACACTCATGAAATGATGAAGGAGGCATGGTTGTGCTAGTTGTTCTTGGGTGAGTATCGTTACCAACCAATAACTCATATTTTCGTGACTCATGCCTTGTCTATCAATGATAGTATGCATCAAAGAAATGCATGTTCATTTTGGTTGTCCTTAAGAGAGTTTGGCCATCACATGACATCTCCTATGTCTATGTGTTTTGTATTGTGTAAAACTTGGCATGGTACTCTCATGATGTGTATTGATGGTGTTTTCTTGTGTTAGTATGATTCTTTCATCATAAAATATCACTTTAGCTACGCATAAAAAATAGCCCTAACATCGATTATTGCTGCAAAATATCTTTAATTTTGCTGCACAAATTCAGATCTAAGCACAAAAGACATTAAGCAGATAAAATATAACATGGCTCCATAAATCCAATGGACAAGACAAGAAGAATGTATTTAAAATAATTTTGTATTATATTAAAGAATGGAGCACCTGAGAGGAAAACAAGAAAGGTGTCTTCTGGTTCTCCTTAGTGGGATGGGTTCTTGAAAGTCCTCAGTGTTTCAGATCTAACATTTCTCTCTCTTATGGGTGTAGAACAACAAACATAGAACTCTATGGGATTTCACAAAACAAAATGGAAAATGGTGACCAAGAGTAGATCCAGAGTGATCTAATGCAATGAAGGTGACTAATGAATGGAGAAAACCCCCCTATTTATAACAAAATATTGGGGCGGTCTAGAACTCGGTGCATGAATAAAATATTATTAATCGAATTCTAGAAGCACCTTTTAGGAATATTTTATTATATTTGTTGGAGGAAAAAGGATTCTTGACTTGGGTCAATTCCTTTATTTATAAATAATAAATAAATAAATGATTTATTTATCATTTTAGGGGAATGATGGGAATAAATAATGGTTTATTTGATTATTTATGGATGATTTAGTCAAATTTAACTAAGAATATTATTTAAATAATGATTTAAATAACTTGTTCTTAGGAAATAATTAAATAAATAAAGATTTATTTAATTAATTTCCTTGTTTTGGGTTAAATATGACCAAATAAGTTATTTTATATGGTGAAAGCAATTTTACTTAGGGTAAAATTGGTCTTACATGGTGTACTTGGGTTCATCTAATAATAATAGGTTAGATGGCCAAAAAAATGGTGTAACAGATTGCCCCCCAACGTACGAGTGTTAGGAGAAAATCGTATGACCGAAGTACGTTGTAATAACTCAATCACTAGATAGAAAAAGGGAAGCAAGAGAGAGAAGTGTAATGGTGTCTGATGTGTTAAAGGACTAGACCCTAAGGAGACGAGACTTATAGGTGCAACAAGTCTCTATGAAGTGGTACCTATACTAAAGGCGGCAGGGGAGGCATACCTATGCCCGCCAAGACAAAGTACAAAGAATAAGGCGCCCGGAAAACCATGGAACACAATAAGTACAAAGAACAAGGTGCCAGGAAAACCACAGAACGCAATAATGAAGCATGTGCTAGCCTAAACATGAGCCAAATAAATAACATGATGAATCTCACATACATGTGATGCCTGGAATAGTCATTAGGACTTATGCAAAAATATGGTAGTACATGAGATATAAATACGCCTAAGTGCCCCTTACACGCGAGGAAGTGCTCGCAAAATCTGACTGATATGTGCAAATTGAAGAGGCGCTGCAAGCGGCTGAGGCTGATATCATCAAATGAGAGGAGCTGCATCAAGGGCTGAAATGAAGTCATCCAGGCATGTGGGGGGCTACCTGCAGGGCCATCCCATCATGAGGGTTGAGACATTTCACATATGCCCGGGAATCACCAATAGCTGCGGCTGCATCACCGGACCATCAAGTGTATATATCACGATCATGCTAGGTAGAGCTCGAACCAAGGTATACTGCCCCCTAGACCTGGTTTCTGGAGTAAATGAGGTGATGTCAACAGAAGGAGGTCCGCCATAGGTGAGGCAATAAGGGAACCCCACCTAAGGCACGGGGAAAATAGTAGAGTGACGACCAAGTAGACACTAATGATGATGATGGAAGGAGAGAAATGGAGGAGCAGTTGGATGAATTCCCTTGTTAGAGCATAAAGTGTATGAATGGCTTGGCAGCGACTGACACAATATCATGAGGGATAGTGGACAGGGGTACTGAAGGCCATGATGTGGGTCATGAGAGAGGGACCAAGAAGGAAAGGATGGAGGAATATGGCGGGGTACAAAGGGACTCGGGATAGACTCCATGAATGTGTTGGTGATTCGACTCGAATGCTCTAAACAAGGGCGACGCGATGGTGCTACCTCATAGTACGGGTCCAATGGGGAACCATAAAAGCATGAGTACAATAGGGTATCTCATGACGAAAATCACCACGAACGAACACGAGTAAGGAGGCAAAGTGGTGCCCCAAGTACAAGTGTCGTAAGTGAAGAAATTCAATTTTGAGAAGAGGTGAATAGACCCTTCATGGGCAAAATGTGTCTTGGTGAAGTATCAAAACATAAAACACTAACAGATACCCATTTGAGTGCTCAGTGAGAGCTTTCCAACGATGCGAACGGTGTGTCAAACGGGGCTACGGTTTCGTCGCAGCGGGCGAAAGAAAAATAGGGGTTTTCTTCTAATAGGGCGTTTTCCCTCCAAAATCATTCATTTTCTTGTGTAGCTGTGGTGAATGTGGAGAGGAGAGAAGGCCATAAATCTTGCAGTGATCGTAGCGGACAAACTGACGGTTGGAATTGTGATCCGTCAGTTGCAGGTGAGAGGCCTAATCTCAAGCTTTGTTTTTGATGGATTCAAATTGCAGATTAGGGCTCTAAATATCAGTAACTGCCCCTATTTCTTCCACACGGCCGGGTCGCACTTTTTGGGGCAAAAAATATGACCTGGGACGTAGGTTTGGGCCTGAAAAGTGAGACCTGGCCCAGTTTTTTGCTGAAAAGTGCAACCAGTGAGAGCGAGGTGATTTCAGTGCTGTTTTGGGCTGAGATTTAGTTTTGGTGTGAATAAATGCAGTTTTGTGGAGCTGTAGACTGACAAAATGATGTTTTTGTGCAGATATGGCAGATATATTGATCAAATGGAGAGAGAGATACTTAGGTACATTACGGACGAAGATCCAGATGGATCAGGGTGTCCGTCGTGTACTGGCTAGGTATGGGGTGCTGAAATTTTTGGAGAACCCTTTGATGAGGGCTGGAGAGCCCTTGTTGGCCCGTATTATCAGTTACTAGGATCCATATCAGGAGGCGTTTGTAGTGCAGGGGCATAGGATCGAGCTGACGGTCCAGGATTTGTATTTCTTGACTGGTCTCCCACCATTAGGGATGGTGGGAAATACGCAGCCAGTGTTACCACGTGGGCATAACATTATGGAGTTTGTTGAGTGACATTGTCGACCAGGGGTCCGAGTCAAAGGGACTTGAATATCCATTGGTGAGCTAGAGAGGTTGGAGACCCAGGCAGTGGCCGCAGCAGTGTTACGGGTCTTGGGTAGCCAGGCATTCCATCACATCACTGGAGGGAAGATGATGATCATGGAGAGTGTGCTGAGCGGGACCGACTATGGGTGGGCCCAGATGATGTTGGTGCCGGTGAAATGATAGCTGTCGCTATGCAAGCGGCAAGTGAATCATGATTGTGCCTATGGGACGATGTTGTGCTCTTTCTTCTTTAAGAAGATCCCGACCTTACGACCTCATGTACAATTTCCTGATGGAGGTCTGAGAGAGCCTCAGATGTGTCGGTGGGGACGATTACTGTGTAGAGGAGGAGGAGGGGTAGTCGGACGGGTGTTCTGACCAGAGTTCTTCACCCATTGGGATCAGATGCCACTATACATAGACAACTATCCCTATAGTCGGATGAGTTATTGGGGAGATCCGGACTTGCCGCTTCCACCTGGTCGAGTGTGGGGGCCCGATGGTAAGTGACAAGCAACTAATCTGTTATGTTCATTTTAGAGTTTGTGACTAGTATGCATGGTACTAATCGTTATATGTTTTGGAATGCAGATATAGCTCCGGTAAAACCGGCCGGATATATGGGACGACCTGCAACGGCAGGAGCTACAGGGGCAAGTGGATCAAGGACGGCGCAGAGTGAGGATATGGCTGCTCTGGTGGAGGACATTCGTCGTTGATGTGAGGGGCTGCTGACTGGTGTATCAGATCGTGGTTGGCAGGATTTAGATGACCGGTACATAGAGTTATATATTAGGCTACCCTCGGAGTGGCGAGGTATCATGTGATGCATGGCGATGGCCGGTTAGGCTGTGTGTGATCTACGAGCTATGGGAGCAGAGCCATTGGCTCGGGATCCTCCAGAGAGTGATTAGATGTAGGGCAGGTGGTGCCCCCCAGTGTCGATGGAGGGGCGAGTGGTGCCCCCCATTTTTTTAGTTTTGTTATTGTAACATGCTATGGGTATGTAGTATGTTTCAGAGTAGATGGAATCTAAAAACATGTGTTATATAATATATGTGAGGTATATGTATTTGGTTGATGGTATTAAATGTTATTGTGTTGTGTGTGATATATGCCAGTCTAGAACATGGTTTGCGATTTGATATACGTAGTGATTTTGATCTCTAGGTATATGGCTAGATGTAATGAATCTAAATTCACGTATCAAAAGTTGCACTCGTAAATATTGTCTAAACAGGATAGGGTTATGCACATGATAGACACCATTAAGTTGTAAGACGAGAAGCAGGGAATCTAAATGGACATGTAAATAGAGGATGTGATGAGAGATAGCATCGGCTAAGAGACCATGAACTGCATCATATTCGGCCTAATTATTGGTGGCTTGACCAATGCAGACCCCATTTGCAAGAACAAGGGTATGCAAGGGGGTAAAAATGGCCTAGGCGGCTGAGGAAAGGTTTCGAGAATAGCGACTGGCACCATCAGCATAACCAAGGTAATGAGTGGACGAGAGGGTCGAGGGAATATCATCACAAGACGGGAAAAGGGAGGAAAAGCGGGGACGCGTGTTGCGAAGTACATCATAGATACGGATGGGAGTATCGGGATGATGGGAAGGAAAGGAAAGGTGGTGGAAACCAAAAGAGGCTACAAAGCTACCTAGATCATCAAAAAGGTGTACATACGGGTCATTAGGGGAAATGACAGAAGAACAAGTAAAAATATGGTCGAAACATAAAGAACCCGAAGAAGTGGCAGAAGGGGGATCAAGCGAAACAGACAGAGTGGATTCAGAGGGGATGTACTCCGAGGGGTTTGCGGATGATGATAGGTATAAGAGAGGAGCAACAGACTCAGACATCTCAACATCAGGGGGAGGGATGTCAATGGTAGCTGGGGGATCCTCAAGTAAACTTGATGCATACTAAGCAAGGATGAGCGAGGCAGATTGATTTTGTTCAACTTCGTACTCGTGAATGACCTCTAAAGAGGCTCGGTAATGCATGAGGTGAGGGCAATGGTGGGAATAATGGCCATGGACACCACACATAGCACAGGGTTTGTTGGTACGAAGAGTCTTTGGGTTCTTGGCTACGGATGAGAAAGAAACAGAGGTCTCAGGGACCATAGATGCAGGGAACGTGACTTTAACCATGGGTTGGATATGAGGCAACTCAGGACAAATATGGGTTGGATGACCGATACCATCACACAAGGCACAAGGCTTGGCAGGTTGGGGAGGGGTAGGTGTGGTGGCCTTTTCATTGGATGCCCCCTTGCGAGTTTTTCATTTCTTGCCGGTAGCTGTTGCAGCATTAGGAGGGTTTTACCGAGGGGCGAGGGGCACTATGGTGGTAGAAGGAGTGATGGGGATCGATTTTATTGGTGTCACAGCTATGTATGGTTTGGGGTGGCCTAGTGGGGTCTCGGTTGGAGGGGTGAGATACCAAACGGGAATTCCCAAGGTTAAATTAGGAAGGGAAAGGGTGGCCATGACAGGGACTGAATAGACGCCATGGGGGTGGGACCAAGGAAAGGTATCTGACCGGTGGAGTAGTGACCAGGGGGGACGACTCCCATATGGTGGGGACCTGAGGGAACTGACTCAGGAGGGTAGGAGGGTTCCTGAGTGTGATGGGAAGGGTCAGGGGAAAAAGGTTCGGTTGACTGAAGCGAAGGGCTAGGAGCAGGAGGCAGTGGGCGAGATAGAGGTTGTTGACTAGCCGGAGTAGGCTGTGGAAGGCTAGACTGAGACGATTGCATCATGAAAAAATTTGCTAAGCTGGGGTCAGAGATGGGAGGAGGGGGAGGACCAGGAAAAGTTCCAAGCAAAGAGGATTCTTTGTACATGTCGGGGGAAACACTGGTCAATGAATCAACAATTGGTTTATTGGTGACAATAGAGATGGTGGACTCAGGGGAGGTCTGAGATTTTGGTTCATGGTAGGTCAATTGGTCAATGGTGACAATCTTGCCATTATGAGGGAAAAACATCTTGTGGTGGACTGTGGATGGGACGGCTGACATGGCATAAGTGTAACTATGCCCCAAAAGGATGTTGTAGTCAAGAGGGGCATCAATAACTTCAACGTCGACACAAACAGTCTTGCCGGCGAGGGTGATAGGACAGTTATGAAATAGGCCAATGGGCTAGGAGGCATGGCCATCCCATGCACAAAGGGTGATAGTGGAAGGGGCCAGTTCAGGGGATCCAAGTTTATTCCAAATCGAAGCGGACATTACGCAGGTAGATGCCCCCTCATCAATAATACACTGAGCAACATTGGAATTTTGGATTTTGACTGGGATTTGGAAAGCAAATGAAGGAGGAAAAGGGGGATGGTATGACTAATGGGCATCGAAAACAATCAATTGGTCATCAACAGGATCTACAGTGCCCACGGCAGATAGTAGAGCCCTCTTTTGAGAAGGACACGACTGGAGGAGTTCTAGTGTTGAAATGGTAGCAGGAGATTGGGCCAGATCATCTACTATGCTGTATGAATGGGCAGCCCAACCAGAGGCAACATTTTGGTGTAATGGTCCCTTAGGAGGCTTAGGATGAACCTTGGCTTTGGGCAGAGGGAGTTGCAAGGGACCATTGGGTGTCAATAGAGGTTCTATAGGACCTGACGATGGAGACTCAGAGACAGACGGAACAGGAGGTGTGGAATACTGATGGGACCGAGTTTGAAGGTTGAGGTCGATAGTGAGAGGTGGGTCAGAAGCCATCATGATAATTTGGTAATCAGAGGAAACAGAAGGGGAAGGTTGAGTAGTTACTGGGGCGTGAGGTGGTTGAGTGGCCACGAATTCTTGTTGCGGGAAAGGATCGGTAAAATCAGCAGGTTGAGAAGTAAAGAGGGTGGGAGGGGTAGTAGGGGAGGAGTGTTGTCCCCGTACGGTGGCCTGAGAATCCAAAAGTTGCCGCATTTGTGGTAGTAAGGGACAATCATGAGTGTAGAGACCATAAATACCGCAACACGAACAGGGCTTATTGGGGCAAAGTGGCATGTCCGGCTTGGGCTGAGAGCCCTGTGGATGGTTGGCAGTGGTAGGGTCGATATTGGAAGGATTGGGTCCATGATTACCAGAAGCAGATTGATTGCCTCTTCTCCTTCTTTGAGAAGGAGGAAAATTAGGTGCCCCTTGCTGTGCAAATACTTGCCCTGGAGGGGGTAGTAAATGTGGTTGTGGGGGTGGAGAAGGCAAGGGAGTGGGAGGTCCAAATGCTGTAGGAGCTGGGACACCAGGTTTTGGATATAGATAAGGAGTAGGGTGGGCAGTAGTAAGGTAAGCAAGGGGTGGGAAAAAGGAGGAGGCATGCCGTAGCCTGAATACATGCTACTTGGAGGGGAAAAAACGCCGAAGGGGGTGGCCCCTAGAGGAAAACCATGGCCCGGAAGAGGTTGGGTAGAGGTATGTGATAGGGCTCCAACGATATCGTTGGCGGAGTGAGATGCCCATGAGGCATTAGGGCCATCAGGTTTGGGAAGGTTAGGGAGGACGGTATAAACATAACCAGATTGAGTGTAGATAAGGTCATACTTCAAGGCTATTTGGAGGGCGGCTTCTTTGGTTTGGGGAAAATGGGATGCGACATATTTTCCAATGGGAGGTAAGAGAGAGTGAAGGAACCAGTCCATGTAAACTCGATCTTCAAAGGGGGGAGTGCGGCACAAGCTCCGTCATCGCCGCCATTCCTGGACATGAGCAGAAAGGTGGGTCGAAGAGGATTGATGGAAAGAGGTTAAAAGCTCGGTACCAGTGTCGTATCGGAGGGGGAGCTGGAAATAAGATAAAAAGGCTTGGGAAATGGTTGCAAAAGTGGTATGGGAGGAGGTGGCCTGTTCAACATACCATTTAGAAGCGTCACCTATAAGCGTGCGTTGGAACAATCTAAGATGAATGGAGTCGTCGGTAATGGAATTGGAGGAACACCACATGTGGAAAGATCAGATATGGTTAGAGGGATCTTCACTAGCAAGGCCTTCGAACTTGGGAATGTCGGAGGGGAGCTTGGTTGGCATAGCAGGCCAACTAACATCGTGGTGAATAGGATCATTAATCAGTTGATTGAAGTCAGGGAGACTAAGGCCGGCCATATAAGGGAGTAATGGGGCAGTCGAGGTAGGTCCCGAGGTGGTTCCACTGGAAACAAACCCAGCAGTAGTACTGGGGTTACTGCTGGTGGTAGGTCCTGAAGTAGACATGGTGAAAGTGACAGGGGGAGAACCAAGAGGGGAGAACCCGAACAATCAGAGGAAGAGTCAGAGTGCAGACTTGGGGAAAGAATTACTCGATGACAACGGGAAGGAGGAAGTCGACCAAGCGGAAACTGAGGATGAAGGCCAAGAAGTCTCCGGGAGAGGTGCCTTGGGGGCGCAATGATGAAGGGAGGAAGAAAACCAACAAGGGCAGGGAGGGAAAAAATCAAGTGAGGTCAAGGGTAGAAAGGTGCGGTGACAATTGATTTTAAAGTCTTTGCCAGGTGGTGTTAACCAGACACTTCTTCACTTAGGGTCAGTGTGTGGCATGCGTTAATTTTAATTGTTTAAACCCAGACGTTTTGAGAGTAAGAGAAAGAGTGTGCTGCGTAACGGAAAAGAAATCTGCAGTAAATAAGACTAAAAGAACATAAAATTAACAACTAAAAATGCAGCAATCTAACCTAAGAAGGCGGGTCTCTCAAAACTAGTCTATAAGAGGGAGAAAACCAGGCAAAGCATGCTAAAAAGAGGCCAATAGATCGAAGGTCTGGAGGGACTAGGATCTAAAGGGTGAATCTGCTGAAAAGTGGTGCAGATAACAACAAATAAGGAGAGGCAAGGTTGCTGATAAAAAGGAGGAGATCAGCTAAAAATAGAAGAGACAAGGCAGTGGCCTTAGAAATGAACCCAAACAAAATGATATGAGGTGGTTTTGAGAGGGAGAAGAGCTGATCTAAAGGGATCTAGAAAGGAGGTATCAGATCGGAGAAAAAGAGGGTTGAAACTCTGGAAATTTAGACTTTTGAAACAATAAAGACTCATCCACAAAAAGTGGAGGGTACTAGAGCCCTAAGGGAAAATATTCCCGCTTATTTGAGTGAATTAGATCAGAAACAGGTCCAAACGGGCAGAGACAGAGGCTGGAAAACCCTGATAGAAGCTTCAGAAAAACCTAGAAAAAGTGCTGAAAAATTTATAGAAAAAGGACAGGTTGCAGGTTCTAACCTGTTTTCAGTCCAGGTCGCAGGTTTGGGGTAGAAAAGTGCGTCCTGAGGTTTAGGTCGCACATTTTGGGCCGATAAGTGCGACCTGCAGATCCGGTTCTCTCGGCGACAGATTTCAGAAAAATTTGTCATCTCAACTGCGGCTGATGTCTGTCACCTGCGCAATAAGGCCGAAAACACACGGAAGTTAAAAATATGACTATTTGAGGGTTTTAGGGGTGAAAAACACCATAAAAATAGGAAAAACAGAAAAGGAGAGAGAAACCCTAGGGTCTGAAATAGCTGGATATGTAGGAATATATAAAACGACAGCGGTCGCAAAAGAAAACCCGTGTGGAGTTGCCAATTGTTAGTATGATTCTTTCATCATAAAAGATCACTTTAGCTACGCATAAAAAATAGCCCTAACATCAATTATGGCTGCAAAATATCTTTAAGTTTGCTGCACAAATTCAGATCTAAGCACAAAAGACATTAAGCAGATAAAATATAACATGGCTCCATAAATCCAATGGACAAGACAAGAAGAATGTATTTAAAAGAATTTTGTATTATATTAAAGAATGGGGCACCTGAGAGGAAAACAAGAAAGGTGTCTTTCGGTTCTCCTCAGTGGGATGGGTTCTTGAAGGTCCTCAGTGTTTCAGATCTAGCATTTCTCTCTCTTATGGGTGTAGAACAACAAACATAGAACTCAATGGGAGTTCACAAAACAAAATGGAAAATGGTGACCAAGAGTAGATCCAGAGTGATCTAATGCAATGAAGGTGACTAATGAATGGGGAAAACCCCCTATTTATAACAAAATATTGGGGCGGTCTAGAATTCGGTGCATGAATAAAATATTATTAATCGAATTCTAGAAGCACCCTTTAGGAATATTTTATTATATTTGTTGGAGGGAAAAGGGTTCTTGACTTGGGTCAATTCCTTTATTTATAAATAATAAATAAATAAATGATTTATTTATCATTTTAGGGGAATGATGAGAATAAATAATGGTTTATTTGATTATTTATGGATGATTTAGTCAAATTTAACTAAGAATATTATTTAAATAATGATTTAAATAACTTGTTCTTAGGAAATAATTAAATAAATAAAGATTTATTTAATTAATTGCTTTGTTTTGGGTTAAAAATGACCAAATAAGTTATTTTATGTGGTGAAAGCAATTTTACTTGGGGTAAAATTGGTCTTACATGGTGTACTTGGGTTCATCTAATAATAATAGGTTAGATGACCAAAAAAATGGTGTAACATCTTGTATTGGGCTGATGTGACATTCCAGATGTCTATCACTATTATGTTTTTACTCCATGATGCACATGGGGAGGAGAAAAGGAAAAAATATCTCTTGTTGCTTTGGTTGCTTTTGGGGGAGTTTGGCTTATCCATATTGCATGGCGGAGATGAAGTATGGTAGCAAGAGGCCCTACTCCAGTGGTTACTATTGAGAAAATATGGTTTGACATATTTGTCTACTCATATGTCTCTATTTCTTCTTTTGCAGAATGTTGGAATGATGCTTGGATCCAACAAGGCAAATAGGGCTAATGATGAGGGCATTTCAACGCTCAATATACTTCAAAAAGTATGGGATGAAGACAACTAACTACATGGTTGGAGGTCATTCTATGAATTTTAAAAGAAAACTTTGGAAACCAAACATGCATAAAAAATTTCAGCAAATGTAGGAGGCCTTCCTTATGTGGATGCCATTTGGAGGGGATAGATGGGTTTTGCATATAATTTTGTAGTTTCATGAGGACAGCAACATTTTTCCGGGGAGGACTGTAATTTTCCCAAATTTTCACACGATATTTGGAATATTAGAGTTCTTTATTTTCTTAATTAATTAAATAAATAAAGGGTTGGAGGGACCCATAATCCTCAAGGATGAATAAGATCCACTTTTGATGTGTGAATGTGGATTAATTAAACATAGATCTACATAATGGAGTAGTGGAGAAACTACTAATGTGAAGGAGTTGTGGTCATGTATCATTAATGAGGTAGATCATGGAGGTTGAAGCAGTCAAATGAAATCATGGAGGGAATATAATGTAAGATCATAGAGCATTCCTGATGAAGTGATGGAATAAGTAGTGAATTTAATGCGCACATGATAGAGAGGGTGCACATTGCATGTAGACATGATGGAGGACTTGGAGAGACAACACAGTCAAACATGGAGGATTATGTCCACAAGCACAACGTAGTTTAGTGGTGGGCCAAGGAATGGGAAGGCTCATAAACTATATAAGGGAGATGAAGGCAACATTGGAGGCATGATTTTTATTATTCATTTTGAGATATGTTTAAATCTGGAATTATCATTGGACATTCCATGCATTCTTATGCTGTTTAGCTAAGTCTACAATGCTGTTTAGCATAAGGTGTTCCCGACCGGGAATCCCACCCTTACCCAAGGAGGACTTATGGGATTACTTTGGGAAGGTATTTTGAGATACCATTCATCATCAAGCATTAGTGCCACACCATTTCCACTCTCTGCAGAACACATACTTTCAGGAATTACACAATTTCTGAAGATTAGTTTGGGAGGAGGAGGTTGTCTTTAGTATTTCAGCTGGAGAACCAGTGAAGGATTATTCCTATCACCTTGGAATTCAATATTAGCAATCCCAAGGCCTCATTTCAGATCTAGCATCAGCCCAAACTTTATTGACCTCCTATCAGCACTATGCCCATCAAGGATTACGTAGTCCATCATTGCAGATCTAGATGAGGAGGGAAGTTGTTATCATTTCAGCTAGTAGTCCTATGAGGGTTCATCCCCTCACCTTGCCATCATTGTTTCCATCAACCTAGAGCTTATTACAACACATTTCATCAGGCATTGAGTTATCCCTCTTGTACAACACATCTTTCCCAACAGCTACATTTTCAGTTGCTGCATCTTGAAGGAGGAGGAAGAAGAGACAAGATCTCAAGCCCCTAGCTTGGAGACCTGAAGGAGGGATCATCCCGCAAAGCTTAGATATATTTTTATAACATATTACAACCATATTTGGATTAGATCTAGCTTCAGATCTACATAATCCAGCAGTCAAAGGATCAAACCCTAGGAGGGTGATTTTCCAAACTCATAGACTGGAAAATACTTTCTGGGTTATCTTGGGTTTCCATCACATTGGCCAGATCTTGAATCTTGGCATCATCAGAGCTCCTAAGCTCCATAGATCTGAATTTCCCTTTTCAGCAGCTATATGTACATCATCAGCAAAAGGGACTATGTAGTCTTTCTTCCTGGAGCTCTCCAGTTACGTAGTGCTAGTTATAGCATGTTTGCAAGGTCATTATAGACCACTTCTTTGGCTAGAGTACCTCTATTTTTACACAGTTGTAACTATAATCCATCTCCAATAAATAAAATGGTTCAACTTCTGCTATTGTATTTAGATTTATTGTTTATCTTGCTACAATTATTATATTGTGTTTCAGTATTACTGCATTCTCCCTTTGGGGATATTACAATGAGGAACATATATATAAGAGGAGAAACAAATCTTTTATCACAAAATTGCACCTGATAGGGCGCTAATCAGAAAATATCATGTAACTATTTCAAAACAATATTGTGACTGAAGCTTATCCTCTTCAGTCTAAGAGGGCTCTTTCAAAGGGTTAATGATATTGAATAAAGATGTATTAGATGGATAAATCTACCTGGAAAAAAACTTGCGTATGATGAATATAGGTTGAACATAGTATCAATATTAAAACATTGGGCTTATGGAGTCAACACTTTCAGTGATTCAATGGTTATTTCACTTTACATGGAAGCTGAGGTAGGTAAGAGTTTTTAGCAATAGTACACACACAGATGAAACAAGAAAGCACACAGTCAATTCATCTATAAAGGAAGTCAGAGCATTACTTCAATGAATTCTAAGTATTAAATATGAAAACCACTACAAATGGGACACATAAAATATATACATAAGATAAGCACTAAAAACTCAGTCAGAATCTCAAGTTGGTCAAGAAACAAGTCTTTGTATTACTGAAACAGTCCAATTACATAAAGCTGCAATTATGCCAAAAAATATCCAACCCTTGATAGATTTGACTCTATCCCCTTTAATAGACTTGTTACATCATGAGATGATCTACCTCCTGGCTAGATTCATCAAATTTTTGCCTAATGACACCTTTCATAACCATAAAACATCTATTTAATGACAAAATGAAAACTATCCTACTTGACAGTCCTTTGCCTAATAGGACTCAAACTGTTCATGATTACATTTAACAACCTTGTCTTCTAAAGAAATTACATATTTTACAAATATGCTTTCACATGTTCGAATTGGGGTAATGGGACTCATCACTACATGACCTCTTAATTTACCTCCTCTATAATTGGAAACAAAACCTTGTTTTTTAGGCAAACTGGTTTTCCTCTTCCATGAATGCTTTGGCTGCTAATTTGTCTTCATTTCATGGTATTTAAGTGCTGAATGACTGCTTTCATGGTACTTTAACACTTATATAATATACAACTGTCCAAATATGCTCCAAAACCTGCTAAAAGGCTCCAACATAGTACGCTATGAAAGTAAGACAATTTCATAGTGTACTTTTGTAGCGCTGAAAAAATGCCATTTACCATCAATGTTTTTGATTATTTCCTTTGGTATGTTATTCATCATCCTTAGACACATCTCCCATAAAAATTTCACCTCTTGAAAGCTCCCAAAACTAGTTGAAAAAGAAAAAAAGAGAGCTACAGTAGTTTTGTAGAATTTTGTTGTTCTTCAAGCCCAAGCATGCTATGAAACTGCTGAAAAGTACTAAAATTCCATATTTTTGTGTAACTTGAAAAATAAACCTTTTAAGTGCCAAAACCTTGTTTCTAAAATTCCATTAGCTTTAAAAATCATAAACTAGCTCACATTATGATTCTTGAGGCATTTATTCCTCATTCATGATGGGTTGAGCTATTGGCTCTTCAAGCACTGTCATTTTAAGGCCTTTTCTCTATAACTCCTCATGAATTAGTTCAAGCTAATCCTGGAGGTCCTTAACCTGATTTTTCAAATTTCTGTTGGTGGCTTTCAAATGTATGTTCATACTCCTGACATGTTTGGCTTCTTTCCTCAATGGAATGGTCCATTTGATAAGCTTCTCTGTATTATCCAAAATATTGGAAATATTGTCAACCTGTTCTTCCCAAATTTCCTTCATTTTTTCAAACTAAACCTTCTCTATATTGTGTTTCCTTGCTTCTCTTTTCATAACAGCAATTTCATGATTGGCCAACTTGAATTTTTCTTCAAGAAGTTAAAACTCTATTTTTTCCATCACCTTCTCTTTTACTTTCTTTGATTTGCTAATTGTATCTTTGTATGCAGGTGATGAAAGGTCAATGATCTCTTGTGGTGGTTGGACTATGTCAGTAGGTGGATGAACCTCTTTACTACTCTCTAATAGCTTCCTAGCATGCCTTGTCATAGGATTTCTTGCTTGGAACATAAAACCTGCATCTTCTCCTTCAAATTCTTATTTCTTTGTAGATTTATCCCTTTTTAGCTTTTTTCCACCTTCCTCTATGTCTTCAGCCTGGACGATTAGAGTTTCTTCTATGTCAAGACTCAATGGCATGTAATATATCTTCTATATTTCCTTTAGCTACTTCTCTGTCTTCTACAACCATTATTTTCTCTTCTAAGGCCACTGTTTGGCTCCTTGTCATCCTTTTGGTTCCTTGTTTACTCATAGCTTGTTTTTGTTTGCAGGTTTGACCACCTTTGAGTTCTGTTTTGCAGGTGGGACATTTGGTGTGTCAAAACTCTGCAATTGCTTTGTATCCATCATAATTGGCTCATTTTTTTCTATTTTTGCAGGTTCACTTGGTTATGCTACCAATGGTTCACTCTGTTCTGCTACTAATGGTGATGTAATTCTCCTAGGTTTAGGAGTTCTTGAAGGAGTAAGAGAATCCAACTCAAAACCACTAACAAATAAAAATGAAGACCATTCTCTGCCTATCCTTTGAAGTTCATCTAAAACCAGTAGTTTCATTGAACCATGATGAAACAATGTTATGAAACCAGCTCCAAAAATAGAAGAAAAGAGAGATCAATGCCTTAGAAATCAGCCACTTCGAGGGGGAAACCTCCAATACATTACATAAATGAACAATTCTTGGATGATACAAATGACCAAAACCTCCTTTTATATATAGGAGTCCATGGACCCACAACATAATCCTAGCTGACCTAACAATAACAATGTAAGGGCACAATAATAACAATATTGGGGTTCCAGGGGTACAACAGTAACAATAAGGGGGCTACACTAATAAAAATAAGGGACTAAAATAGTAATATAGGGACCTAACATGCCCCTCTCCTTCAAAAAAGTGTTATCCTCAACGCTTGAGTAGCTCTGGGTGCTTCTGTATAAAATTCTCATCCCCCCATGTAGAATCTTCAGTGGGTAGGTTTTTCCACTTGATGAGATACTCTGAAATTGATTTATTTTGTAGCTGTCAAGTTCTTGTTTCCGTGACCGCTTCAAGTTCCAATATGAATTTTCCTTCCTCATCAAGTTCTGGCAATATTGTTTGAACTGGAAGATTTTCACCTATAACCTTCTTTAAGCATGAAACATGGAAAACTGGATGCACTCGCGAAAAACGGATGCACTCGCAAAGAAGTGAAGAGCTCAATTTGTATGCCATAAGTATAATCTTTGCATTTTGCAACACCTTATAAATTCCATATAGAGTCCATGGGCCCACAATAATATAATCTAGCAGACCTAACAATAACAATGTAAGGGCACAATAATAACAATATTGGGGTTACGGAGGTACAAAAATAACAATAAGGGGGCTACACTAATAACTGTTAAGGGACTAAACTAGTAATATAGGGACCTAAAATACCCCTCTCCTTCAAAAAAGTGTTGTCCTCAACGCTTGAGTAGCTAAAGGTGTATGTATAAACTTCTCATCCTCCCATGTAGAATCTTTAGTGGGTAAGTTCTTCCACTTGATGAGATACTCTAAAATTGATCGATTCCGTAGCTGTCGAGTTCTTGTTTCCGTGACCACTTCAGGTTCCAATATGAATTTTCCTTCCTCATCAAGTTCTAGCAATATTGTTTGAACTGGAATATTTTCACCTATAACCTTCTTTAAGCATGAAACATGGAAAACTGGATGCACTCGTGAAGAAGCAGGAAGCTCCAATTTGTATGCCATAGTACTAATCTTTTGCAACACCTTATAAGGACCATAGTAATTTGTTGATAATTTATTATCCTTCTTAGCTTTCTTGAGGGACATTTGATTGTATGGTTGTAGCCATAAAAATACCCAGTCTCCTACATCAAAACTTCTCTCATTGTGATGTTGATCTACCTGTTATTTCATTCGGTTTTAAGACAAATTCAGGTTATCCTTTAAGAGTTGGAGAACTTCTTGCTGATGCTCGATGTGATCTTCCACTGCTTGAACCTTCGAATTTTCCCTTAAATATGATGTGATGGATGGTGGATGATATCCATAAAGTGCCATAAATGGGGTCATTTTTGCTGCGGTATGGAAGGAAGTGTTATACCACCATTCAGCAAGAGGTAACCACTTGACCTATTGTGTTTGTTTATCGGATACAAAACAACGAAGATATCCTTCCAAACATTTATTTACTATCTCAGTTTGACCATCAGATTGAGGATGATAAGATGAGCTATGAGCTAATTGAGTACCCAAACAAGAAAATAACTCCGTCCAAAAATTTCCAGTAAAAATGGGATCTATGTCACTCACAATAACCCTTGGGCTTCCATGTAGCTTTTGAATTTTGTCCATAAATGTAGTAGCAACTGTACTTGCTTTAAATGGATGAGATAATGCACAAAAGTGTGCATACTTGGTAAGTCTATCAACTACCACCATGATGACACTCTTTCTTTCAGACTTAGGTAAACCTGTGATAAAATCCATTGAAATCTCCTCCCAACGTTGACTTGGAATGGATAAAGGTTGTAGAAGACCCGAGGTCTTAATTGTCTCAAATTTATTTTGCTGGCAAATCAAACATTCTGCCACAAACTTTTGAATATCAGATTTAAGGGCATCCCAAAAAAATTCTTCCTTCACCCTGTGGTAAGTTTTTAAAAATCCTGAGTGTCCTCCTATAGGAGAAGTATGCAATTCCAAAAGAATCTTTTGTTTTAGTTGGGAATTCCTACAAAGATATAAGCGATCTTTGTACCATAAGGAATCATTTTTCCAACTAAATGTATCAGATGTACTAGGATCTTGCTGCAACTTTTGAATGGGTGTCCATACATCTTTGTCCTTCTTCCATTCATCTCTTGCTTCGGTTATCCAATCTGGTTGGATAATAGAAATGGCACAAAGCAATGCTACCACCTCTTCATTCTTTCTTGAGAGTGCATCTGCAACAACATTAAGCTTTCCTTTTTTGTAGATTATTTCAAAGTCATAACCCAACATCTTTGTGACCCATTTTTGTTGCTCTTCTGAAGATAGTCTTTGTTCCAAAAAGTGTTTAAGAATATCATGATTAGTTTTTACCTTGAAGTGTCTTCCCATTAGGTAAGTTCTCCATTTCTTTAGTGCATGCAGTATTGCTAACATTTCCTTCTCATAAATAGGTTTCTGTAAATACTTTCCTTTGATTGGACGACTTTCACAAGCAATGGGTCTTCCTTCCTGCATTAAAACTGCACCAATTCCATTTCCTGAGGCATCACATTCCACAATAAAGGTTTTTGTGAAGTCTGGTGTAGCTAAGACCGGTGCTAGGCACATTGCCTCTTTAAGACGTTCAAAGGCCTTAGTTGCTTCAGGAGTCCATGAAAATGCGTCTTTCTTCAATAATGTTGTTAGAGGTGCTGCTATTCTCCCATAATTCTTAACAAACTTGCGATAATACCCTGTTAACCCGAGAAATCCTCGCAACTTCTTTATGGTTGAGGGGACTTTCCATTCCTTAATGGCTTTAATTTTGTTAGGGTCTACTTTAACACCCTCGTGAGATACAATATGACCCAGATATTCCACCTCTTGTACTCCAAAGAAACATTTGGATTTTTTTGCATATCATTGTTTCTCCTGCAATAGTTTGAGCACCCTGTCAACATGTTCAACATGATCCTTCCAAGACCTGCTGTAGATTAGTATATCATCAAAAAATACTAGCACACATTTTCTAAGGAAGGGTTTGAAAATGGAATTCATCAACCCTTGAAATGTATAAGGTGCATTGGTAAGGCCAAAAGGCATGACCAAAAATTCATAATGACCCTCATGAATTCGAAATGCTGTTTTCGGAATATCTTTAGTCTTCATTCTAATTTGATGATATCCTGAATGAAGATCCAACTTGGTAAAATAAATTTCTCCATGTGATTCATCCAATAATTCATCAATCACAGGAATGGGAAATTTATCTTTAATGGTGAGCTTATTGAGCTCCCTATAATCTAGACACATGTGCCATGATCCATCCTTCTTGTGTACCAATACTACAGGAGCAGAGAAAGAACTTTGACTAGGTTGAATTATACCAACCTCTAACATTTTTGCAATCATACGTTCAATTTCTCTCTTTTGGACATAAGGATATCTATAAGGCCTGATGTTTGGAGGAACACTTCCTGGAATAAAATGAATAGCATGATCATGATCACGAATAGGTGGGAGTCCTTTGGGAGTTTCAAACACCTTGGAATGATTGTCGAAGACTTGTTGGAGATCTGCAGAAATAGATGATTTTGATGTTGGAACTTCTAGTGAGCATAATTGTGCAATTACGCCTCGCTGTTCTTTCTTTAGAAGCTTTGTCATGACATTAGAGCTTATTATCCTTCCTGGCTTCCCCGCAATACCCCGTAATTCGACTTCCTTTCCTTCTGAAAAAAATTTGAAGAAAAGTTCTTGAAAATTAAAAGCTACCGTCCCCAAAGATTGTAACCATTGTACTCCTAGTACAACATCAGCACCTCCCATAGGAATGGAAAGCATTGGAGTTGTCAACACATATTCCCCCATGGTTAGCTTGATATTATGGCATTTTCCAGAGCAATTTATAGTTCCTACATTTGCAACCATCACTTGACATTCTGGTGCTGGGTATAGGAAACAATTCAATTCCTGGGCTACCTTACAATGAATAAAATTATGGGTACTACCCGAATCAATCAACACTATTACCTTTTTCTTCTTGATATGTCCTTCTATCTTGAGAGTTTGTGGAGTGGTAATTCCTGCCAATGCATTAATTTTCTTCTCTTTTTGGAGCTGGGCATTTTATAACCCAGTACTAATATCTATTCTTCAATATGCCCTTGGAATAAATTCAAACTAATTTTTTTCAAACGATACTTATATAATTCGAAAACAAGTACACACCTTTTTCTTGATTTTGAGGAGCTCGATATTGAAACTGAATTATCTCTGTGATTTCAGATCTTCAATATCTAAAATTTGGCCCTGAAATAGCCCTCTGAATCCTCTTTCGAATGCCACATGTCTGACCTGATTTGGACTCTTCAGGGAAAAGCTATGTCCAATCTCCCACAATGACCTAATTATGGATTTGTTCAGTACAACGCATGTGTATGACTTGCCACGTGTCACTATTTCCTCCTTTCTCTCTAAAATTTATAGATAGGAAACTAAAGTCTGTGTACTTGTGTCCATGTTTTACAGAATTTCAATCCAATGCTCAGAGAGAGATTTATGAAGTTTTTCCCATGGTCACCTCTTTGAGATGAAATTCAAGAGCCTGAAAAAATCCTAACTTCGACAGGTCATATCTCCAAAAATATTGCGAACCAAGATATAAAATTTTTATAGGAGGGTTTTCTAGATTTTGGCTTCGCTTTCTGCAAATTTCAGCTTCTGAAACCTCGTAGAACAATATTTATAGCAAAAATTCCGCGATGACCTGTTTAGGTTAAATTCAAGAGCCTGCAATAATCCCTAACTTCCAAAGCTCATATCTCTAAAAATATTACGAACCAAGCTCTAAAATTGTGTGACGATGTTCGCCAAGATTTTGGCTTCACACTCTAAAAATTTCAACTTCTGAACCTTCATAGAAAAAATGTTATGGTGAAAATTCCACATTGACCTGTTTGGAGCAGCGAAAACCTAGAATCCAAAGCTCTGATGTGAAATGTTATGAAACCAACTCCAAAAATAGAAGAAAAGAGAGATCAATGCCTTATAAATCAGCCACTTTGAGGGGGACACCTCTAATACATTACATAAATGAACAATTCTTGGATGATAAAAATGACCAAAACCTCCTTCTATATATAGGAGTCCATGGGCCCACAATATAATCCTAGCCGACCTAACAATAACAATGTAAGGGCACAATAATAACAATATTGGGGTTACAAGGGTACAACAATAATAATAAGGGGGCTACACTAATAACAATAAGGGACCAAAATAGTAATATAGGAACCTAACAAACAATGAAGTTTCACTCCCTTCAGATTTTTCTTGGACCTTATCTGCCATTTTTGGCAAACTTCTATGTAAATAGAAAGGAAAATCAAGGGAAATATTACCATTAAAGTGTATAAGTACTTTTGGATGATGAGCAGCAATTTTGAGTAGTTTTCCTTTATGCAACTCCTTGGAATGGCATTGGTGAGATCCATTTCATTGTTTTTAGGCTTCATAATTTTTTTGCATTGCTCCATGTTAAAATTGAAACCTTTGAACCACTTCTCCCATCCTCTTGGAATCCATGTAGCAGCTACAATAAGCTCTGGTGTGATGGACAGATTGAGCATTCCCACTTTGGCGGTTGTTCCACTGAAATTCAAGGCAAACTCTTTAGAAACCTATACATGGCAGCCTTGTAATTTCTCACGAAACTGTAAGCAACCTATCCTTCTGAAGACTTCCACTAATGTTGGGTCTTCATTGAACGAATTCATATCTGCTGGCTCATATCTCAGACATTGGCCACCCTTTTTTGTTCTTCATTTTTCTGCCATGGTTTATTTAATGTATTCATAGCCTCGCTTGATGATTTGCATCCTCGCTTGATGGTTTGTAGCCTCCCTTGATAGTGCTCAATGTAAAACTTTGAAAACACCAACCACAACTTTGGCTTAATGCAATAGCTCTCCAAAGCTCGATATCATGCAAAGAAGGAATGAGAAATGATAAATGACTGAATTAGGAAAGATTTTGAAGTTTTTATGTCTTCTCATGACACAATGATGACTTATACATTCCTAAACTAGTGATGATAACTTCAGACCTGACCATGTACCTTGATGTAATATTCCCATTTTAGCACACAACTAAATGGAATATTAAAATTTGTTTTTATCACCTAGAAGCTAAATAAATGGGTAAGGAAGCCCATGCATATTAAAAACATGAATAAAGTCCCTCATAATGTGAAAGGGGATAATCATAAGAGCTGGATTTCACACCCTTATGTGTGAAAGAGGACAGTTGCATGGAGACAAGGTTAAGTTTGACCAAGTCAACAACGCTGGGATAGGAGGTGGAGAACACTTTGAGAGACAACACAATATGAATGGGAAGAGGGTTATTTGGTGAAGGAAACCCTAATGAGTGGGACCCATGGAGAGAAGGCTTTCATTTGTTTAAAAGGAGGGCAAGGCAACCATTATTATTCATGATTTAGATTATTGATTTCATTGTCTGTTTAGACTTTGTGCATTCTCTTGCTGTTTAGAAAATTTGCAGTGCTGCTTAGCACAAGGATTTCATGTTTAGGAATTCCTTTTCCTTTCAAGAGAGGCTTCTTGAAATATCTTGTTCTTCATTTCTCCACATTCATGCTTCAGGCCAGACATCCTCCTTCAGCTACAACGCAGTTTCTGTTTAGAGCTGAGTTGTGTTGCAGGGTGTTGCAGTGGAGGTTCCTCAACACCACTTCCTGGGCTTATATTTCAGAGGAGGGAGCTTCCTTTCCTTTGGGTGATCAGTTGGGAAGCCCTTGGAGTATATTGCATATCTTGGCACTTGGCCAATACATTTTCTTGCACCTACAGCATAGTATCCCTTAGTGACTGCGTTATTTCCAGTGAGTATTTGCAGTGAGGGATTGCAGTGTTTGTCGATGGGTGAGATCTTCAGTGTTAGGATCAGCCTTTCACTTGGAAGATCCATTGGAGGAGGTATATTCATATGATGTAACATCTTCAACCATGTCCATCCAGATCCAGTCCTTGAGTTGCAGCAGCTATCCTGCAGCTCCGACATTTTGCAGTTTTGCATATTTCAGCCAATCCTTCCAGGATTTTCTTGAGATAGTGTTTGGGAGCATAGATATTCTCTCCCATTATTCTATGAGCCATATATATGCATATGTATGATATTTCACATTCCCATGTAGCAGTGTACCTTCTATGACTGCGCAGTACATGTTCATGAGCATTCTGCAATAGAACATCATTCCACCTTTTTCACATGTATTCATGAGAGGCTTGTTTGCCTTGATCATTTGAGTTGTATTGTACATGTTTGCTGCTGATTTACATAATAAAATGGCTCCATGGTTTCCATACATTTTGGTATGATGTTATTCACTACTATTTCCAGTTCATGTTTATGTATTTCTGGATCTCCAACTTTAGAATATCTTAAGATATTCTTATTGTTGTAGAAATTCCCTATTTTGGGATACTACAGTGGTATCAAAGCTTCAATATTGGCTCAGCCTGTGGATCTTAGGCCATTATACTTCAAAGAGAAGGAGATATGGACAAAAGAGAGAAGGCTCCATTCTGTGAAGGGAGAATGGAAGACAGGCTTACAAAGCTTCTTCCAAGATCTATACAGAGCTTTCAACGAGAGTTGAAGAAGGTAATAATGGAGATGGGATCTCCAGAAGAGTTTGGATCTAAAGTTGGATCTAGATTTTCACATGGTAAGTGTGAGCATGTAGCTACACACCATGATGCACAACATAGTAAAGTGCCCAGATCTATTTTTAGATGGATGAAAGGAGAAAGAATGCCTAAGGGGAGAACTCTTAGTGATTTGTTGCAGGAGTATGAATCTCAAACTGAGAGATTTAGAGATCATACTGATTTCTGAGAGTTTTGAAAGATCCAGGTGGAGAAGAGGAAGTAGCAGAATGCAGATAGATTTCTTCTATCTACTTTTGAAGGTTCACCTACATGTTCAGCTAGAGCTTGGGTGAAGGAGCTAGACTCCTATTATCAGCAACACCATATTTATGAAGATGAAGCCATCAGGATTGTAGCATTGCATCTTAGAGGTAAGGCCTATGCATGGTGGATTTTTGAATCTTGTTCTTTAAAAAATGAAAACACTTCCTCTTATGCAAGATTCATTGAAACATTGGTGGGAAGGTTTGGTGAAAAACCTCCTAAGACACATGAGCAAGAAAAACTTGAGGGAACAAAAACCTTACATGTGATGGAGGAGACTATAAAATCCACTCCACTTTAGAAAACCATGGGAGAAGCTAACATCTTGCATTACACATTGTTAGAGGCAAGACCTCTATCCCACATTCATAAACAAGAGGGCATGGGGATCTCTTTTCCACAAGAGAATCCAATGATTGGAGGGTTTCCCACACACATTGATGAAGATGAGGGCAATAGTGCTGTCACATCTAGAGAACATATAGCACCTCATGCAAAGGTAGAGGAGAACATACTCCAATAGGAGGGATTCTTGTATCCTTGCAAGAATTTCCCCAGGATCTCATACATAGAGGTCCAAGGCAGCATGATTGTGGAGCATTGCAGATGGAAGGAGGAGGTAGGAAGGAAGAGCAGCATCACTTTATGAGAGGCAAACACCCTTCTCTATTTCAGAAAGCTAATGCAAGGAAGAGGCAGATTGATTTGCGCTGTAAGGGCAAGGGCAAGGTTGCGCAACCATATGTGCAGTCTACTCATGACATTGATGTCTCACTACATGGAGGCATTCCACCTGGGAGGCCACCTGATCTAGAGTTGATGAAAGACATATTGTCTTTGTATTCACCACTCTTGGATTTTGGAGAGGTGAAGATCTTGGAGGAGACTTTGGCATGGGGGATGTCAAAGTAGCAGGCAACAGCATGAGGAGAGCTTCACATGCCAGATCACCAACTCTGTCTCTTGGGAGGATCGATCCCTATTGGAGATCTCAACTCTTGGTAGAGTGCTCTAAGGATCTTGGTTCTTGCATGATTCTTGATTACCTTGATGGAGATGATATATACATGGTGGAGGATATGGTCATCCATTATCATGGCAGAGTCTTCTTGACTATAGCTTCTAAGCTCAATGAGGAGCTGCTACATGCAGCACATGAAGACTTATTTTCCAGGCACTTCGATGCATATCTTTCTGTGGAAGAGGAGTTTTATTGGGAGGGCATCTAGTATGATATATTTTAACATATGGAGAGATGCATAGCCCAATTGAGCACAGAGAGGATTTCATAGCCACCTTCCTACTCATTGGGAGTGAGGGAGCATTTTCAGTTGATCCATTTCATCTCAAGGACCGAAGTACATGGTAGAGAAGGTACGCATTTGTATTATGATTTTAATTTCTTTAATTTATATGAGCAGCATGTTGCATTAAGGAGGATCATCCCTTCTTATACTTTATATTATGATGCACTTAAGCCTAATTTCAATATTGAGGTTGGCTACCTTGTTGGTGGTTTGTGGGGGAAGCCACAAAATTCTTGGTGTGCACCATTGACACCAAATTGTATATTCATGATTCCATATTTTGGGATGACTGTGGCAGCAAACAAGTGGTTGGGAAAGAACTTGTTATTTTTTTTTTGATGCAGGCAATGAATGCATTGCGCTGGTTCCATTGGTGGAACTATGGACCACTCTTCAGTTGTCATATGGAAACTTGTTTTTATTGCATTTTGCTTCCATTTATTGCTGATATTTTTATATTTATGGGAGGCTTTGTTTGGAGAGTGTTGGAGGTAGTAGAGATTCCCATTGGGAGTGTTGTCGACAATTATTGTCTACCCTAGAGACAACCTAGAGTTGCTATAGACCAGTGCCTAGGACATCTTAGCATAGCAAGGAGCTCATAATATATCTTGGGTTGTCAATCCAGAAGCTCTCTTACTATCTCTTTTAAAACAAGGAAATTAGTTTAAATGGAACCAAACTCTCTCAGAAGCTGATACAAAGATAAGAATAATGTAGGAACATCATGCAAAACTCCAATACAAAAGCATCAGACAGTTAAGAGACAGCTTACTGCAAAGAGGGCCAGTTCAAATAATATGCCACAGAAATCGAATATCAGAAAGTGGATGCGGTGAAGAAACATGAAGAAGATACTAGATAGCATGAGGCTGATACCTAGATACACAACAAAAACACATATGGGCTTATCCAACTAAGAATCCATACATGACAATGGCGTTTTAAAAGCACCATCCTCAAGTAACTAATATAGAAGAAAATATGGATGAAATGAACATGGAACAGTATATCATGACTAGGCCTATTTAAAGTGCTTGAATAATCCAAGTATGTGCACCAACTAGGATGAATCCTTACTTAAGACTAGCGAGCCACTCGCATTCTAGAACATGGCACAAGAAGATAAATAGCACGAAATGAGATATTATATTAACACATAAGAAAAGATTACATATTGTGGGATACCAAAGACCAGAATCCTCATTACAGATATAACTTCTCCTCACTGAGACCCTATGGGCTTTGAACCTTCATACAGAGGTTTTACAAGATGTATACAAAAGATTTTCACTGCACAGTTTGCTGATAGAAATCTGGAACCCTTACAATGTCTTTCTTTTTGGTTTTTATAGAAGAGATAGAAAGCCCTAGAGAATGGTGGTTGGTAATATACATTTAATGATCTAATTTAAAACAAATTTGTAAGAAGAACCCACCTATGCTGTTCGGCGGTGCTGAACTGGTGCGAGTACTCTGCTGTTGTTTTATGAAATAAATGCCGAGGAAGAAAATCTCCTCATAAACAAGACAGAAAGAATAAAATATACAAATGTTCTGTACTTGGCTGAAAGAGAAAAATCTGCTGCAATAAAACCTTGAGGTTGTTGATGTTTGTGCATGGTACTCTCGGCCCCTTTAGCACTGAACTGGAATTTGTATTTTCAATGCCGGACACTGAGCTCCTCGATCTTCTGTTGATATTCTTTGTAACCTCATTTATGTTTTCAGCTACCAAAACCTGCCTCCTTTAAATTGCTCTGAGGAATTTGATAAATATCCATCTTGCTTCATTTAACGAAAGTCCTATCTGCGTATCTCTTCAGATCTTTGTCCTGCAATTCTACATCTGCTGAATAATCCTTTGGAGTGCATTTGTCTTCTGCAATGGAGGCTGCAGATTATTATCATCCTTCATCATTAAAAACCCTGCAAAATTCCACGAACACGTTAAGGAAAACAAGCATAGGGATGATGAATGTGGCTATGACCATGGAGTGGTGATGTAGACTGGGAGAAACCATAAGAAGAAGCAGGGTGGCAGTAGGAAATACAGTGGAATAGCGAAAAATGAGTCGGCGGAGGTTTAGGACACAAAGTCGTTACAACGCGACGAATGAATAGAATATGTAAACGGTGGAGATAGGAGGTGATGAAAACGTGGATACATGACGAGGATGCACGTAAGGCCGGTGGGGGAATGACGTGAAGGTGGACATTGAGCGGTCAGCGGGATGTGTGAATGATTTCGGTCCACACGATCAGAAACGGAATAAATGGTTAAAAATCAGTCAGAGGGCGATGGAATGGAGGGCCTGAAGTACGATTGGCTTGGGTTAAGTCTCGTGCAACTCCGGAGGAGGACGACCATTGGATGGAGCCTCCGAGATCTGACGGTGGGGGTAGATTCCGCTGCACGTCTATGATCGGAAGTTAATGCATGAAATGGAAGTGGTTTTGGGATGTACAGGGGGACACGCATCATGCAGCGTGTGGAATCGTTGCCATTTGATCAGAAATTGCCAGCCTGGTGAAGGTGGTGCGGAATGAAACCGCCAGTTTTGAGCAGTGAGTGGAGGTGCGGGGACCACCAAGGTAAGCAGGACTCCACTCCGTCGATTGGTTCTTGATCCTACGGCTCTAGACGTGCCCGAAGTTTTAAACGTTAAGCTCCTTTCCGCCTGGTGCCCGGTCTTGCGCTCGAGTCATATGGGGAATGAAACCAAGGGGCTAAGGCTGAAGGGCTAGGCCCGATATAATTTTAATTGCGGACTCAGGACTTTGGGTAGTGTATTTTTGAGCGGAAAGAGGCAACGATATGCAGAATATGAGGTTTTAGGCCATGATAACAGTTTTGAAGGATTATGGGGGAGTGTTAGGCCAAAAATTTAGGTCGAAGGGCTGATACGCACAACATCGGCTCCATCTGGGGACGACATGTTCATCCTTGGACATGTCGAGAACTGGCAGACCACTGATCATTTCTGTGCTTAACTGAATACTCATCAAACCGAAACTGAAGCAAAATGTATATACAGTATGGTACATCAGGCTTGTTTTGCCTAAATCAAAATTGAAAATATGGCTTGAGGAATTGTCCTTTTATAGGGGAGTCAAGCAGATCACCCTGTAGGTCTTCTAATACGAACGTGTTATTACCTTTTAGCTCTACAATATGAAATGGGCCAAACCAAAGTGAATCAAATTTAGCATGTTTTCCTTTTTCAGCCCTCCAGATATCCCATCTAAGAACCAGATCACCAATTTGAAATTTCCTGTCTTTTGCATGCTGATCAAAGATGTTTTTCATCTTCTCCTGATATTCTGCTAACCTTTGATTCACCTGGTCTCGTGTTTCCTCTAATTCCACCAATTGATTTATCCTTCTGACCATATCGTCCGGCTCTTCCTGATTTTCCTGCATGAAACATGCCACTGGCAAAGCCAACTGCACAGGAAACACTGCTACTCATCTGTATACTAATTCATAAGGAGATTTCCCTGTTGCTGTCTTGCTGGTTATCCTATTCGCCCATAGAGAAAACTTCAATTTGGAATCCCAATTCTTTTGATTCTCATTAATTGTCTTCTTCAAGGCCCTCACCAGAGTTTTGTTGGAAGATTCTGCCAAGCCATTCCCCTACGGATAGTAAGTTGTGGAGTGATTTAATGGAATATTATACTGCTAGCAGAAATTTACAAACTTATTGGACTTGAAGGCCTATGCATTATCAGTTACAATTCTAGCTGGATAGCCAAACCTGGATATGATGTTCTCTTCCATGAATTTGATGATTACAACATTTGTAGCATTTCTCGCAGGGATGGCTTCCACCCACTTTGTAAATTAATATGTTGCAGTCAGTATCCATTTATGTTGGCCACTTGAAGGGGGATGTTTTTCTCCAATAAAATCTAATCCCCATTGCTGAAATGGTTCATATATATGAACTGGGATTAGTGGCAGAGCGGGCAGCTTTTGTCTCTCAGCAAATTTTTGACATTTATCACATGCTCTAACCGAATTAAAAACATCTCCAAATAATTTAGGCCAATAAAAACCAGCTCTCAGTATTTTATGTGCTGTGGCCCTCCAACTGTAATGACCTCCACAAATTCCCTCATGAAACTCCACCATTATATTTTCTACTTCATCCTCTGTGAGGCACAATAATAGTATGCCTGAAGCATCTCTCCAATATAACTGACCATTGGCAACTATATACTTTTGTGATTTCAGCCTCAAAGCCCTGTATTTTGATTTATCACAGCTGGGTGGACAGCTGAGTGTTAAAAGATATTCAACTATTTCTTTGTACCAAGGACTAGTGAGATATTTTATGTGTATCTTTTGAGTGGCCATCTCTAGTCCATGCTGCTCTTCTCCTTTCTCAGACTCTTCATTCGCTATCATGGAAAAATTTATACCTAGAGCCTGATGATTTGATTCAGACAAAATTTTGGCTAACCCTTGTCCTTTAACCAACTTAGTGGGTCTTATGTCCAAATCATACTCCTGTATTTTTGCAATCCATCTTCCTCTTTTGCCTTCACTATCTCCTTGAACGAGAATATCTTTGACAGCTGTTGTAGGAACATATGCAGTAATGTGGGACTGCAAAACATATGTTCTAAAGGCTTTGAGGGACTTCACCAAGGCATATGCCTGCTTCTCTAGTATATTATAATTCAATTCTGCATCATGTAATACCTGACTAAAAAAGGCTATTGGCTGCTCATATCCTTCTTTATTTTTCTGAAACAATACTCCAGCGACAGTATGAGGTGAAGAAAACGAAAAGATCATAAATGGCTTTGTATAATCAAGCCCGACTAGCACAGGAGCTTCAGCAAATGCCTGTTTTATCCTTGTGAATGCATCTTTGGATTCTTGGGACCATTTCACCTCACTGTTCTTTTTAAGCATATCAGTTATATGCCTAACTATTTCATCATAGTTAGGAATAAACCTTCTCAGAAAATTAAGTCGGCCTAGAAACACCTGTACTTATTTCTTATTCCTGGGTAAAGGAATACCATTTATGACTTCAAATCTCTTAGGGTCTATTTTCACACCATCTTTAGTTACAATGTGCCCTAAGAGTTTTCCCTCATCTAATGCAAATAAATATTTTTGAGGATTGAGGGAAAGACCATACCTTCTGCATTTTTCAAAGGTTCTCTACAAGTGCTGAATGTGTTCAGTATCATCCTTCGAAAATACTGTGATATCATCCAGATATACCACCAGAAACTTGTCCTGATCTCCAACAAAAGCTATGTCCATAGCCCTCTGAAAGGTGGCTCCTGCATTAATTAACCCAAAAGGCATCCTGGCATACATGAATGTGCCCCATGGTGTGGTGAAAGCAGTCTTCTTTTGATCTTCTGGTAACACATCCACCTGATTATAACCCGAAAAACCATCCATCATTGACATCCTAGATGCTCCCACCACTTTCTGCAGGATGTGGTCCATCTTAGGCAGTGGATAATTATCCTTTAAAGATGCTCTATTTAAGTTTCTGAAATCTACACACAACCTTATTTCTCCATTTTTATTTCGAACAGGAACAAGGTTTGCTACCCATTCTGAGTATCTCAATGGCACAATTATTTTGGCCTTCAGCAGCTTCTTGATTTATTTTTCAATAGAGGGAAGCAGCAGAGGATTTATCTGTCTGAGCTTCTACTTATATGGTTTTGCATCTCCCCTCAGGGGAATTCTATGCTGCATTATATTAATATCAAAAATTTTTAGGTCCTAATAGGACCATGCGAATACGTCCTTATATGACCGAAATAATTTCAAATATTTTCTTTTTTATTCCTCTGAAACCTTCTTAGATAATCTTACAATTTTGGGCTCAACATCAGTGCCCAAATTCAAGTCTTCTACTTGATTTTCTTCTACTATTTTACTATGCTGCAATGGAACATCATTTTTATCAAATAATATTTCTAGGGGCACTAGCCCTCTAGGTATGATATTTCCTTTTAGTTGCAGCACTTTATTGCCTGCTATTTTTTCTTCCCATTTGTTTTCTGAAATATTTTCAGCCTCATTTTCTTCACAATCATCAATCTCCATATTAGAAAATTCACCCACTGTCTCCAGAAATCTCTTCATCTGTTCCTCATCTTCAAATACTTGCCAATACTTAATATTATCTAGAATTGATGGTCTATAACGTACCTCAATTTCATACCTCAAGAGTGGGTTATGAGGAGGGAGGAATGTACTGGCAGCCACAGCAAGAGAATCTGCTATTCTCTTCTGTTCCCAGGGCATGAACTGTATATTAAATGCTGAGAAGAAATTCTCCACAATGTCCCAAACTTCATTTCTATATGCCCTCAGCCGAGGATGTTTGGTTTGGCATTGATTTCGGACCTGTCTTACCACCAGCTCAGAGTCTCCCATGACTTTTAAACTTTGTATGCCCATATTATTGGCTGTCTGTAATCCCAACAAAAGTGCTTCATATTCAGCTACATTATTGGTAGCCTCATATTCCAATTTAAAGGACATTGGGGCCCATTTACCTATAGGAGAAATTAATAATACCCCAGCTCCGTTTCCTTCTCTAGAATTTGCCCCATCAAAATGTAAAGTCCAGATTCCAGCTTCATAATTTTCTGAAGGCTGCTCATCCTTAATTTTGAAGGAGGATTCATGCACATAATTTTGATATTCTTCTAGCATAAAGCATGAAAAATCTCCTTCTTTACTATAGACTGGTGAATTTTCAGAGTTATCAGCCTTAGTAACTACCTTGAAAAATTTAGTCTCTCTGTATAACCTCCTCTCATGTCCACCAAAAACTGGGATGGTAGCATATGTTAAATCCAGCTTAATTGACCCACCAATTTTTGTACCCTAGGACCTTGACAACAACATGCCAAAGCGGGCTGGGATATCAGCCACCACAATGTCCATGACCACACTCTTTGTTGGAATTTGGGCCAAATTGACCACTAAATCTTTAATCATCCCCAAGCATTTGACTCTTTTGGAATCAAATGAATAAAGGTCTTTATATGGGCATGTGATTTGCAGTCCTAGTTGTTCCATGATGGATAGAGGCATAAGATTATGGGAAGCCCCAGAATCTAACATACAATTGTGTAACAGCAGGTCATGAATAACTAGAGACACATAAAAAGGAGGAGTAGAAGGATCTACTTCCTCAACATGTGGGCCAAATACTACCATCGGTCTTTCTTCTTGAAGGTTTAAACTATCAGGCACAATTGATATTTCGAGAGGAAGCATAAAAGAAGTAACTTGAGACTGATATGCAGGTTGTTTTAGCAGCTCGTTCAAGGGGACTGGAATTTTAATTTTCTCAAGTTCTTTTTGCAAACTAAAAGCAGGAGGGGGCTTTTCTATCACAACTTCTTTTGACTCTTTATTTTTAGCTGAAAATTTAATTTCTTTTGACACAGATTCATCATTAGGAGGACTGACTACTTTTGAAGAAGAAGGAATCTGGTCATTAGGCTGCAAGGGAGTATTTAGAGGACTCTTACCTTTTTCTGTGTTTCTCTTTGTTGCTGATTCCTTCTGAGTAGGTACCTCCTTCTGAGGTGGCTCCTCTTCTTGATCTTGAGTTCGGGTCCTCTTCCTTGAAGATCTGATATCATATTTTCTATTGAAGTGTGCTTGCATGAAATCAACAAATTGTTTACAATAATGATCAATCTCTACTTCTTCTTCTTCTTCTTGCAATGGGCATTCCATTTCATCATTGTTTGAGAAAGCAAGATTTGAATCTTCTAGTTCATAAGCAGCATCTTCAATGGAGTCATCTGCTGGACCTTCCAGGTACAAAGGATGTGGTACCTGATCTTGCTGCTCCTTTGCTTCCCTTGGAAATATTTGCAATGGTGGTCTCTTATACTGGGGATTGTATCCTCTGTTTGGAGCATTATAGAAATTCTTGGGAGCTGCATTTTTAGCCTCCAACTCAAGATTGACCATCTTCTTAACCATCTTACTTATTTCATCCATCTTATCTACATCCTTATCTTGATTGGAAGTGGATAATTCTTCTTTTCCCTCCTTCTAACATCCCTGTTCAGCCTTCCCTTTTAATTTTCTAGTGGAAGCAAAGTTCGCTTCCAATTCAAGAGCGTCCGACCGAGCATCATATAGGGTGGCAGTGCTTTCTCTCTGAGAGAGAAACCGAAATCCGAATCAAAGTCTGCAATGAAAACAACTTTTGCAACATTTTGATGAGGCTTCATATCTGCGAGGGAGATTTAGATATAACTTATTAAATCTCTTAATAAACTACGACACCCCTTCATTATGTCTCTTCTTGAGTGTATTGAACTTAGTGATACACTCGTCCATGATCTTTATTTTCTCCCCATTTCCCCGAGAAAAGTATTCTCCATGTCATCCTAGGTGGTTACCGAACTGTTTCCCAATGTCTTGAACCATTTTCTCGGCCTCACCATCTAGAGATTGAACAAAAAAATCTTAAGACCACATCTAAATGTTCAACAATAAGGTTCTCTCGCAAAGGAGCAAAAAGTATCAATATGTCTCTCGAGCATCAATTTCATTTTCACCATTAAATCTAGGCAAAATCTTCAAATAATCCCTGTGGCATATCATTCAAGCACTTGTGGTAAGGCCAGGTGGAGCGTATTTGTTCAATAGGAAAGCAGGAACATTAGCCATTGGAGGAGGTGGGAGTCAGTGCAATAGTTTGATTTAAAAAATGGAGGAAGTGGAGGAGGTGGGAGAGGAGTATGTATAACAATGGGAATAAATTGCACGTAAGCCTCGAGGTGTAGATGGGAATAGTTCACTGTTAACAACGATTACTTACGTGACTTCTTTAAATTCTTCGACTCGTGGGGTAGGATGAGGGTTATCTTTGGTTCTAGCACTTCCCTGGGTGGGCTATCCGAGTAATATTCGGGATTTTCCTCGAGTGAGTCGGGATTTTCCATCTGGGATTTCTCGAGAAGAAGAGGATGGATGATCTTCTACGAATATTCGGGGACTTCAACACGAGCTGATTGTCTTTCTTTCCAACTTCTTCTATGAATAATCTTCTCTAGGTCGGATACGAGAGGATGTCTTTAACTTAGAGAAATCTGACCTCAAATGTGGCTTTCGAGGAGCTAGGACTACCAATAGATTTATCAAATAAACAATAGTGGAGTCGCCAAGGTGAGGGATATACAACTCTTCAAATCTCTCGTGCTCACCCGATTAGAGAGTGAATATGATTTGTCGAGGCCCGGGGAAATTGATTTTCTTAAATTTATCCCCGGCAACGGCGCCGTAAATATGTTGTCGACAATTATTGTCTACCCTAGAGACGACTCTAGAGTTGCTATAGACCAGTTGCCTAGGACATCTTAGCATAGCAAGGAGCTCATAATATATCTTGGGTTGTCAATCCAAAAGCTCTCTTACTATCTCTTGTAAAACAAGGAAATTAGTTTAAATGGAACCAAACTCTCTCGAAGCCGATACAAAGATAAGAATAATGTAGGAACAACATGCAAAACTCCAATACAAAAGCATCGTACGAGTTAAGAGACAACTTATCGCAAAGAAGGCCAGTTCAAATAATATGCCACGTAAAATCAAATATTAGAAAGTGGATGCGATGAAGAAACATGAAGAAGATACTAGTTAGCATGAGGTCGATACCCGGATACACAATAAAACCACATATGGGCTTATCCAACTAAGAATCCATACATGACAATGGTGTTTTAAAAAGCACCCTCCTCAAGTAACTAATATAGAAGAAAATATGGATGAAATGAACATGGAACAAAGATATCATGACTAGGCCTATTTAAAGTGCTTGACTAATCCAAGTATGGGCACCAACTAGGATGAATCCTTACTTAAGACCAACGAGCCACTCGCATTCTAGAACATGACACAAGAAGATAAATAGCATGAAATGAGATATTATATTAACACATAAGAAAAGATTACATACCGTGGGATACCAAAGACCAGAATCCTCATTACAGATATAACTTCTCCCTCACCGAGACCCCATGGGCTCGAACCTTCATACGGAGGTTTTACAAGATGTATACAAAAGCTTTTCACTACACAGATTTGTCGATAGAAATATGGAACCCTTACAATGTCTTTCTTTCTGGTTTTTATAGAAGAGATAGAAAGCCCTAGAGAATGGTGGTTGGTAATATACATTTAATGATCTAATTTAAAACAAATTTGTAAGAAGAACCCACCTATGTCTGTTCTAGCGGTGTTGAACCCAGTGCGAGTACTCTGTCGCTGTTTTATGAAATAAATGTTGAGGAAGAAAATCTCCTCATAAACAAGACAGAAAGAATAAAATATACAAATGTTCACGTACTTGGCTGAAAGAGAAAAATCTGCCGCAATAAAACCTTGAGGTTGTTGATGTTTGTGCATGGTACTCTCGGCCCCTTTAGCCCCCGAATCGGAATTTGTATTTTTCAATGCCGGACACTCGAGCTCCTCGATCTTCTCGTTGATATTCTTTGTAACCTCATTTATGTTTTTAGCTACCAAAACCCGCCTCCTTTAAATTTCTCTCGAGGAATTTGATAAATATCCATCTTGCTTCATTTAACGAAAGTCCCTATCTCGCGTATCTCTTCGTATATTTTTCCCGCAATTCTACGTTTGTCTGAATAATCCTTTTGGAGTGCATTTGGCTTCGCAATGGAGGTCGTAGATTATTATCATCCTTCATCATTAAAAACCCTAAAAATTTCCACGAACACATTAAGGAAAACAAGCATAGGGATGATGAATGTGGCTATGACCTTGGAGTGGTGATGTAGACTAGGAGAAACCATAAGAAGAAGCAGGTGGCAGCAGGAAATACAGTGGAATAGTGAAAAATGAGTCGGATGATGTTTAGGACACAAAGTCGTTACAACACGACGAATGAATAGAATATGTAAACGGTGGAGATAGGAGGTGATGAACACGTGGATACATGATGAGGATGCACATAAGGCCGGTGGGGGAATGACGTGAAGGTGAACATTGAGCTGTCAGTGGGACGTGCGAATGATTTCGGTCCACACGATCGAAACGGAATCAATGGTTAAAAATCGCCGAGGGCGATGGAATGGAGGGGCCTCGAAGTACGATTGGCTTGGGTTAAGTCGTGTGCAACTCCGGAGGAGGACGACCATCGGATGGAGCCTCCGAGATCCGACGGTGGGGGGTAGATTCCACTGCACGTCTATGATCGAGTTAATGCATGAAATGGTAGTGGCTTTGGGACGTATAGGGGGGACACGCATCATGCAACGTGTGGAATCGCTACCATTTGATGGGAAACCACCAGCCCGGTGAAGGTGGTGCGGAATGAAACCGCCGGCTTTTGAGCAAAGTGAGCGGAGGCGCAGGGGACCATCAAGGTAAGAAGGACTCCGCTCCGTCGATTGGTTCTTGATCCGACGGCTCTAGACGTGCCCAAAGTTTTAAACGTTAAGCTCCTTTCTGCTCGGGCACCCGGGTCTTGCACCCGAGTCATATGGGGAATGAAACCAAGGGGCTAAGGCTCGAAGGGCTAGGCCCGATATAATTTTAATTGTGGACTCGTGACTTTGGGTAGTGTATTTTTGAGCGGAAAGAGGCAACGATATGCGGAATATGAGGTTTTAGGCCATGATAACAGCTTTTGAAGGATTATGGGGGAGTGTTAGGCCAAAAATCTAGGTCGAAGGGCTGATACGCACAACAAAGAGGAGCATGATTCTCCCACTTTACATGTTGTACATTTTAGGAGGAACCATGGGCAAACCATGATTGCCACATCACATTTTTTTTCCTTCGGTCGGAGGAACCACTTGAAGAACTTGAGGAGACACTTCATGGCCGAGTGGTTTGATGGGGGAACTTGGGCCATTCTTGGAGGCCATGTTATTTCAGCCCAAGGACAGAGGCAGCCCCATATTTACCATAAATGGAGAGAGGAACCATTTAGATGGTAGAATCCAATCTCTCCATGTAGCCCCAACACATTTTATAGAACCGGGGTTGATGATTCTTTTGATGAGCTACCTAGGATGGCTCATTTCATCTAGATGATAGCATGGTTTTGAAGTCACTCATACATTTTATTGAGGACAAGAAAAAATTTTTTGGAGGGGAGGACCGTAATGTTCCCAAATTTTGGCTTCAAGCTAAAATGGAACATTAGAGTTAGCAGATATCTTTAGCCTAGTGAATAAATGGGTAGGAAAAGCCCATAAGTCTCCTAAGAAGGAATAAAAAACACTTCAAGTGTGAAAGGATACCCTCTTTGTAGCTCAATAAAACACCTCCATGTGTGAAAAGGGATAATATCAAGTTGATTCGGTCTACTTTGACCAAGCCAACAACGCGGATGGGGAGGAGCAGTGGATCAAGGAAGGAATAACATAGTTTTGGAGGGAGATGAATCTCTTGATAGAAATGAACTAATTGGGTGTGGCCAAGGGAAATAAAACTCACCTTTTATTTAAGGAAGAGGATGGTAGCATGGTTCATCATGTTATAGATTATTATTTTTTGGTCCCGCTTAGACTTTTGCTTCCTCTTGCTCGTTTAGTAGGGTTGTTGTGTTGTTTAACACCGGGTGTTCTCAAGCGTGAATCCCACCTCTTTCATTGAGGAGCCTCTTGTAAGAGTTTGAATTCATTTTCCACATCAGGTTTTTAGGCCAAGCTTCAACCTACTTCATTAGCATAGTTTCTATAGGTTATTGTGCGGTGTTGCGGTGGTGCAAACGAGTGGAAAGGATTGGAATCCCACTTTTCCGAGCTAGTTTCTCATAGGAGGGAGGTTTCCTTCTATATAGAAATATGTTTGGAGAGGCCTAGAGATCATTTCAGATCTATGGTATCAGGCCACACAATTACCCAACATTCCTAGATTTTTTTTCCAGTTAGCTAATGCATTATTTTTGGAGGCGGTTTCGGTAGATGATCTAGTGGCTCCGTTGCGGTGTTTACTTGTGATTGAGAGGTTCATCCTTTCATGGGAGGAAGCTCTTGAGTGTTATACATAATATCAGACCTCTTTCAGCCTTCTACACTCTTATTCTTCAGTTTTGTAGTGATTATTCAGTAATTTTTTGAAGATCACATTTGTATGCGGAGTGTATGACAAGAAACCCTTCCGGGTTCTCTTGTATTTTGTAAAAGGAGACTAGATCTCGGTTCTTAAGAATTATTGATTAATATATGAGTAGATATAATTTTTTCTTCTATTTTCTAAGTTGAAACCCTCATAAGACTGCGCTTGTCTCTTTGTGCATAATTTCGAGTAGCAATGTTCTAGGGTTTTAGTGATTTTCATCTACACTAGGTGTAAGAGGTCTGTTTGCCTCACCTATTTTCTTTTGTTTTTTTATCTACTCTTGGACTTAGATTATAGATGGATATATATAATGGATCCAAGTGATGGTTTTAATGTCTATGGCTTATATTTGTGGAAATACATTTTTCAGTGAAGGCATTGTCTGAGCAATCCATTTTTGGAATATTTTAAGATATTCCCAATAGTGCTTATTTTCCTTATTTTGGGATATTACACTTGATTTTATCCCTTCATGACTCGAATGGCATATAAATTACCCTTTCCCAATGATATTCCCGACACCTAACAGACTAATCCGACGTGAAAAACGAGTGAATCGCGCTTTCGTAGTGTATCTAGTGTAAATTTGGCTATTTTTGCTACGAAAAATATTAGCAGCTTTCATAGCGAAAAGTGACTTTTTTTCAATTTTTTTTGCTATGAAACTGTGGTTTCTTGGCTAAAATGAAATTTTCGGTACAAAAACCTTGGGAATTGAAATTATTCGGAAAATAATGAGTGAAGTGACATGAGGGGATTTGAAAAATGAGCGGTTTTATACCTTAGGGTAAAATTAAACAAGAAAAAATTAATATTTCCCTTGAACAAGAATATAAAAAATGAATCCTACAACCATAATTTTGACACATGAACATATTTAACCTTATCAAATTATTCTTCATTTTTTTTGGGAGATAATAGTGGCTCCACTTGGGATGTGCCCTCGATGGTACACCAAAGAACTAGTAGTTCCAAAGTCAAGTTATCCATCTTCTTGAAAACACAAAAAAACTTTGAAACTTGTCAAGCTTTTTCTTCAAAATCTAATGGCCTTCACCTCTGACTCACGCTGATGATTCAACTTTTCATTATTAGCAGTAAAAACACATAAAATGGAATATATACAATGGAATGAATGATCAGAATATTCTAAGAAGAGTAGTGCTTTAAAAACTTTCCATTGAAAGGCCCTCGAGCACATGGTTGTCCATCCATCTCCCGCAAAATGTAGGTGTTGTTCCCATGGAATGCAACTACTTTGAATGGACCCTTCCAAATATTCTCAAACTTACCATGTTTCCCCCTTCTCTTCAATCCCGACCTCCCATTTCAAAACCATATCTTGGATTTGAAAAGTTTCTTCCTTGAACTTCTTTTCAAATGTATTCTTGATTCCGTTTTTGAGATTGCCGATTATTGTTATAGACTTCCTCCCTCTTCTCTTGCAAAGTTATCAACTCGATTGATCCTTCTCCCGAATTGCATTTGGTTCTTCCTCCCATCCTTGCAACAGGGCTTTCATGACAGACACTCCTAAAGATGTAGGAAAGATGGCTTCAGCTCCATATACCAACTTTCATAAGGTGAAGTTCCAATTGACCTCTTTGTGCACACTCTATCAGCCCACAAAGCATACTTCAGCTTTCAAATGCCATGAATTCTTATTCTCCCGCAACACCTTCTTAATAATCCTCACAATGCTCTTTTTTAGAAGATTCAGCAAGACCATTTCCTTATGTATAACATGCAGTAGAATACCCAAGTGAAATGTGATATTGATGAAAAAAAACTAATCAACTTCTTATATTTAAATGTATGTGAATTATCATTGATGATCTTCATAGGGCAACTAAATCTAGACAATATATTATTTTGCAAGAATGAAATGATAATGTAATCATTTGCTTTCCTAGTAGGGATTGCTTCAATCCATTTGGTGAAATAGTTAGTTGCTGTCAAAATCTAGTAATGCCGACTTGATGATGATGGATGAATCTCACCAATAAAATCTAGCCCCCCACTACTAAAATGGTGCCTCAACATAGATAGGCATCAAAGGTAAAGTTACAAGTTTCTTCTTACCATAAAAAAATCTGGGCATTCATGGAATGCAACAATATTTTTGTAAACATATTTAAACATTGTAGGCCAATAATACCCCGATCCCGAGAATCTTGTTTGTCGTAGCCTTCCAATAATGATGACATCCACAATATCCTTTGTGGAACTCCTCAATCACTTTATTAGCCTCCTCCTCCATCAAAAAATTCAACAAAATACCACCAAATATCCTTCCAATATAGATTTTTGTCAATGATGCAATACCTCAAAGATTTTAACTTCACAAATCTTGCCTTAGACTTTGTCAGCTCAGCAAGTGCTCTATGGTGATGTAATACAAAAACTATGTCCTTGTACCAATCGAAAATGATGTACTTTTCTTCAATGGGGATCAACTCTTCCTCTTCATCTGAAATTTCTGAAATTTCTGCAATTAAATTCATGTCAAGACGGTCAAATTTTTTAGTGTGTCATCACTTTGATAGACCTTGTCCTTTGACGAATTTTGTGGGCTTGATCTCTATATCATATTCCAGCAAGTTAGCAATTCATTTCCCCCCTCTTACCATCGGGATCAACTTGAGTTAGGATGTCTTTCACAATAGCATTAGGAACAAAAGCTATAATATGAGAATGCAGAATGTAAATTCTGAAATCTTTGATGGCCTTAACCAAGGCATAAGCTTGCTTCTCTAAGATTTTGTACTTCAGCACTGAGTTAACTAATGTCCTACTAAAAAATGAAATGGGCTTCTCAAGACCTTGCTATCCTTTCTGCAACAAAACTATAGCAATTGTATTTTTTGATGCAAAGGTAAAAGCCATAATTTCTTTTGAGAAATCTGGGTCGATCAACACTAGTGCTTGGGTGAGTGGCTTTTTTATATACTCAAATGAGTGCTTTGCCTCCGCTTTCGTCCCACTTGATTTCAGTCTCCTTTCTTCAAAGCATCCTTGTTATTTCGTTTACACTCTCGACAAAATTAGGAATAAACCTCCTCACAATCTTTAAATTTCCAAGAAAAGATTGAATATCCTTTCTGCTTCTAGAAAATCCACTTTCTCGAATTGCATTGACCCCGCTTGGATCAATCTTAATCCCATCTTTAGAAATAATGTGTCCAAGTAATTTACCTCAAGTTTAAGAAAAAATAATTTTGGTGGTATTGAGAGAAATACCAAACCTTCTACACTTCATCAAAATTATTTCTGTCGCTTCAAGTGATCTTCTTTCCTCTTGAGAAGTCTCGATATGTCATCTAAATATACAACCACCATAGTTTCATTCTCCTTAGCAAAAGCAATGTCCATTGCTCTCTCGCAAGGTAGCTCTTGCATTCATTAGACCAAAGGGCATCTTGGCATACATGAATGTGCCCTCATGGTGTGGTAAAGGCTATTTTTTCCCCGATCTTCCATATGCACAAGTATCTCGATTGTAACCCAAAAAACCATCAAGCATAGAAATCCTTTGGGAACCAACAATGTTCTACAAAATTTGGTCCATCTTTGGGAGAGGGTAGTTGTCCTTTAGAGAAGCTTTATTCAAGTTTCCGAAGTCAATGCATATTCTAATTTCTCCACTCTTTTTTTCTCGATCGGAACCAAGTTTTCAAGCCACTTTGATAATTTTATTGGAACAATAATTTTGGCATCAAAGAGTTTCTTTATTTCCTTTTCAATTAGAGGCATGAGAAGTGGATTATTCCTCCTCAACTTCTCGCTTGAAAGGCTTTTCATTTTATTTAATGGGAATAGTATGCTCAGAGTGATAGTAGGATCATATTTCTTCAAATCAACATAACTCCAAGAAAAAACATCTATGAACATTTTCATCATCTCAATATATTTGTGCTTCATATCAACTAAAAGAAACTTTGAAATTTTAATCATTTTTGGCATAGCTACTATACCAAGGTTACAAATCTCTACCTCTTCATCATCAGCTTGTATCCTAAGAGATTTGAACACATAATTCTAATAAAAAAGCTTCTCAAGGGGTACAAGGCCTTTGGGTATAGAGTTTTTCTTCAGCCTATAACACTTTAGAATTTCCCTTAGATTTAGTAAGCATGTTTTTTTGATCTACTTGTATATTTTAAAACTCTTTCTTTCAGCTCAATAAAGTTCTTTACTTGTTGGTCATCTTCAAAGACTTGACAATGGATAATGTTATCGTGATAGTTGGTCTATGGCGAACCTAAACCTAATATTATTTAGTGGAATGTATGGGAATGATGAAAAAAACTTGCAGAGATAGCTAGGGAGTCAACAATAGATTTTTGATCCCTAGTCTTAATAATGAATGAATGTTCTTGGAAATTTTCCAACATGTCCATGAATAAATTTCTATATGCCCTCATTCTCGACATCCTTTGTTTTATACACACCTTCAACTTGTTTAAGGACTAATTCTGAATCTCCACAAACGTAAATCTTTTGAGCACCCATTCTTTTTCAAAAACTTCTAAGCCCAAAATCAAAGATTCATACTCATCCATGTTATTTGAGTGCCAAAATTTAGTTTGTAAGAAAAGAACTTAATTTCATAATTTTGACTTGTGATCCAAATTATTGATTCTCGCCCTCTCTTCCCCGCTGATCCATCAAAGTGCAATGACCACCAACCTTCCATCTTCTCTCACTAATTTTTTTTATCTTATGCTTGCTTATTTTATGTCTCGCTTTAATTAAAGATTGCTAATTTTTTTTCCTTCCTTTCATCCTCTCGCTTTCATTAGTCAATTCATTGAAAAGAATAGCTAGATCCAAGTTCAAGATCAAGATTATAAATTGGAAATTTCTGGGGTTTATCTTTACTAGTCACTATGTAAGCCATTCTTGTTTCTCTATAAAGTCTCCTTTGCTCACCAAAAACAGAATGGTGGCATAAGTTAGGTCCATAAGCATTGTACCTTTGATTTTTTCTCTGCCACATGACCTTGATAATAGCATGCCAAACTTTGGTGGAATATGTTATTTCCCTAAATCTACCTTAGGCCGAAAGAAGTGCGCAGTTCGTGGTAACATCAAACCACACTCATTCCCGGGTAGCTAGCCCTACTGTAACGGAGAGGGCTCTCTCCAGGTCAATATCAAAAAAAATAATCGAAGGGGCTTGAGATGACTTGAAATAAAAGCTAATTTTAGGCTAGGTATATAGGTGAAAGGACTTGATTTTGATTTTGGGGGTTTTTTTTGGATCAAAGGGAAAGGCAGTTTTGGGTGCGGGGATAAGGCCTAGTTTTTGTAGAGTTCTGATTGGGGCAAGGAAGGAAATTGTTTTGATGCTTTAGATTGAATGAATGGATGGATCAGAATGGCGAGGAGCCGAAGAGGGCAAGAGGGTCTCAAGAGTCCTCCTCAAACAGATGAAAAAATGGAAAATTAAACAAAACTGAAGGCAGAGCAAAGCAAGCTAATGAATTCCACCATTAACACTCATTTGTTTAATTTAAGAAGAAAGGAGAAGGAAAATGGTACAAATAAACATCAGTGAACTTCAAAATACATAGAGAAACACACCATCAAACAGAGCCACAAGGATCCCAAAGAGTGCTGCAAACCCTGGTCTATTCCTTTGCCAAAATTGCAGAGATGAAATGTACAATGAAGTGCCAAGCAATCCCAAGTGTACAACCCTGAAAATGACTAAGAAAATAAATCATATAGACAAGCCTAACTCCTCCCCAGGCCTCTAGGGGTCGAGCTCATCATTCCAGGAGCTGTTTCAACCATATCTAAACTAGGAACTAGAAAATAGGCAATGAAACAACTTGCCTCTATATGCTAGGAAACTGATCCATTCACTTACATTTCACCTTTTGGTGAATGAATCTACTAGAATGAGAAAAAATGTGCCAAAATTTCATCATGGTCATGAAATTACATCAAGGTACATCAAGAGTTACATGAAAAAGTCAAACTGGCCAAAACTAGGCGAAATTCTGAGCTGCTGAGTGAAAAATAAGCCAAATTTCTCTATGCGCCGCACCTGAAATCTCTATGCGTAGCACAAGTTTGGAGCTGATTTTGAGGCCCTTCTCGAAGTTCAAATTGAGCATAGGATAGCTCGTTGGAAAGCCCTGCCAGTCTACTTTCCAACCCAAGTGGAATTTCTGGATTTGGTTGCCATTTTCCCCTCCAAAAGTTCAATCTCCCAACACTGCTTCATGTGTGTGCAAAAAGTGGCAGAAAGGCCATTTTTAGGGTGTTTTTGACCCTTTAGGCAACCCAAAACTTGATGAAATCCTTAGGTAATCCATAGGTATGCATTAATTTTGATTAAAAATCCAAAAATGCAAAGTTTTCCTCCAGAAGAGCTGCCAATTATAAGCGCGTGCCAAGTGGCGCTACGCGTCGGGCAGGAAAATCTGTTTTTAGGCTCAAAAATTCAAAATTGACAAATTTTTTCCCAAATTTCTTGAAATTTGGGCTGAAGGTCCCTCATCAAGCACTATTCTTAGCCAAAGAAGCTTCGGCCAAAATTTGGAGTCTATCATGCCTTTTGCGATGCTTTAGTACCCTCTTTAGCTTTGCTTTCAGGATCTTGATTCACGCCTTGCAAACATGATGTCGCGGCCAATAATGGTTCTTCATGTGCTTGAGCATGTTCTTCTCCTTTTTTTCCTTCTCCAAAAACTTCTCAAGATGAATGTTGACCCTCTCAAGCCAAGTCTCTCTATCAGCCTCAATCTCCCGCTCAATGGGTGTCATCTCTGTTGGGCTTCTTCGGGCAGCCTGCCGATTCTCACGGATATTTTGCAACTCCATGATCGTCTGGTGATCCTCCAACTATTTTTTGCGCTGCTCCAGATAGTTTATGATACATTGAGCTCTCTGAAACTTGTCGGTCAATGTGTTGATCTCAGCCTTCTGCTCCTGAATGATCTCTCTCAATTTTGAGCTTGGAGAGCTCAAATCCTCATCAATCAATATGAAATCAGTGTCCTGGCCTCCTGAAGGGCCCTCATCCTGCATAGGCCTCTTTCCTCTGTCCTGTACATGTACCTATGCTGCTGATGACGGCAACGAGACCCCTTCCACCGCGGGTGGAGATAATACTCGTCGGGATGCTGCAAATAATCCTCTCGTGCCTCTCTGATAAGTGACATATACTGGCACACTCATGGGCTCTGTCTCGTGACCTTCAGGTTGATGTGAAGGTTCACCTGGCTCATGAAAAACCTCCTGAGGAACTTGAGGAACTGTGAAGAAATCACGGGAAATGGAATCCTCCCATGAAATGCCTTGCAATCCAAGCTGATGTACAACAATGATCTTGATGAGTGCCTAGTGATAAATACTGTTGTACTGCTGCTCGGGAGTCTTCTTCTACACAAGAGTGGTCATTCGCTTGATGTTGCGGCACATGAAATATGGTATGTTCATCATCCTCACTCTAGTGAAATGCATCAATAACCTGATGTGGTAGGCATAAAGGCGTGAGAACCGGCCCTCACAACTGAAGTATCTAATAATAAGTTTCATCAAAGGGGCATATGATTCCTTCAGGAACCGGAATGGAAATACCCTGCTGAGCTGTCTCACATAGCTAGGCTTGATGTATGGTTCATAATGCACTTTTTCCACCTGTTGTCTTTTGTTCCACTGTTCACCCCCATTCGGTATTCCAGTTGCTTGAGATATGGTTTCCGGTGTCAAAGTGAAATTTACACTAGCAAGAGTTACCTGACCATCATGCAAATGTAACACACACAACCGAGCCAACTCCTGATGATGCTGAATCCGAGAAATCATCTCACAATACTGATAGCATGACTGCTCTCGAAAACATGCCATGGCAAGTGGGCAGGCCTGCAATTGGGTCAATGAGGTGGGCTCTTCTCTCACATGTTTGCCACCTTTATGAGGCCTTCTCGGTGCATGTAGCTCAGTAGTAGAATCACTATCTCTGTCATATGAAGTTTCAGTGTCTGTCTCCATAATGTCCATGCAAGGTGTATGTTTAGCTTGTTGAAAATGAGAAATGAGAATTTGGTTGTTTTTTTTGTTTCAATGCCAAATATGTGTCAAGTAGGAAGGGACTGTGGGAAATAAGGTAGTGAGAATGATGGAGTTTTTTCAAGTGAATTTAAAGTGTAAGGACAACCACTTGACTCTGTTTGGGAATTTGGGATTTATGAATTTTTGCAAATGATATGGGGAAAGGGATAATGATAGGGAATGAAAGGATTGAGGGATAGGGATAAATGGGAATAAGTGATATGAGTGGTTTTGGGATATAAGGGAATAGGGGATTGACAATGAAGATAGGATTACAGCGATGGGACAGGAACCATAGGTGGGGAATGGAGTTGGATTATTTTGGCACCAAAATCAAATTTTAAAACTTCAAATTCAAAACCCTAAGGAGCAGTTTTAACAAGAAGATAGGGTTTGAATTTTGACATCACAAACTCTCATAATCCACTTCAATCAACACCAAACATGTTAATGGCAATTTCATAAACTTACTTGGAGCGAGGAAAACTGAGTTGATTTGAATTTTTGTGGAGAAATGATGAAAATTTCTGTTGTCAGTCTTGTGTGCCGCGCGCACAACCTAGTGTACCACGCACGTTCAAAATAGCACGGTGATGGGCAGCTCTATGCACTGCGACAACTATGTACGCCGTGACCTTCCTCATGTGCGTCGCGACCCTGAATCTCACCCACAGTCGATCCTCCAACACTGGCTTTTGATCTTCCACGACTTAACTCAGCTTCTTCTAGGATTTTGTTTGCAAATGAATTGTTGAATGGTGAAAATATCCTATATATACAAAAGGATTTTGATTTTTCATTTAGAAAACCCACTTTTGTAATGTTGCAGACTTTGGCACTTTCACATTTTAAAATAAACTCTGTTTTTGCTTCCACTTTGATTTTTTAGTTGAATGACGAAAATCTTGTCTATTTTTTGCAGGGATAGCTGGCATTGGATTTGGCAAAGGCGACCAGGGCTGCGCCTGAAGATCTTCACAACTGAAAAACTTTTGAAAATTACATGGCATTTATTACAAAAGACAAAATTGATGATTTTTCTTCAAAACAGAGTTTTGAAGAAGAATCATGATCAACCAATATGATGATGAAATTTTTGCAATGAAAACTTATTTCGAACCTCCCTTATGTGCCTACCGACATTATTAGACATTCTGAAGACTAAATTAATGAAACCCTAGACCTAATGAGACTAAAACCCTAAAATGACTCTTTGTTGACCAAGAAACCAAACATGACTGTAAATGATTGTGAATGATTTCGATGAACAAACACGGACCAGCAGGTACATGACATGAGGGATATGAGAGAAAAGACCCTTTCGTCAGATGATCCATGCTCCTAATGGAATGCAGCTGACTGAACTGAATGAGACACCTAAACTGAAATGCAACAAGAGAAATTTGATCTCTGACGGAGGGATGAAGATACCGACTCTAACATTGGCTCCAATGGGGATGGTAGCTCCTTGGAGGTGCCAAGAACTATAGATTTATGGGAGAGTAGGAAGTGCCTTCGTCCATTGGGCTATGGAGTCCATAACTTCGACAAATCATGACTCATTTATTGACTTGAAAATTTGACTCAAACTGACTCAGTTTTGAAACTAAAATGACTGAAAAACCTGACTCGAAAAACACAAACCAAAGCTGAAATCAATCTTGAGAGTTGTAGCCTTCACTTCGGGCCCCAAACTGAAGAAAAGATCATAGCACACACTTTCTCTGAAACTATATTGACACTGAAAAAAATGACTCAAGACCTACTTAACTGAAATTTGTACTTACAAATCTTTTTAATGGCAGAAATCCACCAAGATTTGAGGGCTTCAAATCATGATGACAACCAACTGCCCACTGATGAAATATGTACAATCATGTGTAGTGAGCCTTCCAATGTAACCAATCCAGCAGATGGCTACATACCGAAATTCGGCTCTCACTTTTCTCGAGCTGGTAGAACGATGTACATGTAGGCAACTTACAATAACCACTGAAAACAAGGCTTATGATAATGAACCAAGCAACATTTATCTTTTCTGATGCTTGAAAAATAATGCCAAAGGGATCTTGAAAATCTCGAAGCACTAATTGGTCTTGAGATCCAGCAGCAAAATTACAACTACTCGCTTCATTCTGATCTGAAAGAACAATTGATTGCCAAGTGACAGGAAGGCACAAAGAGGTATAGGATTCCTCCATTTGAGTGTTAGCTATAAGTTCCTTGACCATGAGAAATTCTGGCATATTGTCTCTCTCAAGCTCATATTCCTCAACTTCATGGTCTAGGTCATTCTTAAACAAAAAACAATCTTCAAGATTATCAAACATGACAACCTTATCATCTTCATGAAAGGAAATATTATCTGTTTGCTAATCTATAAAGCTAATCACAAGACCGTCATCATTTTCAAAAGAGGAAGAAGTTTCACCAACACTTTCTTGACCATGTGGGCACTGCAAATCTGCTTTAGCTTGGGCTGTAACATGACCTTTCAAGAGTTGATCTATCTCATCTTGAGACAAAGGAGATAATGCTTTTTGTTTTCTTTTGCTCAAACAATGCTTGTCTTCATGAAATAACATTTTAAAACATGAAAAACCTAAATGACAGTCCTTAATTCCATGATCTTCTGAAATTTGAAAACATTTTTGATCATCTTCATATGACATGGCAATCAAATTATCATTTATCACTGAGTTATTGAAAGAAGATTTTTCACTTACTTGAACAAAGATCTCATCTTGCTTTTCATGAACTGACTGGAATACCTCCTCATGAAGGCTTTGTTCTAATGAAATAAGAACATTTGGATCAATAACTTTGTCTTCTTCATTCCAGATGATCTCAACAGCAGAGCTCTCATTAATGGGATTTAGCACAAGGTATTCTTAATCATCACGATCTGAATCTAGATCTGAAATAGCTGACTTGAATTTATCACATTCCGAAATTGAAACTTGACTTTCCTGCATATTGTCTTCTTCTATGGACAGATCTGAAACAAAACCTTCTCTTTCATCATTTTCCATAGTACCAAGATCTTGATCCTGCTGCAAATTTTCCTGAGCATCTTGATGGGTATCCTCTAAGTTCTCTTTATGCTGCTGAAATGGACTTTTGTACAGAGCCTCCATGATCTCATCGTCCATGAAGTCATCATCTTCATAAAAGTTTTCAATATTTTCAATAAAACTATGAACATGGCTACAACAGTTCTGAACTAAAGTTAAGGATGGATAAGATTCTTTATACCTTTCAAAGAACATGGTATGAAAATCCTTTAAATAGTAAATACAAGCAGACGACAAACTTTCATACCAAGATCGGGCTTCACCTTCCAGAGTGGCCATGAATATCTTCATCAAGCAATCTTCAGGAAAATCAACCTTCAACTTGCGAATATGTATGTGAAATCTAACCAGATGTAAAGCAGCATCCTTCCTATCATCATCTTTAAACGTAGGAAAATTCCTTTGCCAATATACCTTAGGAATTTTATTTGGAAAACCTGGAATGTGATCTCGGCTCATGGGAGCATATCTTCGATCCAACAAAACCAATTTTGATAACAATGAATTCACCAAAAATTCCTCAGGCTACTGATTCTTGAAGAGTAGAGTTGCCATAAAAATTCTGAACCTTAGGATTCTTCGACACTGGAGTCACTAGGTGAATGATTTTAGCCTTTTGGTGTCTGATCGTTGTCCACCATCAACAATCAGATCTGAACTTGATTAGATCTTACTGAGGAAACTAGATGTTCAGTTCATAAACCAGACCGAAGATTAACTGAAGCAACATTCATCTACTTTCGCTAATGCAAAGCAAGAGCGTTTCAAAGGCTACCTGGCTAACTCCAGGCTCCGTCTGTATTTTATAAAGCAAACAACAAACTTTTCTCCCCAGTATGTTCGCCACTATGTTATTGCCTAAATATACCTTATGCTGAAGGAAGGTAGATTTCAGGGTAACATCAAACCACGCTCAGTCTGGTAGCTAGCCCTACCAGAACAGGAGAGGGCTCTCTCCGGGTCAATCTCAGCAAAAATAATCAATAGGGCTTGAGATGACTTGAAATAAAAGCTAATTTTAGGCTAGGTATATAAGTGAAGGAGTTTGATTGTGTTTTTGGGGGTTTTTGTTGGATCAAAGGGAAAGGCAGTTTTGGGTGCGGGGATAAGGCCTAGTTTTTGCAGAGTTCTGATTGGGGCAAGGAAGGAAATTGTTTTGATGCTTTATATTGAATGAATGGATGGATCAGACTGGTGAGGAGCTAAATAGGGCAAGAGGGTCTCAAGATTCCTCCTCAAACAGATGAAAACATGGAAAATTAAACGAAACTGAAGGCAGAGCAAAGCAAGCTAATGAATTCCACCTTTAACACTAATTTGTTTAATTTAAGAAGAAAGGAGAAGGAAAATGGTACACATAAACATCAGTGAACTTAAAATTACATAGAGAAACACACCATCAAAACACAGAGCTATAAGGATCCCAAAGAGTGTTGCAAACCCTGGTCTATTCCTTTGCCAAAATTGCAAAGATGAAATGTACAATGAAGTGCCAAGTAATCCCAAGTGTCCAACCCTGAAAATGACTGAGAAAATACATCATATAGACAAGCCTAAATCCTCCCCATGCCTCTAGGGGTCGATCTCATCATTATAGGAGCTGTTTCAACCATATCTAAACTAAGAACTGAAAAATAGGCAATGAAACAACTTGCCTCTATATGGTAGGAAACTGATTCATTCACTTACTTTTCACCTTTTGGTGAATGAATCTTCTAGAATGAGTAAAAATGTGCCAAAATTACATCATGGTCATGAAATTACATCAAGGTACATCAAGAGTTACATGAAAAAGTCAAACTGGCCAAAACTAGGCGAAATTCTGAGCTGCTGAGTGAAAAATAAGCCAAATTTCTCTATGCGCCGCGCCTGAAATCTCTATGCATAGCACAAGTTTGGAACTGATTTTGAGGCCCTTCCCGAAGTCAATATTGAGCACAGGATAGCTCGTTGGAAAGCCCTACCTGTCTACTTTCCAGCCCAAGTGGAATTTATGGATTTGGTTTCCATTTTCCCCTCCAAAAGTTCAATCTCCCAACACTGCTTCCTATGTGTGCAAAAAGTGGCAGAAAGGCCATTTTTAGGGTGTTTTTGACCCTTTAGGCAACCCATAACTTGATGAAATACTTAGGTAATCCATAGGCATGCATAAATTTTGATGAAATATCCAAAAATGCAATTTTTTCCTCCAGAAGAGCTGCCAATTATAAGCGCGCGCCAAGTGGCGCTACGCGTCGGGCAGGAAAATATGTTTTTAGGCTCAAAAATTCAAAATTGACAAAATTTTTCCCAAATTTCTTGAAATTTGGGCTGAAGGTCCCTCATCAAGCACTATTCTCAGCCAAATAAGATTCGGCCAAAATTTGGAGTCTATCATGCCTTTTGCGACGCTTTAGTGCCCTCTTTAGCTTTGCTTTCAGGATCTTGATTCGCGCCTTGCAAACATGATGTCGCGCCCAATAATGGTTCTTCATGTGCCTGAGCATGTTCTTATCCTTGTTTTCCTTCTCCAACAGCTTCTCAAGATGAATGTTGACCCTCTCAAGCCAAGTCTCTCTATCAGCCTCAATCTCCCGCTCAATGGGTGTCATCTCTGTTGGGCTTCTTCGGGCAGCCTGCCGATTCTCACGGATGTTTTGCAACTCCATGATTGTCTGCTGATCCTCCAACTATTTTTTGCGCTGCTATAGATAGTTTATGATCCATTGAGCTCTCTGCAACTTGTCGGTCAATGTCTCAATCTCAGCCTTCTGCTCCTGAATGATCTCTCTCAATTTTGAGCTTGGAGAGCTCAAATCCTCATCAATCAATATGAAATCAGTATCCTGGCCTCCTGAAGGGCCCTCATCCTGCATAGGCCTCTTTCCTCTTTTCTCTACCTGTACCTGTGCTGCTGATGACAGAAACGAGACCCCTTCCACCTCGGGTGGAGATAGTACTCTTCGGGATGCTGCAAATAATCCTCTCGTGCCTCTCTGATAAGTGACATATATTGGCACATTGATGGGATCTGTCTCATGACCTTCAGGCTGATGTGAAGGTTCACCTGGCTCATGAACAACCTCCTGAGGAACCTGAGGAACTGTGAAGAAATCATGGGAAATGAAATCCTCCCATGAAATTCCCTGTAATACAAGATGATGTACAACAATGATCTTGATGAGTGCATAGTGATAAATATTGTTGTATTGCTGCTCGAGAGTCTTCTTCTGCACAAGAGTGGTCATTCGCTCGATGTTGCAGCACATGAAATACGGTATGTTCATCATCCTCACTCTAGTGAAATTCATCAATAACATAATGTGGTAGGCATAGAGGCGTGAGAACCGGCCCTCACAACTGAAGTATCTGATAATAAGTTTCATCAAAGGCGCATATGATTCCTTCAGGAACCAGAATGGGAATACCCTGCTGAGCTGTCTCACATAGCTAGGCTTGATGTATGGTTCATAATGCACTCTTTCCACCTGCTGTCTTTTGTTCCACTGTTCACCCACATTCGGTATTCCAGTTGCTTGAGATATGGTTTCCGGTGTCAAAGTGAAATTTACACCAGCAAGAGTTACCTGAACATCATGCAAATGTAACACAAACAACCGAGCCAACTCCTGATGATGTTGAATCCGAGCAATCATCTCACAGTACTGATAGCATGACTGCTCGCGAAAGCATGCCATGGAAAGTGGGCAAGGTTGCAATTGAGTCAATGAGGTGGGCTCTTCTCTCACATGTTTGCCACCTTTACGAGGCCTTCTCGGTGCATGTAGCTCAGTGGTAGAATCACTATCTCTGTCATATGAAGTTTCAGTGTCTGTCTCCATAATGTCCATGCAAGGTGTATGTTTAGCTTGTTGAAAATGAGAAATGAGAATTTGGTTGTTTTTTTGTTTCAATGCCAAATATGTGTCGAGTAGGAAGGGATTGTGGGAATAAAGGCAGTGAGAATGATGAAGTTTTGTCAAGTGAATTTAAAGTGTAAGGACAACCACTTGACTCTGTTTGGGAATTTGGGATTTAGGAATTTTTGCAAATGATATGGGGAAAGGGATAATGATAGGGAATGAAAGGATTGAGGGATAGGGATAAATGGGAATAAGTGATATGAGTGGTTTTAGGATATAAGGGAATAGGGGATTGACAATGATGATATGATTACAGTGATGGGAAAGGAACCATAGGTGGGGAATGGAGTTGGATTTTTTTGGCACCAAAATGAAATTTTAAAACTTCAAATTCAAAACCCTAAGGAGCATTTTTAACAAGAAGATAGGGTTTGAATTTTGACATCACAAACTCTCATAATCCACTTCAATCAGCACCAAACATGTTAATGGAAATTTCATAAACTTACTTGGAGCGAGGAAAACTGAGTTGATTTGAATTTTTGTGGAGAAATGATGAAAATTTCCGTTGTCGGCCCTGTGCGCCGCGCGCACAACCCAGTGCACTGTGCCTGGTGTATGTGCCGCGTACGTTCAAAATAGCATGGTGATGGGCAGCTCTATGTGCCACGACAACTATGTGCGCCGCGACCTTCCTCCTGTGCGCCGCGACCCTGAATCTCACCCACAGTCGGTCCTCCAACACTGGCTTTTGATCTTCCACGACTTTACTCGGCTTCTTTGAGGATTTTGTTTGCAAATGAATTGTTGAATGGTGAAAATATCCTATATATACAAAAGGATTTTGATTTTTCATTTAGAAAACCCACTTTTGTAATGTTGCAGACTTTGGCACTTTCACATTTTAAAATAAACTCTGTTTTTGCTTCCACTTTGATTTTTTAGCTGAATGACGAAACTCTTGTCTATTTTTTGCAGGGATAGATGGCATTGGATTTGGGAAAGGTGACCAGGGCTGCACCTGAAGATCTTCACAACTGAAATTTTTTTGAAAATTACATGGCATTTATTACAAAAGACAAAATTGATGATTTTTCTTCAAAACAGAGTTTTGAAGAAGAATCATGATCAAGCAATATGACGATGAAATTTTTGCAATGAAAACTTATTTCGAACCTCCCTCATGTGCCTTCTGACATTTTAGACATTCTGAAGACTAAATTAATGAAACCCTAGACCTAATGAGACTAAAACCCTAAAATGACTCTTTATTGACCAAGAAACCAAACATGACTGTAAATGACTGTGAATGATTTCGATGAACAAACACGGACCAGCAGGTACATGAAATGAGGGATATGAGAGAAAATACCATTTTGTCAGATGATCCATGCTCCTAATGGAATGCAGCTGACTGAACTGAATGAGACACCTAAAATGAAATGCAATAAGAGAAATTTGATCTCTGACGGAGGGATGAAGATACCGACTCTAACATTGGCTCAAATGGGGATGGTAGCTCCTTGGAGGTGCCAAGAACTACAGATTTATGGGAGAGTAGGAAGTGCCTTCGTCCATTGGGCTATGGAGTCCATAACTTCGACAAATCATGACTCATTTATTGACTTGAAAATTTGACTCAAACTGACTCAGTTTTGAAACTAAAATGACTGAAAAACCTGACTCGAAAAACGCAAACCAAAGCTGGAATCAATATTCAGATTTATAGCCTTCACTTCGGGCCCCAAACTGAAGAAAAGATCACAGCACACACTTTCTCTGAAACTATATTGACACTGACAAAAATGACTCAAGACCTACTTAACTGAAATTTGTACTTACAAAGATTTTTAATGGCAGCAGTCCATCAAGATTTGAGGGCTTAAAATCATGATGACAACCAACTGCCTACTGATGAAATATGTACAATCATGTGTATTGAGCCTTCCAATGTAACCAATCTAGCAGATGGCTACATACCGAAATTCGGCTCTCACTTTTCTCGGGCTGGTAGAACGATGTACATGTAGCCAACTCACAATAACCACTGAAAACAAGGCTTATGATAATGAACCAGGCAACATTTATCTTTTTTGATGCTTGCAAAATAATGCCAAAGGGATCTTGAAAATCTCGAAGCACTAGTTGGTCTTGAGATCCAGCAGCAAAATTACAACTACTCGCTTCATTTTGATATGAAAGAACAATTGATTGACGAGTGATAGGAAGGCACATAGAGGTATAGGCTTCCTCCATTTTAGTGTTAGCTGTAAGTTCCTTGACCATGAAAAATTCTGGCATATTGTCTCTCTCAAGCTCATATTCCTCAACTTCGTGGTCTAGGTCATTCTTAAACAAAAAACAATCTTCAAGATTATCAAACATGACAACCTTATCATCTTCATGAAAGGAAATATTATCTGTTTTCTGATCTATAAAGCTAATCACAAGACCGTCATCATTTTCAAAAGAGGAAGAAGTTTCACCAACATTTTCTTGACCATGTGGGCACTGCAAATCTGCTTTAGCTTGGGCTGTAACATGACCTTTCAGGAGTTGATCTATCTCATCTTGAGACAAAGGAGATAATGATTTTTGTTTTCTTTTGCTCAAAGAATGATTGTCTTCATGAAATAACATTTTAAAACATGAAAAACCTAAATGAAGGTCCTTAATTCCTTGATCTTCTGAAATTTGAAAACATTGTTGATCATCTTCATATGACATGGCAATCAAATTATCATTTATCACTGATTTATTGAAAGAATATTTTTCACTTACTTGAACAAAGATCTCATCTTGTTTTTCATGAATTGACTGGAATACCTCCTCATGAAGGCTTTGTTCTAATGAAATGAGAACATTTGGATCAATAACTTTGTCTTCTTCATTCCAGATGATCTCAACAACAAAGCTCTCCTTCATGGGATTTAGCACAAGGTATTCTTGATCATCACAATCTGAATCTAGATCTGAAATAGCTGACTTGACTTTATCACATTCTGAAATTGAAACTTGACTTTCCTGCATATTGTCTTCTTCTATGGACAGATCTGAAACAAAACCTTCTCTTTCATCATTTTCCATTGTACCAAGATCTTGATCCTGCTGCAAAGTTTCCTGAGCATCTTGATGGGTATCCTCTAAGTTCTCTTTATGCTGCTGAAATGGATTTTCGTACAAAGCCTCCATGATCTCATCGTCCATGAAGTCATCATCTTCATAAACTTTTTCAAGATTTTCAATAAAACTATGAACATGGCTACAACAGTTCTGAACTAAAGTTAAGGATGGATAAGATTCTTTATACCTTTCAAAGAACATGGTATGAAATCCTTTAAATAGTAAATACAAGTAGGCGGAAAACTTTCATACCAAGATCGGGCTTCACCTTCCAGAGTGGCCATGAATATCTTCATCAAGCAATCTTCAGGAAAATCAACCTTCAACTTGCGAATATGTATGTGAAATCTAACCAGATGTAAAGCAACATCCTTCCTATCATCATCTTTAAACGTAGGCAAATTCCTTTGCCAATCTACCTTAGGAATTTTATTTGGAAAACCTGGAATGTGATCTCAGCTCATGGGAGCATACCTTCGATCCAGCGAAACCATTTTGATAACAATGAATTCACCAAAAATTCCTCAGGCTACTGATTCTTGAAGAGTAGAGTAGCCATAAAAATTCTGAACCTTAGGATTCTTCGACACTGGAGTCACCAGGTGAATGATTTCAGCCTTTTGGTGTCTGATCGTTGTCCACCATCAACAATCAGATCTGAACTTGATTAGATCTTACTGAGGAAACTAGATGTTCAGTTCATAAACTAGACCGGAGATTGACTGAAGCAGCATTCATCTACTTTCGCTAATGCAAAGCAAGAGCGTTTCGAAGGCTACCTGGCTAACTTCAGGCTCCATCTGTAGTTTATAAAGAAAAAAACAAACTTTTCTCCCCATTATGGTCGCCACTATGTTATTGCCTAAATCTACCTCAGGCTGAAGGAAGGCAGAGTTCAGGGTAACATCAAACCACGCTCAGTCTGGTAGTTAGCCCTACCAGAACAGGAGAGGGCTCTCTCCGGGTCAATCTCAGCAAAAATAATCAATAGGGCTTGAGATGACTTGAAATAAAATCTAATTTTAGGCTAGGTATATAAGTGAAGGAGTTTGATTGTGTTTTTGGGGGTTTTTGTTGGATCAAAGGGAAAGACAGTTTTGGGTGTGGGGATAAGGCCTAGTTTTTGCAGAGTTCTGATTGGGGCAAGGAAGGCAATTGTTTTGATGCTTTAGATTGAATTAATGGATGGATCAGACCAGTGAGGAGCTGAAGAGGGCAAGAGGGTCTCAAGAGTCCTCCTCAAACAGATGAAAACATGGAAAATTAAACAAAACTGAAGGCAAAGCAAAGCAAGCTAATGAATTCCACCTTTAACACATTTGTTTAATTTAAGAAGAAAGGAGAAGGAAAATGGTACACACAAAAATCAGTGAAATTCAAATTACATAGAGAAAAACACCATCAAAACACAGAGCCACAAGGATCCAAAAGAGTGCTGCAAACCCTGGTCTATTCCTTTGCCAAAATTGCAGAGATGAAATGTACAATGAAGTGCCAAGCAATCCGAAGTGTCCAACCCTAAAAATGACTGAGAAAATACATCATATAGACAAGCCTAACTCCTCCCCATGCCTCTAGGGGTCGATCTCATCATTCTAGGAGTTGTTTCAACCATATCTAACCTAGGAACTAGAAAATAGGCAATGAAACAACTTGCTTCTATATGCTAGGAAACTGATCCATTCACTTACATTTCACCTTTTGGTGAATGAATCTACTAGAATGAGTAAAAATGTGCCAAAATTACATCATGGTCATGAAATTACATCAAGGTACATCAAGAGTTACATGAAAAAGTCAAACTGGCCAAAACTAGGCGAAATTCTACGCTGCTGAGTGAAAAATAAGTCAAATTTCTCTATGCGCTGCGTCTGAAATCTCTATGCGTAGCACAAGTTTTGAGCTGATTTGTAGGCCCTTCCTGAAGTCAAAATTGAGTGCAGAATAGCTCGTTGGAAATCCCTGCATGTCTACTTTCCAACCCAAGTGGAATTTCTAGATTTGGTTGCCATTTTCCCCTCCAAAAGTTCAATCTCCCAACACTTCTTCCTGTGTGTGTAAAAGGTGGCAGAAAGGCCATTTTTAGGGTGTTTTTGACCCTTCAGGCAACCCAGAACTTGATGAAATCCTTAGGTAATCCATGAGCATGCATAAATTTTAATGAAAAATCCAAAAATGTAAAGTTTTCCTCCTGAAGAGCTGCCAATTATAAGCGCGCGCCAAGTGGCGCTACGCGTCGGGCAGGAAAATCTGTTTTTAGGCACAAAAATTCAAAATTAACAAAATTTTCCCCAAATTTCTTGAAATTTGGGCTCAATGCCCACCATCAAGCACTATGCTAGGCGAAAGAAGCTTCGGCCAAAATTTGGAGCCTATCATGCCTTTTGTGACGCTTTAGTGCCCTCCTTAGCCTTGCCTTCATGATTTTGATCCTCGCTTTGAAAACATGATGTCACGCCCAATAATGGTTCTTCATGTGCCTGAGCATGTTCATCTCCTTGTTTTCATTCTCCAACAGCTTCTCAAGATGAATGTTGACCCTCTCAAGCCAAGTCTCTCTTTCAGCCTCAATCTCCCGCTCAATGGGTGTCATCTCTGTTGGGCTTCTTCGGGCAATTTGCCGATTCTCACAGATGTTTTGCAACTCCATGATCGTCTGCTGATCCTCCAAATTTTTTTTGCGCTACTCCAGATATTTTATGATCCATTGAGATCTCTGCAACTTGTCAGTCAATGTGTCGATCTCAGCCTTCTGCTCCTGAATGATCTCTCTCAGTTTTGAGCTTGGAGAGCTCAAATCCTCATCAGTCAATATGAAATCAGTATCCTAGCCTCCCGAAGGGCCCTCATCCTGCATAGGCCTCTTACCTCTGTCCTGTACCTGTACCTGTGCTACTGATGACGACAACGAGACCCCTTCCACCCTGGGTGGAGATAGTACTCGTTGGGATACTGAAAATAATGCTCTCGTGCCTCTCTGATAAGTAACAAACACTGGCACACTGATAGGCTTCGTCTCGGGACCTTTAGGCTGATGTGAAGGTTCACCTGCATCATGAAAAATCTCTAGAGGAGGCTGAGGGGCTGTGAAGAAGTCACGGGAAATGAAATCTTCCCGTGAAATGCCCTGCAATCCAAGCTGATGTACAACAATGATCTTGATGAGTGCATAGTGATAAATATTGTTGTACTGCTGCTCGGTAGTCTTCTTCTGCACAAAAGTGGTCATTCGCTCGATGTTGCGGCACATGAAATAAGGTATGTTCATCATCCTCACTCTCATGAAATGTATCAATAACCTGATGTGGTAGGCATAAAGGCGTGAGAACCGGCCCTCACAATTGAAGTATCTGATAATGAGTCTCATCAAAGGCGCATTGGATTCCTTCAGAAACCAGAATGGGAATACCCTACTGAGCTGTCTCACATAGCTAGGCCTGATATATGGTTCATAATGCACTCTGTCCACCTGCTGTCTTTTGTTCCACTCTTCACCTACATTCGGTATTCCTGTTGCTTGAGAAATGGTTTCCGGTGTCAAGGTGAAATTTACACCAGCAAGAGTTACCTGACCATCATGCAAATGTAAAACAAACAAACGAGCCAACTCTTGATGATGTTGAATCCTAGCAATCATCTCACAATACTAATAGCATGACTGCTCTCGAAAACATGCCATGGAAAGTGGGCAGGCCTGCAATTTGGTCAATGAGGTGGGCTCGAAAACATGCCATGGCAAGTGGGCAGGCCTGCAATTGGGTCAATGAGGTGGGCTCTTCTCTCACATTTTTTCCACCTTTACGAGGCCTTCTCGGTGCATGTAGCTCAGTGGTAGAATCACTATCTCTGTCATATGATGTCTCAGTGTCTGTCTCCATGGTGTTGCAAGTCTATGCCAAGTATATGTTGATTTGTATGAGATGAAAATGAGAATTTGGTGTCTTTGTCTTGATTGCCAAATGTGTCAAAGTCAAATGAGGGACTGTGGGAAATAGAGTAGTGAGAATGATGAAGTTTTGTCAAGTGAACTTAAAGTGTAAGGACAGCCACTTGACTGTATTTGGGAATTTGGGATTTAGGAATTTTTGCAAATGATATGGGGAAAGGGATAATGATAGGAAGTGAACTGATTTAGGGATAGGAAAATAGGGCTTAGGAATAATTCACTTTGAGAATGAAAAGGGATAAGGGATGAACTGTAGTGAGATGAACTGTAGTGATATAATAACAGTGAGAGGGAAAAAACAAGGTGGGAAATAAAAGGGTTTGGCACCAAATTATTTTTTATAACACCAACTCAAAACCCTAAGGAGCAGTTTAAACAAGGTAATAGGGTTTACAATTTGAAATTACAAATTCTCATATTCCTTCTTTCAAACAACACCAAACACAAGCTAATTGCAATTCACAGTCTCACAAACTTACTCAGAGCATAGGAGGTTGAGTCGATTTGAATTTATGGAACAGTGGCAAAGTTTTTGTGTGTCATCCCTGTGCGCCGCGCACACAACCCAGTGTGCTGCGCCTGGTGTATGCGCCGCGACCATTGCATTTTGCACGGTGGAAAACGGTCCTATGCGTCGCGACCACTGTGTGCGCCGCGACCTCCACCCAACGCACCGCGCAGGTAACTCACCACAGTCTCGGCTTCAAACCACTGTTTTCGCTCTTCCAAAAATTTTGACTCTGCTCTTTGATAACTCTTGCGTGCAAATGAATTGTTTGAACACCCAAAATATCTTATATGGCCATTAGACTTTGATTTTTGATTTAGAAAACCCACTTTCTAATGTTTGAATTTTGACACTTTCATATAAACTCTGTTTTGCTTGTTTCCTTTGATTTTTGGACTGATGATGAAACTCTTGTCTATTTTTTGCAGGGATGGTTGGCATGGGTTTTTGGCAAAGGCGACCAGGGTTGCGCCTGAAGAAATTCACAAATGAAAATTTTTTGACAATTACATGGTATTTATTACAAAAGATAAAATTGACGATTTTTCTTCAAAACAGAGTTTTGAAGAAGAATCATGATCAAGACGATGAAATTTTTTCAATGAAAACTTATTTCGAGCCTCCCTCATGTGCATGTTGACATTATTAGACATTCTGAAGACAAAAACCTAGACCTAATGAGACCTAAAAACCCTAAAATGACTCTTTGGCAAACATGACTGTAAATGACTTTAAAATTGACTTTGATGAACTTTGATGAACAAAGCTAAGCCAACAGGTACACGACATGAGGGATATGAGTGAGAAGACCCTTTCGTCAGAAGATCGATGCTCCTAATGGAATGCAGATGACTGGACTGAATGAGACACCTAAAATGAAATGCAACAAAAAGAGATTTTTATCTGCGATGGAGGGATGAAGATCCAGAAGCTCTAACAAAGAGCATGGGCATTTTTCTACTAATTGTCCGAAGAAAGAAGAAAAACAAGAAGGCTAGAGGATTTGCGGTGGTGATGCCCTTGCCTCACAATTTGAGCTTGAATTCTCATTGATGGCATCTATGGTGTCATTTCATTGGGATCTGTGTGGTATTTGGATAGTGGTAACTACCTTTCACATGATGGAGATAAGAAACTTTCGGTGACTTGGAGAAATATCTCCATACGAATTTTTGAAATGGGCGACGAAGGACGGTACGATTGCTGCGGGATTGGTACCATTACCTTTCAAAGAGAGTCGAGTGGACAGGCGTTTCGATTAAAAGATGTGATGCATGTACCCGAGGTGCGAAGAAAAATTTGGTCTCGGTTACGATGTTGGAGAATAGAGGCTATGATGTTGTTTTTAGTGATGGAAAATCTTTCTCGCAGCCATAAAACAACGGAGACAGTGAAGGGATAGGGATTCAAGTTAATAATATCTACAACCTTGATGCGGCAAAACTACAGCTTCACATAAACCCGTGGACTTGTGGGTTATGGGCCCATAAATTCGGAAGCACGCGGCAATGAGTCACTTACTTGAACTTGCGGCTTCAAACAAATGGCCGGATTGCAATATAAGATACATCGTGCAACGTACATCCTAACTCATCGGCAATTGGAAATATATATTGGTACACAATTCGCAACTTATAGCATACAACTAATTTTTAACCAATAAATAATAAAAGTGTTGATGCGAAATTGCGATGACGATATCGCATCGCAACATTGCAATCAAAACTTATCTCAAATCGGCCTTTCGCAAGTTAAGTCTAAGCCATTAACACTTATATCATATCGCATGCAATGTGCGATATGTGCTTGGACCTCCGTGACACATGTCCACTTCATCGCATTACGGCCTCAATCTTATCGCATCACAACTTAAACCACTTAACTTGCGACGTCTTAATTTGTAAATATAAAAATTCCAGGTAAGCGATGTGTGCTAACAATATTATGGCTAATGCGATGTAATTTGGTCCATCTAATTTCTCTCACTTTGTCATTTCTATGACTTGATCACGACCATCCATATTAATATTTTTACCTCGTTTGAAATCTGCGGAATTTATTTATGAATTCTAATAACTGAGTGAATAAATATAGAAATGCACACAAAAACACATGAGGAATGAGAACATTCCGGAGTATAAAAATACACACTTTCATATTTGAATATCGAGCTTGAAATTACCATTTTTTGGTGGCTTTCGAGCCCTATTTGTCACATGCCAATCTACATTGTAGTTGGCCCTCCTCTCACACAAAAACTAACTTCTTATTTAAATAAATTACAAAAGAGTGGATCATACGGGATCCACGATTTCCTAAAATAAGTCACTTAACTAACCCTGGAGATAGCTAGCAATATCAAAAAATAATAATTTCATTAATAAACAATTAACAAACTCAAATGAATGTGAGTAAATCTCGTTCTCTGTCACGCTTGGATGCAGAAAAGTTCACAAATTTCAAATTTGAATTGGGGTGGTTTTGCTCACGCCTTCAGAGGACTCCCAAGGAATACAAGGATTTTGTGACCTCCTGGTCATATGCCTTCTTCATCTGTAACAAGTACGCTACTTGCTATCAATACCAAGTCCTTTCATTTCTCTTAGAAATTCTACCCATTCTGTGGAATTTCCTTCGTGATCTTTCTCTAACAACACTCGTGACTTGCAACAAAACCTTTGCGGTAACAAGTTTCCTCCTTGCTACATGATACCTCACTAAGCTTCTCTCCTCTTGGACCAATCTTTCGGCATCTCTACGGTTCTCTCCTCCTGGAACCATTTGAGCACTCTGGCTCTGGGGTACATTTGAAATATTCCCACCTTCGCGCTACTGCAAAAATATAAAGACCACACGTTTACCAATCTTCAAAATATTTGTACCTCTATTCTTTGCACGCAAAATATTTTTCTGCTACGATCTTTCACTTTGATGCAGCAAAACTACAACTTTACATAGGCTTGGGGACTGTGGGTTATGGGCCCACATATATTCGGAAGCACGCAACGGTGGGTCACTTTATTGGAACTTGCGGCTTCAAACGGATCGTAGATCGCAATATAAGATACATCGTGCGGCGTACATCCTAACTCATCGAAAATCGGCAATATATATCATTACATAAATCACAACTTATAGCATACAATAGTAATGTTTAAACAATAAATAATAACAATGTCGATGCGAGTACAATGATGATATCGCATGTAACCTTCCGTAATCCAAAACTTATCGCAAATTGGCCTTTCACGAAGTTTAAGACCACGTCATTAATAGTTATACCATCTTGCGTGCGATGTGCGATATGCACTTGGACCTGCGTCGACACGTGTCCACTTCATCGCATTGCAACTCACTCTTATCGCATCACAACTTAAACCACTTAACGCAGTGTATTAACATGTAAATATAAAATTTTCGATGGCGATGTGTGCTAATCATCTTGTAGCTAATGCGATGTAATTTGGTCCACTCATTCTCTCGCTTTGTCATTTCTACGACTTGATCACGAACGGAAATCCCATATTAATATTTTTACCCTCGTTTGGAAATCTACGGAATTTATTTGTGAATTCTAATAACTTAGAATAAAAGCAGAAATTCACACAAAAACACATGAGATGAGACTCTTTGGATCAAAGTATAAAAATATACGCTTTCTTAATTTAAATCTCAAACTTTGATATTACATTTTTGGTGGCCTCCCAAGGCCACGGACGTACATGTCGATCTACAGCAAGTTGGCCCTCCTCTCACACAAAATCTAACTTCTTATTTAAATAAATTACAAAAGAGTGGATCATCTAGGATCCACAATTTCCTCCCATAAATCACTTAACTAACCCCTGGAATCTCTCATAATCTTGAAAAATAATAATTTCATTAATAAAAAATTAACAAACTCAAATGAACATGAGTAA